>VWYP01005539.1:0-36337 GCA_013400435.1 Pycnonotus jocosus
ATAACAATGCCACTGATGATTTTTGCCTGCTGCCAGCGCCAGTTCCCAGGGGCTGACCTTGAGCTCCTCCAGGTCTGGCCTCTCAGCGTAGACCAACAATAATAATAATAATAGCAATAACAATAATAACGATAGGAGTAATAATAATAACAACATTAATACTTATAATTATTATAAATTATAACTATAACAACGATGCCACTGATGATTTGTGCCTGCTGCCAGTGGCAGTTCCCAGGGGCTGACCTTGAGCTCCTCCAGGTCTGGCCTCTCCAGGCGCACCACGGCCGCCAGCAGCTGCTCCTCGAGGCCGTGGCGGGTGACAGAGAAGTTGATGAGGGTGCACTGTGCCTGCAGCTCGGGCTGGAAGTGGGGGTTGGCCAGCTTGGTGTGCAGGATCAGACGGAAGGCAGGGTGCAAGGCACACTCCTTGTCCCCGATCTTGATGTACCTGGAATTTTGGGACAAGGAGCGTCAGCCAGGAGCTGTCGCCACAGGACAAAAAAAATCGTTTTGAGTCACAAAAATCAGGAATTAAGCAAAGCCTTTCACACTGGACACACTTAAATCACTTCTGATTTAAGGTAAAAACCCCAGAGAGTCTCTGCTGAGTTTTGGATCCTCTTTAAGGAGGCTCAGATTTTCCAGCAGCGGCACAATCAGCCCAACCATGGACTCTCCTGGCTTCGGGCAGAGGCTGAACTCTGCCTAACAATGGAGTTGCAGGGAGGAAAAGCCTCCCAGCCTCGAGATTTTCACTGTCTCAGCTAAAATGACCCAGAGTGTTGGCTCTGAGCAGGCCAGCTCTGCAGCTGCACTGCAGCCACGTGTGGAGAGTGGTGGCTGCCATTCCTGGGAGGTGACAGCAGCCAGGACACCCAGCACCCTCCTGCTCTGCACTGCTGGCATGCAGAGCTCACAGAGAGCCCAGGAAATGACAACATTCCCTGAACCCACGTTTAACCCAGCCCAGGAACCCAACCATGCCCTGTTTTTATCCAAAGCTGTGGGCAGCAGGGAGGGGATTGTGTCCCTGGGGGACCCCACCTGGAACAGTGCCCAGTTCTGGGGTCCCCAACATGGGCAGGACAAGAGTGAGTCCAGAGGAGAGCTGGGAGTTGATGAAGGGACTGGAGCCAGGCTGGAGAGCTGGGATTGTCCAGCCTGGAGAGGAGAAGGTGGAGTGGAGACCTCAGAGCCCCTGCCAGGGGCTGCAGGGGACACAGAGAGGGACCTGATCAGGGACAGGACAAGAGCAATGGGTTCAGATTGACAGAGGGGAGGGTTAGATTGGATATTAGGAATAAATCCTTCCCTGTGAGGGGGGGCAGGCCCTGGCACAGGGTGCCCAGAGCAGCTGTGGCTGCCCCTGGATCCCTGGCAGTGCCCAAGGCCAGGCTGGACAGGGTTTGGAGCAGCCTGGGACAGTGGAAGGTGTCCCTGCCCATGGCAGGGGTGGCACTGAATGTTTAAAGTCCCTCCCAGCCCAAACCATTTTGATTCTATATTAACAAAGCTCACAGGAACAAGAGTCAAAGAGATACAGAAATGTTTCCAGGGGTGCACTGGGACTGTTGTGGGAAAGGTGAGGTTCTCAAGGGAGTTGGAATTCACTTCCCAGTCCAACATCACTCACTGGGTGCCCTCTTGGCCCCCTCAATTGCTTTTGGAGCTGCAAATCCCCCAGTACAGGCAGCTCACAGCAGAGATCCTGCCAGACCCCACAGCAAAACCACTCCTGGACTGGCAGCACCTGCCTGGAGTCCTGGAAACACAAAATTCAGACTTTCTTCGTGATTTGTGACTTATTTTCCCTTCGTTAGCAAAGACATGATTTCACAGGGAGTTTTAGTGGCAGAGATGCACAAAAGGGGATTCCTGAGTGTTCCAATGGAGAGGGGGGGCTCAGATTAGCCACCCTCCCTGCTGCACCCCCCTCTCAACACCCCCCAAACATTTCAATCCTGCCCTGGGACCAACCCAGATCCTCCATCCTGCAGCCAAGCCCATGCTCAGCCACCCTTCCAGGGATGTTTTCCCCATTCCATTGTGCACACAGCTTGCCTTGCCCACCGGTTCACAACACCCTGGGATGTTTGAGGCAAGCAGGGAAATAATCCTCAAAGAATTTCAGGGGAAAGAGCTCCCTGGCTGCCTCTCTTGCTGGAGGTGACCAGCAGCTGCCATGAGAACTTGACCTCATTAAGGAGCACTTGATGCCCTTGATGCTGAAACCTGTAGCTGCATTTCTAAACTGCGGCGCGGTGTTTGCTGAAATTCAAGGCCACTTTTACTTCACAACAGCAGCAGCTATTTTGGTAATAATTCCGTGTCAGAACAGCCAATTACAGACCCCAAGGTCAGCATACAATGGGAGAATTACAGGTCTCTCTGTTACACGAGGTTTGAATGACGCTGTGCGATGAAATGAGAAACCCGGGTTGATTTCCGAGCCACCCCCGTGGCTGAATTACCTGTGATTGCCTGATTTAAAAGGCCCTCAGTGCTGAAGGCAGGGTGTTAATGCTGCTGGGTGTGAACACCCACGGTCTGAGGGCAGCAACAGAGGGCACAAAACCCCCCAGCCCTCATCCCACGTGTCCCCAAACCCCCCCAGGCTCACCTGCCTTTCTTGATGGTTTCTCGCCCCAGCAACGGCCCCAGCACAGGATCCACGGATTCCTCCAGGTCCTCAATCAAAACCAGGTCTCCAGCAGCCAGGGCTTGTTCCAGTGTGTCCAGATACCTGTGGGAAACAGCACTGGTGCCTCCTGCAGCAGAGCAGGGTGTGACACTGCCCATGAGGAGGGGACAGAGGGGACCCTCACTGCGGTGGCAGCTACAGAGGGGTGCCAGCATTTGGAGAGAAAGAGAGGGGTAAGGTGGGGTCAGTGCCTGTTGCAGAAAGTGGCACTGACAGACAGAGTCCTGGCTGTCCAACAGAGAGAATGAGGCCTCAGATATTCCAAGGAAAAGCAGTGACCACCGAGTCTGTCCCAGGAAGGGTCTGGGCAGCCGTGAGCAAAGCTGGCACAGCCTGGAGTTATTTAAGGCACATCATTTGTTTCATCCAGAGCCCACTGGTCTGGAGGAATCATCTCAAAGCAAGGATGAAGAGCAGCTTTCAGCTCTGTTTTGCCCAGGGTTTAGGGTCATGCTTAGGACAACTTCATTCCTCACAAGGAAATGGAACCCTGAGCCCAGTGCTTGACTGTGAAACAATTAAATTGTGAAACTGTGCAACAGGGATGCTCAGCTTTGGGGTGTCCTGTACCAGGAAGGGCTGGGACAAGGGGCTGGGCTGTGTCCTTCAGGGCTGCTCCCACTTTGCCACGAGGGGAGCAGGAGCCTGGGCAGGAGGGGAGGATGCTCCAGGCACTCCTCCACCATCACAGTTTCACTGAATCACCTCCACTAACTCCACTGCTCAAAATCCATACTCCTCACTTAAACCAGAGAGCTTGGGAGCTCAAGAGGTGACAGAAGGATCTGAAACAAAAGTTCAGAGTGACTTTTAGGCCTGACCTTTAGAGGAACACGCTGACCCAGTGCAACCCCCACCCCTGATGAGCAGTTTTTCTGAGTCCAGGGGTATTTTACACAAAGAAAGTCAGAGGGAATGACAGAGCTGCCCCCAGAGCTGCTCACACAGCCCTTCCTGAAGGTGGGCCCTCTGTGTGGGTTTAGATCTCTTCCAGCAGTTGAAAGCCAACAGCTCCATCTCCCAGAGGATGAAACATTCCCTGCATTACTGTAATGGAGCACTGATGATGCTTTTAGTCCTCAGCTCTGAGACATCACAGCAAAACACCAAATTCTCCTCTTTAAAGCCCCTGCCAGCCCTAAGTGTGATTGGGGAAGGGAAAAAGGGACATTGCATTGGCACAGCAGGGTCTGTTCCTCTGGGTCCATCCTGCAGGTTCACATTTAGGTGCCTCTTCTGGGATCCTTGCTGTTCCACAGAGAGCTCTGACTAACTGCAAGGCACGGTGGCCAGGAAACAGGGATTTGCTGTTGTGAAAAATGAGCCTTGTTTTGATCCCACATGAGATCCCATCCAGTAACTCCCTGTTGTTTTCTCTAAGGAAAGCAGAGGAGGCAGCAGCAAAACAACCTGGGTAACTCAGCCTGGGTAACAGTTCTACACAGGCCTGTTGTCCAGAGCAGCTGTGGCTGTCCCATCCCTGGAAATGCCCAAGGCCAGGTTGGACAGGGCTTGGAGCAGCCTGGGACAGTGGCAGGGATGTCCTGTACCTCCCTAGACATGGCAGGGATGGGTCTGGATGATCTTTAAGGTCCATTCCAGTCTGGGATTCTGTGATACTCCAACCCAGCCTCAGCTCCCTGCTCATTCCATCACCAGTTTCAGAGGAGTTTCTATGGTAACTGAGCCAAGCACTAAACAGACCCTCGATTTAATGAGAAATCTCTGTCATTTTGGTAATGAGGAAGCAGATAATGGGAGCAGGTTTCCCTCAATGTGACTGGCTCAGACATCTGCACCTGAGTGTCCCCTGCTCTGGGCAGGCACATCCCATGGCCACCACGTGAATGAGTCAAGAATTTAAAGAGTTAGCATTTTTTTCTAAGGAACAGAAGCAATTTATACTGATTAGGATTTAAGTTAGAAGAGTAGAGATGAAGTGGAAGAGTTAATAATTATTAAATGTTTAAGCTAGAGCAAAGGTAATATATTACTTGCTCGTTTTAGTTGTGTTCATAGAAGGAAATGAGATAGATGGACTATGGTGATAATGGAAGAAACCATGACTGCACCTGGACACAGAAACTAATTGGAATCAGGCAGGAGAGCCTGGACTATGCCCAAGAGGTCACATAGCCTGCCAAGAGGGTGAAGGTAAAAAAGGTCACTGCAGGGAAGACATCTCTGACTTCATCCCTCAAGACCACTGACCCATTTCAAAGACCACCAACCAAATTTGAGAGAAAAATTGTGCAAGCATGAAGGACTCAGAGCTCATTTTAATATGAAGCAGGGATAAGCAGTACTAAAACTGTGCACATGCATAAGCATTTTTGAGTCTGTAAGACTTTTGTAAATAAATAGAGGATTGGGGCTTTGTGATTTGCACAAACACCTTTAGGAGGTGACTCCTGTGCCACCCTGGTGCCTTAAGTTTTATCTTTCTTGTTTTTCAGATTCTGTGCTGTCCNAGGTCCATTTTGGATCCACCTTGCGTGTAGCCCTGACCAGGCTCTTGTCCTGCCCAAGGTGAATCCTGGACACCTTCCAATAAACATCTACTTTATTTTCTTAGCTCTGTCCAGTCTCTGTTCCAGCTCAGCCATCCCAAGGCATCAAATAAAACACACCACTTCCTAACTTTACCCCTTTAGAGAGCCTTTCACCCGTGACCTCACCGCTTTTACCCAAAAACGCGAGAAGGACGCCCTTACCCCTTCTGCCCCGCTCGGATCACGCGGAGCCCTTGCCCGTGGGCGTTTTTGATCCATTTGCTGCCCTGCAGCTGGGGGTCCACCAGCAGGGGCCAGCGCTGGCAGGTGCTGAGGATGGCGGCGCTCTCGGCGGAGGCGCGGTCGGCCGGCAGGCCCTGGTTCTGCCACGCCGCCACGGCCGCCTCGTCCGCCAGCACCGCCAGCGGCTCCAGGCGCGGCGTCACGGGGATGGGCACCTGCCAGGGAAACAGAACGGCTCCCTGGTGACTCCGAGGGAAGGTGGATGGGTTAAAAAGGGATGAGTTGGGTTTGTCTGCGTCAGTACAGGAGGTTTTGGGTTGTGGGTTTTGCCGCTCTGCTCCGCTCAGGTGAGAACACGCCTGCAGAGCTGCAGAGGAGGCCATGCTCAGTGTCAGAAGGGTGTGGAGCTGCTGGAGCAGGTCCAGAGGAGGCCATGGAGATGCTCTGAGGGCTGGAGCCTCTCTGCTCCAGAGAGAACAGGGGGTGCTCACCTGGAGAAGGCTCCAGGGAGAGCTCAGAGCACCTTCCAGTACCTAAAGGGGCTTCAGGAGAGCTGGAGAGAGATTTGGGACAAGGGATGGAAGGACAGGACACAGGGAATGGCTCCCATGCCAGAAGGCAGGGATGGATGGGAGACTGGGAAGGAATTGTTCCCTGTGAGGGTGGGGAGGCCCTGGCACAGGGTGCCCAGAGCAGGTGTGGCTGCCCCTGGATCCTGGAAGGGGATGTTCAGTGATCATAAAGGGTGCTCAGAGTGTTCAAGGACAGAGTGGACAGGGGGTAGTAGAAGGTGTCCCCGCCTATGGCAAGGGGATTGGAATGAGATGATTTTAAGGTGCCTTCCAGCACAAAGATTCTGTGATTTCATGATTTATCAGTGGTTTCCTGCTCTACGGGATATTTCCAGTCTGGTTTTGTTTCCCAATCCCGTTGTGAACAAACTCAACCTGTACAAACAATCCCAGGGGTTTTGCCCCCTACAGCCCAGCCCCACTGGCTGGGGTCACTCCCTGCCCTGTTCAGCTCCCTGAGACACCTTGGAAGGACAGAATTAACCCCCTCCTAAGGCTGCTGCTGTGTTACAAACCAGCACCAGCAGCTCCAGAAACACTTCTCTGACAGGTGAGGCCATTTCTGGGTGTGATAACTAGAGTTACCTGTGCCAGGTGCCTGAGCAGAACGGGTCTTTCATTTCCATTGGCATTACAGGCATTTCTTTGACATTTCTAAGCACAGGTCATTTTTGAAACCACTCAAACTAAGTTTCTGGCTTAGTGTTAAGAAATGCAGAATGAAGTTCTCCTCTCTCAGCCTAAGGAACTGTCTGCTTTGGTCAGCAATTTGATTTGGGCGTCTCTGGGGTCTTATTTAAAAGCTTCTTGGCATCATTTGTATGAAGAACTTGTTAAAATTAGTGAAATATTAAACAAGTTTCAAGCACAATGATCTCCATCTGGTCCTAGCAGCAAGACATGGGTAAAACCAGCTGAGAGGCATGGCCAGCACAACCAGAGCTTGTGTCCAGAATGAAAAAACACCTGGAGCTTTTCCAAGCCTACTGGAGAGCTGGCAGCGAGCTCTGCCTGCTCCAATTCCTTCTCCATATTCCCCCCTCCTTCGTGGCCATGGACAAAACTGCAGAGCTGAGCTCTGTGTTTGGGATTTTCCTGTGTACATGGAGGAATTTCCTCGAGCAAGGACACCACATTTTCCCCAGGGAGGGGGAAATGGCCACATCCTGATCCTCCCTCCAGCTCGGTGAGGACACAGTGATGTCCCTCACCTGAGAGATCCCCTGTGGGCACCAGGGTTTATGCCCACATCAATCCCAGGAACAATGGCTCCTCAGAGGAGTCAGGACTTACCTTTAGCTGGTGCAAATAGGGCCTCCAGATGCCATCCAGGAGGTCCTGGCGGTATTTCCTGGTGAAGTAGCCCAGGTAGGAGACGAAGGCTGTGACCAGCAGGACGTCTCCACACAGGGTGCTCTGCTGCTGTTTGAAGTCCTTCACGGCCTCAGCCCATCTCACATTTTCAGAGGCCAGTCCCCCAACCTGCAAATTCCCAAGTCAGAGTGATCATTCATACAAGCATGGAATGGTTTGGGTTGGAAGGGACCTTAAAATTCATCTCATTCCATCCCTGCCATGGGCAGGGACACCTTCCACTGTCCCAGGGCGCTCCAAGTCCCATCCTTGGCCTTGATTCAGGGGCAGCCACAGCTTCTCTATGCCAGGGCCTGCCCACCCTCACAGGGAATGATTACAGAGGTATTCAAGCTCATCAGCTGTTAATTGCCTTAACACCGCAGATTCCCATCTCCTTACACCCTCTCCCACACAGAGCACTCCTCTCCACAGCCTTCAGTATTTCACACAATTTATTATCACACCAGGTACGTGGGATTTTGATCACAATTCCCTTCAGATTCTGTCAAAAAAAATGCTTCCTCCTACCTATTTTTCATCAGCACCTGATGTCCAGACAGTGCAGTTGGGGCTTTGAAGAGGGCTCAGTGTCTCCTTATAAAATAAATTACCTTTACAAGCACAGATCACTTACTCGACCATTGGTACTTTTTGGGGTACCACTGGAAATAGGAATGGAATGCAACCAGAAAAACCCAACCCAGTTTTGAGTTGACCTCATGGATCTGAGATGGAGAATTCCAGACCTTTCAACGAAATTCACAATTGCAGTCTCCTGCTGCCAAAAGAGAAACTCTCTTGGTGTCCAGCTCTGGGCACAGCCATAGCAGGCACAGCTCCCCTCTGCTCACAAGTTCTGTCACCAGGACCAACCAGCACCTTTTATTTTTCTTCCTCAGTCCACTGTCCACATGATCTTATGGTTGTTATTTTATATTTCTCATTTCCACTAAAAACACCTCTATATTCTTCTCTTCTGCAATTCCAGCTATGGAATACTGACATGACACTGCCCCTTTTTCCAGGCCCCTGCTCAGTATTAAACAGGCCCAGCTCTGACATGAATGCCTGTGACAAGCCTTAGGAACATCTCTAATAGCCCATTCCCCATTTGGGGGAATTTTGGGCTATTTTGCCATCTTAAACTGCTCTGCAGACACAGATCCTCAAAGATGGGAAAGCAACACCTTCAGGCCCTCACTAAATTTCACTGTCACACCTTCCAGCCTGACCAAGTCCTGTTTCCAGCAGGACTCCAGCTGCCTCCTGAGGGTCAGAGCCACTTTGACATTCCCAACAGGAACTCGCTGCCATTCCCACGGCGTTGGCTGTCCTGCAGCCACTCCAGATCAAACAGCTCTCCTCCCACCCTCGTGTACCTCCACATCCCCTGATGAACAGCCAGCATCTCCTAAGCCAAGATGTCCTTGGGTTCCCCTCTAAGCCCCCCAGCACACCCAAGAGCTCGTTGTGCTCATTCACCTCGGGCCATCTCCTGCAGCTGACAGCAGCCCTTGTCCTGGGCATGCTGCACACACAGGGCCAGCTCTGCACACAGATTCCAGCTTCCCACAGCTGCAGACCTCAGGACCTTCTGACTCAGAGCTTCTATCCCTGTGCTTAACAGCCACTGATGAGTTTTGACTCCATGACCAAACCTAAGCTGCTCTGCGTCTCAAGCCAACTTTTGGCACTACAGCATCCTGTGGGCAGCAGATCCGCAGCTCAGCTGAGCTTTCTGTTTAAAAGTACATCCTTTGATGTGCTGCCTGAACTTTTTAACTGCTGAAACATTCGTCCAGCGCAAAACCAGGGAACAATCCTGCTGGCACCAGCCTCTCTGCACCACTCAGCATTCCAAGCCCTCAGTACCCCTCTGCTGTCTTCCTTTCAGGTTGAAGAGCTTTAGCCTCTTCAATAATTCCTCACACAGAAGCAGCCTTTTGATTTTCCTTGCAATCTCTATCTGCACCGAGTGATGCAATCTTTATTATCCGGTTTCCTTTATTGTTGCTGTCTCTGCACCATCTCCCATTCTCCTCCAGCCTTTGAGGTGCAGCAGAGGGGGCGGCGGTAATGCTGCACATTCAAGATTTATTTAGAAGGTATTCACAGAGCAAGATGGGGATTTTTTTTTTCTGTTTTGTTCTCCCTTCTTTTCCTAATAAACCCTAATATCCGGTTTCAGATGGGCTTTGGGTTCAGTGAGGGCTTTTTGCTTCTGGGAGCACAGAGCTCACAGCGCTCTTAACTCCATCCTTTCACTCCTGAGTGATAACAATCAGCTCAGCGTCACTTACAGGGCATGTGAAGTGGAACCTCATTTCTCCAATGTGCTTTACATTACATTTATCTGCCTGGTGTTTCATCCCTCCATCACTTGGGATCGTTTTCACAATTCTTTACAGACAATTGACATCATCACTGCGGAGCCGTGCGTCCTCCTACACACCAGCTCATTCCTGATTCATGGAATCACAGACTCACACACTGCTCTGGGTGGGAAGAGACCTCAAAGGTCACCCAGTGCCACCTCCTGCCATGGCAGGGACACCTCCCACTGTCCCAGGCTGCTCCAAGCCCTGTCCAGCCTGGCCCTGGGCACTGCCAGGGATCCACAGCCATCTTCCCTCCAGTCTCCTTGAGGTCGACTCCCATATTAACCCCACAGCTCCTCTAAGACCAAGAAGTCTTTATTGATCTGATTTTCCTGGTACTTGGAGGTGTTTCCATACTCCTAATTAATTTTTTTCAGGTTATTTTTTATCTCCTTCGGTCCTGGAGGTCTTTTCTTCTCCTTTGCTTGGATCACACACTACTGCCACTTTTAATGCATTCAAGACATCCCAGGTGTCTCCCAGCTTAGATTGCAAAAGTTATTGGAATGCTTTTTACTTAGCAAGAGGCAAATTAAAAGCTACTCCTTGGATTACCTTTGGCTCTTGGATAACGCCAGAGAGTGAACAACAATTCCTCACCCACCTCCTGCACACCAGCCGTGATTTTCAAGGCTTCTGTCACATCCATCCCCTCTACACCTTTTCCAAAAAGAAAAGCCTTACTGCATTCCCTCTCCTCTCGCATGGAAGTGGTTTTACACTTTGTTGTAGCTTTTCTAGGCTGCCCACAGCCTGCTCAGACAGAGTGATGACCACATGTGGGCACTGACAGACCCAATACAATGACGCTTCACTTCTGTTTCCTGAGGGGTTTTTTTTCTACCAATTAGTAATATTCAATTTGTCTTTTTTTTTTTCTCCTGTCAAGTGCCACGCTGCTGTTCCTGAGAACTCTCTGCAACAACTCCAAGAGCTCTTCTGTGAGTGATAATGGTGCAATTAGGCCCTATCCATGTAACTGCATGATTACAGTTTGTTTTCCCTGCACACGTTATTTAGCATTTGTCATCACTAAATTTCCTCCCCTGCATTAGCACACGCCCACTCACAAACACCATTCATCAGCCAGCCCTCCCGCTGTGGTGCACAGATCCTGTCCCTCGGATCCTGGAGCATCTTCCTCAGGCCACCTGAAGTTCAGGAGATGCCACTCTGGCACTGCCTCAACCCCCCCCAGGTTCATTTGTCAATCCAAAGCATCGCTCTCCGTGCTCAGCTGCATTCTTTACACAGCCTCAGACGTGTTTGTTTCAAAGTCTGGGAACTCATTTCTGCCCACAGCCACACCGCTGACACACCTTGAATGCCAAACGAGCTGCACAACAGCGAGGGCTGTCAGGTGCTGTTCCCAGATCAAAGCCAGGATGACACAGGAGAAGGTGTGCAGGGCACAGCAGGGAGTTGGGATGCAGGGGGTTCCTTGCCTGCGCTGCAGAAATGATGAATTGTTGGCAGTATAAAGTCACAGAATTGTTGAGGCTGGGAGCTACTCCCACATCATGGGGTGGGGAAGAGATGGAACCAGCACGGCCTGGGATGTGGTGGCAGAGAATGACAGAACCATGGCAGGGATGGGGTGGAAGGGACTGTAAACCCAGAGCTGCCCTTGCTGGCACTCACCAGGCGGTTGGCCAGGGCGATGGTGCAGGCTGTGGCCTCAGCTTCCTGCTGACACTTGAGTTTGTCTGAGGTGGCCTTCTCAAACCTGGCCGTGAGCTTGCCCAGGTTCTCGTTGAGGCGCTGTGGGTGAAACACAGGAGGAAGTCAGGAACAACAGGGTTTGAACAACTCAGGAAGGGTGTGGAGCTGTTGGAGGAGCCCAAAAGGCCATGAAGAAACTCTCCCTCTGCTCTGGAGACTGAGAGAGCTGGAGGTGTCCAGGCTGGAGAAGAGAAGGCTCCAAGGAGAGCTCAGAGCCCCTGCCAGGACCTAAAGGGGCTCCAGGAGAGCTGGAGAAGGACTTGGGATGAGGAATGGAAGGACAGGACACAGGGAATGGCTTCCCATTGCCAGAGGGCAGGGAGGGATGGGAGATTGGGAAGGAATGAGGGTGCTGAGGCCCTGGCACAGGGTGCCCAGAGCAGCTGTGGCTGCCCCTGGATCCCTGGCAGTGCCCAAGGCCAGGCTGGACAGGGTTTGGAGCAGCCTGGGACAGTGGGAGGTGTCCCTGCCATGGCAGAGGCGGGACTGGATGGGCTCTGTGATCCATTCCAGCCCAAACCATCCTGGGATCCTGAGGCAAACCCTTGTCCAGAGCTGGCCAAGCTCCAGCCCAGCTCATCCACCCAGGGCTGGCCCCAGGAGCCAGCACAGAGCAGGGCTGGGCTGTGCCACTGCTTGGAACTCACACCCTTGGCACAGGCAGAGGTGAAGGACACAGAAAATTAATTTATTTGGGGCTTCTGGCTGAGCCCTGACGACAAGTGCTGTGGCTGAGGAACCCAAATCTGCCATTTCCTGATGCTACAGCCTCTTGTCTCCAAGCAGTCCTGGAGGCTCTGCTGATTCCCCAAGTCCTGCTCAAATCCCCAAGGGGCTCCTGGAGCTCTGCCTGAACCCTCTCCAATGTCCTCACACAGCTTCCAGCAAGGAATCCAAGCAGTGAATTGAATGGTTCTGCTCTGAGGGCTGCCCAAGGCTGTGCCAGGAGCCCCCAGTGAGGTGGGGCCGTGTCCCCTGCAGGTCACAGGGCTGGGAGGGGCAGGAAGAGCCCAGAGCACCTGCAGGAAAAACACTGGAGAGCTTTTTGCTGGGACAAGCTGTTCACACTCGGAGCTGAACCAAACCAACAGCTCCCACAAGCACTTGGAGCATTTCACTTCTGATAAGAGAAGTAATAATTGATTTTATCTGCACCCAATGCAGACTGCTTAAGGCTAAACTGCTTGTAAATCACTTTAACATTGAGCTACGCACTAGAAACAAACCCGAAAATGAAAAAGGATTATAGGAGAGATCTCTGCAGCTCTCCTGGATGCTGGCATCACACACAGCAGCCTCACCTTGACCTGCCTTGGAACAACAACACAAAAAGTTTCTGCCCCTGTGTGCATGTGGATCCATCAGCCTGCAAAGGCTCACATATATTATATTCCAGTATAAAAACATGATCTGATAATTGAGTTTCTATAGGATATATGCATCTATCTGGTCTGCAGGGCCCCACCAGGGGCACACAAATACAGCTGTGTGCAGCTGTGGACACGCCTCTCCCTCCTACCTCCACCAGCCCCGGGTACAGAGCATCCAATTCCCAGGCAGGCAAAGAAGGCAGAAAGTCCTCAATGTTTTGGACAATGGGAATTTTCTCATTTATTAATTAAAAAAAAAATGAGTATGAGACAGCTTGGGGCCCAGCTGTGAGCAGGTATGAATCAGCACAGAGCAGTGAAGCCATCCAAGATATCCCAGATAAGTAAGGACAGACCTCCACATCCATCCCACGCTACCCTGCATGATTCCTCATCTGAAGAGAGGAAAAGGCCCCTAAACCAAGCAGTTCTGGAAGAGCATGCCAGAGGAGTGCCAGTAATCTCCCCAAAGATTGCAATTTTCTTTAACAAAATTCCACTCCTTTGAAAAAAAGAAAAAACCCAAAAAATTTAAAAAGTCCAGGCGTAAAAAGCCTTGGAAAAGAGCAGCATAAAGGGATGGGAAAAAAAAGTTCCCCAGCACTTTATGGCACATCTGAGGTGGGAGAATTAGACACCAAAGCCCTCTAAATCCATCCCTGCTTCAGGTGCCTCCTTTCATCTGCAGCAGGAAGGGGCGACCGGAGAGTTCAGCACAATTTTCTTGTATTTTTAGTTAAAAAGTGTAGTAAGCACTTTAAGAATGATAAAGCCTTGAAAACATCAGAAGAGTGATGTGTTTTCCAACAGGGTGAGGTGCTGGTGGAAGGGGTGAGGGGAACAGAGGGACCTCACTCATTGAGACCCCATCCAGCCTGGCCATGGAGGGGATCCCACTCCCAAAAAGAGATCCCAAAACACCCTAAAACCAGGCAGGTTCTGGAGCAGCTGGTCCCCACACCCTGTTCTTAGCAGGTAGGAGAGCAGGGAGAAGAGCAGGATGAAGCAGGATGTGTTTTTACATAGAGATAATTTTCTGAAGGAAAATGATAAAGGCCTCACTCTGCACGCTGTGGAAACGCACTTTTAATCACGCTGTAATTTCTTCTATTCAGGGATTTTTTTTTTAATTTTTTTTCTTTTTTTTTTTAAGTAGCAAAACCCCAAATAACATCCAAGATGTGCTGCCAGGGAGCTGTGCCGTGACAAATGAGGCTCCTGCAAGAGCAGCTCTCATCCTGCAGAAGCAGGGACTGAGTGTGCAGCCAGCCCAGCTCTGCTCTCCCAGCGCTGAATCAGCCCCCAGTTCCCATCCCCTGCCCTGTGCAGCACGTTGGGAACACACTGGGTTGGAGATAATGAGTTTTCTGAGGACCCAGGAGAAGAGGTAAATCACACTTAACAAATTAGGTGGGAATAACAAGGATTCATGTTTACCCTTCTCCTTCGGGTGCAAGCGAGGCTGGAGAAGAGCAGAGGAAATTCAGAAAGCAGAAATATTCTGTCACAGAATCACAGAATGGTTTGGGTTGGAAGGGATCTTAAAGACCAGGCTTTTCCACCCCTTCCCATGGGCAGGGACACCTTCCATTGTCCCAGGGTTCTCCCAGCCCTGTCCAACCCAGCCTTGGACACTTCCAGGGATCCAGGGGCAGCCACAGCTGCTCTGAGCACCCTGTGCCAGGGCCTACCCACCCTCACAGGGAACAATTCCTTCCCTTTAACTAATCTAAATTTCATCTCTTTCAGTTTGAAGCCATTCCCTGTGTCCTGTCCCTCCATCCCTTGTCCCCAGTCCCTCTCCAGCTCTCCTGGAGCCCCTTTAGGCCCTGCCAGGGGCTCTGAGCTCTCCCTGGAGCCTTCTCTTCTCCAGGTGAGCACCCCCAGCTCTCCCAGCCTGGCTCCAGAGGGGCTCCAGCCTTTGGAGCATCTCCATGGCCTCCTCTGGGCTCTCTCCAGCAGCTCCAGCTCCTTCCTGTGCTGGTTTGGGGCAGCTCTGCAGGTGGGGTCTCACCTGAGCACAGGGGCAGAGGGGCAGAATCCCCCTTCCCTCCCTTGCTAGAAACACTGAGGAGTCAGGGCTGGATTTTGGGGCTGCCAGTGCATCAAGAGGGAGAGAAAACCCTGCCACCCCCAAAACCTTTGGATCCTCACCCCCTGCTTTAGAACACGAGCACTGAGCAGCGCCTCTGCCCAAAGCAGAGCATTCCCCCAGGCAGGGACAAGCAGGACGAGCTCCCCTAAAGGCACTCACGGCGATTTTGGCCTTGACAGTGGCCAGCTTGTCCTGGGCCGCTGCCAGCTCGGCGTTGGCCCTGTCCAGAGCCTGCCTCTTGGGCTGCACCTCGCAGAAGACGCGGTGGAAGCGCGCGATGTTCAGCACCCACGAGCACAGCCCGGCCGCCGCCGAGGACTTGGTGGCCACCAGCTCGGGGTTGAACTGGGGGTCCTGCAGGTAGGGCTGGAGGGCTTTGAGGCAGTTCTCGTGGATGTTCTCCTTGTTGAACTTGATCAGGGAGTCCAGGAAGGCGTCTACCCTTGCCATGGCCACTCTGGCTGCTTTCCAGCTCCTGTCCTTGGGGATTCTCCCTGCCGGGGCCGTCAGCACCATCACGGCCGCGGTGACGTTGCTGACGGCGGCGGGAGGTGACCCGAAGGACCTCAGCTCCGTCAGATTGGTCTGAAAAGGGGAAAACAAGGTTGTTAGAGAAAAAATGAATGGGTTTTCTTTCCACTCTGCCACTAATAGAGTCAGGCTGCCAGGCCATCAATCTGATAAATTGGGCTCCCCTCGGCCCCAGCGGTGCTGCCCTCGGATCGCTGCTCTGCTCTGCATGTTTGCAGCACACCTGCTCCATTCCCTGCTCCTGACATCCCACCTGGGGCCAGCACAGCGCACTGCTCCTCCCCAGGCTCCCCAGGGAGCGGGAGGTTTTATGGCCTCTCAGAAGATTGGGATAAATAAGAATGAAACCTACGGAAATAACACTCTAAAACAACCTTCAGAGCTTCCCTCCTACCCAAGCTGAGATGCCAATGCCAAAACCATCCTGTGATTGCCACATCCTGCAGGGTTCAGGAAATGCAGCTGCTGAGAAAGCCCAGGCACTCTCACAGGGCAAGCAGCCAAACTGCACTGGAGGAGCCAAAAGGGCATTTTTGCCTCTAACTCCTGATTTCCCAAGTTTTCAAACTCGCCATCACACCTGGCTAAGCAGTTTTTTATTTTGCAGGTGCTCTGCACTGTCACAACCCACACGCCATTCATCATTGCCCATATAACAATTAACGTAATTATCATCCACATACATGTAATTATCTCATATGTGTGTAGACTTATCTCTCCTTAACACTTTAAATAGCTTCTCAGTTTGTCTCAGCCACTCTCAGTGCCACCAGCCCCTGCAAAAGGGGGCAGGGGACAGAGGGGCTGCAGCAGGTGCCACCCACACAGGCAGAGCCAGGCTGAGCCAGCCCACGGTCACTCCTTGGCTCACAATGAGAAAAAAAAAAAAAGGAAAAAGAAAGTTTAAACTGTCAGGAACACAGGGAGAATTAACCCTGGCAAGGATGAGCCAGCTCTCCTGAGTGCAGTGTGGTACAGAAGGTTCTGGAGGCACTAGGAGGGTTTATTTAAAGCATCATCACAGTGATCCTCCTAGCACAAACACAGAAATCCAGGTGGGTTCAAAGTGCAACCCATGAGGAGGAACCAGCCTGGACATGTCCCAGTGGCCATGGCTGCTCTTCTTTTGCCCTGGCAGGTGACATTGCCACAGAAATGTCCACATATCCACATCCTCACTGACTGCATGGATTTATTACTGGATTCTGCTCAACAGCTTTTCTCACTGCGTTCCTTGTTAGTGTCGCACATAACCCTGCAGTCCAGGGAAGATGCCTGAGATAATTGGACAGGAGCTGTGCAAACACACATAAACAT
The DNA here is from genome assembly GCA_013400435.1 of Pycnonotus jocosus. Classification (NCBI taxonomy): domain Eukaryota; kingdom Metazoa; phylum Chordata; class Aves; order Passeriformes; family Pycnonotidae; genus Pycnonotus; species Pycnonotus jocosus. The sequence goes on from VWYP01005539.1 coordinate 16,781, forward strand.
TGTTGATTATTCATGTCAGCGAGCAGGTTGGGCTGTCTGGTACATCTCCAGTCAGCAGGTAAAGGAGACCATGGCTTCCTCTGCTCTGCTGCTGCTGCTTTACTGTTCCCTGGAGAAAATCCCAGCATTTCCCCCTTCTTTGCCTAATGAGAGATTCTGCAGCTCCAGCACGAACCTGGAACTAATGGAGAGACAAACATTGTCCTTTTGCACAGTCCTTTCCCTCCCACGAAGGAAATCCAGAGCACAGGGGTCTGCAGCAACGCTCCCTCCTCCCCAAAAGCTGATCCAACAGAATCCCCATCCTGGATGGCTCCAAGGTGCTTTCCTGTCCCCCAGCAGGGCCAGGATTGAGCCATGCTTTGAGGCCTTGCTGTGATTGGGGGTTCTCCAGCTGTGGTTCTCCAGCTGTGGCTCTCCAGCTGTGTGCAGTGCGAGGCTGCTGCCCCAGGACACTGCATGAACTGCACACCAAAACAGATTGCAGATCCATCTCTCAGGCACAACACTGAACCACACAATGAACCAGGCTGGGAAAGACCTCTGAGATCATCAAGTCCAAGCTGTGACCAAACACCTCCTCATCAGCTAAACCAAGCACTGAGTGCCACATCAAACTGGAACCCCTGGAGCACCCTTGAAGGACCAATCTTCCAAGGCACAAAAAGTCCTCCCCAAACCAATCTCCTGCAATTAGAGCAATGCTTATCTCTCCTGATTACACATTTTCCCAGTAGCTTCTTCCTTTGGACCAGCTTTGCCTGCTCCTCTCTGTGCAATGAATGAAGGTGAACATGGTGCAGCCTGGTGGGTGCTCTGAGTTCCACCAGGAGCCCCAGAATCACAGAATTAACCTGGTTGGAAAAGTCCTTTGAGATCAAGTCCAACCTGTGACCAAATACCACCTTTTCAACTAAACCATGGCACTCAGTGCCACATCCAATCTTTTTTTTAAGCACTTAAGCACCAGCAGGGAGGAAGCTGGAGGAGGGACAAGACAGTGCCCAGAATTTGGGCCATTGGATGACACAGTGAGAAAAACACTGGGAACCCTCACCCTACCTTGTTGAGGGTGTTGAGAGCAGCCTGGGCAGCTTCCAGGGCAGGCTCAGCTTTGGCCAGGTCCTCCTCACAGTCCTTCTGCTTCTGCTCGACCTCCTGGGTGATGAGGGCCACCTTCCTCTCCTCCTCGTCAGCCACCGCCTTCTTCCTGCTCACCTTCTCCGTCTCCACCCCCACCACCTGGATCAGCTTGTCAGCATCCTCGTTCTTCTGCTTCAGCTCCACCTCCTGGGCTGCCAGCTTGGCCTTCAGCTCATCCACCTGCAGGGCAGAGATTTGTGGCAGCTGGGATGAAGATGGCAGCTGGGAACTGCAGCCCTTGGCAGAGCTCCGAGGGTCAAGGGGCTTTAAATGTGATGTCAGGTGAGCCTGAGAAGGGACATCCCCTTGAGCTGGCAGCCAGGTGGCCACCAGCATGACCATGGTGGCAACTCCTCACACCCTGCTCACACCCAGGAGCCCTCAGCAGCGTTTGCAGGGGGGGGAGCTCACACAGGCTCTCACTCACAGACAGAAAACCTGCTGCTAAAATCCCCATTTCAGCGAATTTACCCAGACTCTGGGCAGACCACGGAGCCTTTCACTGCCCCATCTCAAGCTCATAAAGGTTCACTCAGAGCTCCTGGGGTACCTCTTTATCCACACAAAAATACTCCAGGAAGGGAAGCCAGACTGGTTTTGGCAATACCCATTTTGATACCAGAAGGGAGAACACAATTTACAATCCACTGAAGCTGTCGACATTTGGCGTTGGCCTCACGTGGAGAGCAGTTTTTCAGGACTCTCCACACCCCCTCAATCCCTCAGCATCCCCTGCTGCCTGCCTCTGTGGGGCTGCTCTCAGCAGCACAAAGGCACGGCTCTAAATCCGGGCTCACACAATCCCTCGGTGTGACAAACCCAGCAGCACCTCCTTGTTCAGCCCCAAAGCCTCTGGGGGCTGCAAGAAAATCGAAGGGGCTGATATGGTTGATATGGCTGCGACCTTGTGCCCAGAAATCAGCCTTTGTGTGCTGGATACACACACAGAGCTCCAGGGCTTTACACGGAACAAGCAGGGGATTAAAATCCACGCAGAGCAGCACAAAGAGCAGGTGTAAGCTCAGCCCCGGGGAACAGACAATGCCCTGCCAAGCACAGGCAGCAATGGAAGGGGAAATGGCTTTGTTGGGATTTTAAAAAAAGCAAGAATGCTGGAGGAGGATTGTTTGTAAAGGCTTACAGTGACAGGACAATGGGGGATGACTTCAGACTGAAGGAGGGCAAGGTTAGGCTGGCTATCAGGAAGAAATCTGTCCCTGTGAAGGTGCTGAGACCCTGGCACATTCTCCAGAGCAGCTGTGGCTGCCCCTGGATCCCTGGCAGTGCCCAAGGCCAGGTTGGACAGGGCTTGGAGCAGCCTGGGACAGTGGAAGGTGTCCCTGCCCATGGCAGGGGGTGGAAAAGGATGATCTCTAAGATCCCTTCCAACCCAAAGAATCCTGTGATTCTATGAGAAACCTGTGAGCAGCTTCCTGAGTGCAGAACGAGCTGATAAGCAATTAGTAATGTGAGGTGGAAAGGGAAAGAGCAAAGCAAATGAGAAATTCAAGGGTAATGTGCTGTGACTTCATCAGGGAAAGGAAGGGAGAAGCCCTTGCCTACCACCAGAACAGCATGAGAAAAATTATTAAAGAGAAGAAAACCTGGAGGGCAGGCTCCCAGAAGACTCATTTTATCTGATTGTCCCTGCCTTGTTTCAAGAACACAAAATACATCAAAAGGTCAGCGATTAATTGATAGCGCCAGCCAGGCTCGAATCTGGAATCCAGTGATGCAATATTAACCACAGCCACACTCAGAATTACTCAGCAATGGGCTCTGACCTCCCGGTGGCACACAGCACTCTGAAAAACAAATGACTCATCCCACACATCTTCCCAATCCATTATCCCCTAATAGGAAGGAGGCTTCAGCTTCTCCGAGTGCTGAGGATGCCGCTGTCCGCGGGGAGAAGTGGCTGTAAAACATTGCTGGAGGAGGAAAGTTGGGCTACAGCATCAAGGTGTCCAAATCTCCAAAGGAAAGGAAAATAAAAAAGGAGTAGAGCAGTAGAAAGGAGCACAGTAAAAGGAGGCAGAGAGGTTATTTTGGAACGAGAACAGCAATGTAAAAAATACCTGCAACTGCTGATAAAACAGCTGAGGCCACTCTGAGCCTACAGAAATACAGAAACCTCACCCTTAGCTTGGACCCTGGAGGAGGCCAGTGATCAGCACCAGTCCCCAGAGCTAAAGCACAGCCAAGATGACACCCAGGGACCAAAAACCTCCACCTTTACTCCAAAAAATCCCCTCCCAGCACATCACTGCCAAGCACAGCCTGCAGATGAGACACCTGAGTGAGAGGGAGGACTCTCCACTTCCTCAGCCCCAAGTATTTCCATTCATCCATTTCCAGGGGTGAATGTAAAGTTCAGCCTTGTAAACCCCTGTTCAAGATTGAACCTGCTGGTATGATTTCCAATACTGATAAATATCCACACTCTGCTTTCAAATCAGCAGCAGTTTTGACTATTGCGCACATCTGGTAATTTAGGTGTTTAATTTTAGCCCCCCCTCCATGCTAATTTTAGACTTGAATTTGACATATTTGTCCTCACTGCTCTGCATCTTAATTACCTGCACAAGGAGGCATTTCTCAACCCAGCCTCACTGCAACCAGACACCAACATTTTGCTCTTTCACCCTTTTTGTGATTTGATTTTCCCATTTTTCCCATTGCCTCCAAGCCCTCCACCAGTGCTCTGTGGCTCTGCCCACACAGCACCCACTGAGGAGAAGCCTGAAGGATACAGAAGGCTTCCCACGTGCCTCAAAAGATTTTGTTCTCAAAAGATTCATTTCATATTAGCTGCTCCCCAAAAAATTAAACCTAATCCATCTTATCCACCACTGGGAGAATCCTGAAAAAACAGCAGCACCTCACAGGTCCAGTAGAATTATTGCCTGCATGGGTGGGGTGAGGTTGTTGGAAAATATACCACGTTTAACATTTTTAATTTTATAACTTCAGTCAGGTTTGTTTGCCTTTGTCCCCCCGGGAAGGGAATTTAAGTTTCTTTCCAGGGCATTGTTCCACCAGGCAAGGAATGATGAATTTAACCTCTCAACAGACTGGGAATAGCACAGAAGATACACAAAAGATAACAACCATCAAGGACCATCAGCTCCAAACATCACCCCTGGCATGGTCAGAGACACCTGCTCTGGGAAAAGAGAGAGAAGAATGAGAACCTAATTAACATCAGAGAGGAAGAGATCTGTAACCAACAGGAAACCAAATATTGAGAACTCCCTGACCTGGAACCAATGAATGTTGAACCAGTGAAACTCTGGGNTGGTCTGGGAAAAGAGAGAGAAGAATGAGAACCTAATTAACATGGAAAGGAAGAGATCTGTAACCAACAGGAAACCAAATATTGAGAACTCCCTGACCTGGAACCAATGAATGTTGAACCAGTGAAACTCTGGGTTTTGACTGTATAAAGTTTATGAAAAATCCACTAAAACTCACGTGTCATGGAACGATTTTCTCTGCACACCCAGGCTATGTGTGGATGAAATTATTTCTGTTGCCCATCCTGGCCAGAATATAATAATGCCTTGATTCTCTAACACTAAAAACGTTGGAGGGTTTTTGTTTTCCCCACAGTTTTGGTGACAAGGTGAGGTGAGGTGGAGTGTGAGGGCACAGCCTCGTGGCTGCAGTGGGTGCCACCAGTGCTCTCTGCTACCCCACCCCTACAAAAGAAATGCTAAACCCTGCACAGGGGACGTGGCAGTGCCCACCCCTGCTGTGTCCTGCTCCCTGAGCAGAGGCTGTGGGAAGGGAGATGGAGATATCAGAGCTGAGAGGCACCAGCCCAGCCCATCCATCACCTCCAGGCAGGCGTGACAGAGGTGATTGATGCCCCCAGGGTGTGGGAAGGGATGGACCTGCCAGCCCTTCCTTCTCATCAACCCCCTGCATGCCTCTAGAGCAGCTTCAGCAGAGCCTCGTTTGCCACTGGGGAAGCTTTATAAGCAAACATTTGTAAGAGTTAATAGAATAGGAAATGGAGAGCAAAATGGGAGTGGAGATGCAGGTGTCACTGCTGAGAGGTTTGGGAAACACCCAGAACAACTTCTAGTCACCAGTGTGAGTCTTTAGCAGGGAGATTTTGAGATGACTGATGTGCATTTCAGACATGTCTTAGCTTTCCTCAAAGATGGATAGCATAATGGAAGGAAAAATGAGCACCAGCCTTATTTTAACAGCATGCACTGCTTCGTTTGAAAGAGTCTTGCTGAAGTTATTGTAGATTTCCTGGATGAAACTCCAAAAAAAATCACTGACTGCCCTGTGTTTTCTAAGCTGTTTTGTCAACACAGCTGAAATGTAACCATTAAAAGAGGATGGCAGAGTCAGCTGGATCCCAACCTCACTCCACTTACCAAAATCTTTCAGTTGTACCTCTCAAACAGCAGAGACTGGACACACACCTCTCCATTGTCCTCTCCAATGCAGAGCATCCCTTCTGCTCCTCCAGAAACCCAGCTCAAGCCAGACTAGAGCCAGGATCCAGCACAAATTTCTTCCCTGTCAAGTTCTCCCTCAAACCAGACACGAACAACGAGGAAAACCAACCCCGAGGAGACCTTACCTGTGCAGAAGTGCTCTTGAGCTTCTCCAGGCCGTTCTCCAGCCGCTGCATTTTTGCCTTTAAATCGTTGTCCTTCTTCAGCAGCAGGCTCTGGTAGAGTTTGATTTGCTCCAGGAAGGACTTGGGGGTGGTGTAGTTGTAGCGGCGCTCGTTGCTCAGGTACAGCCGGGACATCTCGTTGACACTGATGTGGACGTGGGCCATGAATTTGCTTATTGAATCCTTCACTAAGTCCTAAAGGTGGGATGGGAAGATGAGGAGAAGCTGTTTTAAATAGAAAACTATATATAACACAGGATCTGTGCTGACTGTAAAGGAATTTTAGTAACTTTTCATTCTGCTGCAGCACAATCCAGGGTGTGACACCTAAGCTGATCCCTTTTCACTGTTATCTCTAAAATAACTTTGTTGCTCATGTACTTTATACCTCTTCTTATATCTTTTTATCTCGCACATTATCTAATTCCAAGCAATTTCTCTACAAAATAGCAGCTCTTTTAAGTAGAAATTTGGGCTTTTCTGCTGTACAAATGGGAAAAGTGCACACTCCTAAAAAGAAACATTGTAGGCTTTATTCTTCCTAAACCCTGCCTGGAAAAACGAAATAAACAGAAACCAATCTCTATTGTAGTAGCAGATTGTCATCACGGAGAACTTGACCTGGTTTTGCCCTTGAGAACTCCAGAGGCTCAGACACAAGTGAGGAGAGCAGCAGGTTATTTTCTGTGCAGCTTTGGGGCTGCCCTTGTGCTGGCAGTGCCAACCTTTCCCTGGCAGTGCCATCAGCTCCCAGTGACACCTCACCAGCTCCCAGTGACATCAACAGTCTCCACTGACATCACCAGCCCCCAGTGACCCATCACCAGCTCCCAGTGACACCGGACCATGGTGTCCGTGGCTCTGCTGCCAAGGTCTGTGGCACTCCAAAAAAATGTAGAATGTGCTTCAATGATGGTTTGGTTGAGTTTAATGCATTTCAGTGGTACCAGTGGTGCCCCTCTGGACAGCCACCAGCTGCCCTGGATGTGCTGCAGGGCAACCCAACCCTCCCTGTGACGGTGCGAGAGGCACGAGGCCACTTCTGGCCGTGTCCCCAGGGTCCCCCAGCAGGAGCTGTGCTGGCTGCTCACCTGCAGGGTGTCCATGTCCCGCAGGAAGCAGAGGCTGACAGACTCCAGGGCCTCCCGGGGCCATGGCTGGAAGCAGTCGATGGTGGTGCAGCTGACCAGGGCCGGGAAGCGGCGGCTGCGGAGCCGCAGGCGGGGACCCACGGGGGACAGGCACAGCGCGACCTGAGGAGCGTGGAGGGCACTGAGGAGCAGGGCAAGGGCACAGGGAGCAGGATCTGCCCCTGCAGCCCCTTCACAGGGAGGATCACACCCCACCTGATGCCTGGAGAGGCTCCCTGGAACAGAGGCTAGACAGTGTTAAAGGAATAAAGGAGGTGTCTTGGGTTGCAATGCAGGATGTAACCAAATGTATGAATTCTATTATCAACCATTAAAACCTGGCGGGGCAGGGTTTGTTCTTCATCCCTTCCAGGACCCATCCTCCCTGCAGGGGATCTCTGCTGTTCATGGGCCATCGAGGCTCAGGCATGGCTGAGACAATTCCATCATCCATGGGGAGATGCTGCACCCAGGGGAGGAGCCCAGCATTCCTACCTGGATAAACCTGGGATTGGGAACAGCAGCACAGCCTGTGTGCACTGGATTATTGACCTGGATAAACAAACCCTGGGATTGGGAACACCAGCACAGCCTGTTTGGATTCCCAAAGGAAAACCAGACCCATCTCAGCACCACTGGACCTTCAGAGGAAAACAACACCCTTCTACAGGATCATTGCTCCAACAGAACCACATCTGTCACTCCAGGAGGACTGGATTGGGCTGCTCCCAACACTCTGACCAAAAGGGTGCCAGGCTGTATTCTGACACTTTGGAGATAATATCAGCAGAGGAGGTAATACAAAGGCTGGTCTTTTTTGGAGGCCTCCAGGGGCAGACATGGAAAATGTCCACACAATGCCCAACCCCACCACGGGGCAAAAACAGTTTTATAAGTTTGCCAAATTAGTATATTTGACAAAAAATGCCAATTAGAGACAGAAGAGGTGAGATAATTTCCCCCAGTTTAACCTTTGCTAAATCCTTCCCCCACAAATGGAAACTAAACTTTGTTTATGAAAATATATCTTGATTTTTGGCCTTGATTCCCAGAAAGAACCAAGACAGGATAGAGCCCTTGTACCCCTTGGAGTTCTGGAATTTTGTCTTTCTGGCTAGGGAAAAGGTAGGGAAGAGTACTGGAACTAGTTATTAATACAATAATAGGCCACAAATACGTGTGTAAAGAATACAGAGAGAATATATAAAAGGAAAAAGGCAAAAAAAAAATCATTCAGCAGGAACCCTTCCTGCTCCATCTCACCTTCAGCTGCCGTCGAACTCGCTCGATGAAAAACCTCCAGCAATTCTCCCTGGAATCCACCAGCCCCCGGCCTCTGACTTCATTCCTCACGCTGCTGATGATGTTTTCCACTTCATCATCAGGGAAGAGATCTGGGATTTCCCCTAGGACAAGAGGGCACATTTGGGTTTACAGGGCTGGATGTTTTTGTAGTCTTAGAGCAAAGGGAAGGCGCTGCCTCCCTCGTCAGGGGCTCAGGGATGTCCCCTCCTCAGGTAAAACCCCTGCACCAGGTGCCCCTGGGCCCCAGAAGCAGCAAAAAGGCACAGAAGGTCATTCTGATGAAAAATAAACACCCTGTGAGAGCAAACTTCCTTATGAAACAGGGAAAAGAACATAGAATACAGTCAAAGTACAGAAAATCCCCCTTTTTTTTCCTTTTTTTTTTTAGCTCTGCAGTCTAATTAGATTACAAAAGAAATATTCAAATCCCTAATATGCCATACATGTTATAAAATCATTGTAGTTTTGCAAATGCATTAATTACAGGTAAATTTTTGCAGCTGTCTAGGGGCATTTCCAGCAGTGGCCAAATTACTCCCAGACCATCCAAACATTTTAGAAGTTAAAAATATTGTAAAAACTTTTAGAAGTTAATAGTTAAGCAGCTGATCACCAAAAATGCACCCAACCAAATATTTGTTTTAGTGCTTCCTTAATTTATCACATATTCACTTCCTTTCTGGCTTCTGATTTGATTAAAATCATCATTATTGAGCCAGATACATTCAATACAAGCACTAATCACTTAGGGAAATATACTAATCAGAAATCTGCTCATCCATCAAAAAGATTAAAAGGGATATTTTGTTCTAGATGATGACAACAAATAAAACAAGTAAGAAAGACACCTTCCACCATCCCAGGGTGCTCCAAGCCCTGTCCAACCTGGCCTTGGACATTTCCAGGGATCCAGGGGCAGCCACAGCTGCTCTGGGCACCCTGTGCCAAGGCCTGCCCACCTCCCAGGGCTCGATTGTCTCCATCCCTTGTCCCTCTCCAGCTCTCTGGGAGCCCCTTTAGGCATTGGAAGAGTCGCTAAGGTCCCCCCAGAGCTTCTCTTCTCCAGGCTGAGGAATCTCAGCTCTCTCCTGAGGTTCACCTTCAGTCCATCTTGGGTGTAGCCTTGGCCAGGCTCTTCTACTGCCCAGGGTCAATTTGAAGGCCTTTTAATATAAAATACCTACTTTATTCCTTTAACTCTGTCTAGCCTCTGCTCTAGGCAGCCTCTTCAGGCATCTCATCCCCAGGGAGGCCTCGGCATGGCTTTAACTCCAGAGCTCAACCCGTGCAACTTCCAGCTCATTTCATCATTCCCCCTTTGCCTATTGTTTGGAGTGGACAAGAATCCTTTGGAATTCCTTCCAGAATTCCAGGTGCTACCAGGAGCAGCACTCCACTGGAGAGTGGGGAGAGGGGAAAGCAGAGCACGAGGGCTGCACCTGATGCCAGGAAGTCGTTCACCAGCACCAGGAACTGCTCGTCCGCCAGCTGCGCGTCGCTCAGCAGGAACACGGAGCCCACGCCCTTCAGCCCGGCCTTCAGGTACAGGTTTGCCAGGTCTGCCTGCAGGTGGGAACGTGACAAATGGATTTGTGGAGGGTTCTCAAAGCTTGGCTGAAAGCTCACAGAGTCTTGGACATCTGTGTGCAGACTCTGAGATGAGCTGTGCTCACTTAGAGAGGCCATGGGATAGGGAAGACATTGGTGAGAGAGAAATGGAACTGGAAACAAGCTTCAAACTATGGCCTTGCAAACAGAGCAGATATTTTGGAGAATTAGAGCTGTGAAAGATGCATTTAAGTGAAGAAATATTCCCTAATATCCAGTCTAAGGCCATTCCCTCTCTCCTGTCCCTGTTCCCTGGCTGTCCCCTCCTGTCAGGGAGTTGTGCAGAGCCACAAGGTCCCCCCTGAGCCTCCTTTTCTCCAGGCTGAGCCCCTTTCCAGCTCCCTCAGCCTTTTTTCATGCTCCACATTCTTCCCCAGCTCCATTCCCTTCCCTGGACACGCTCCAGCTCCTCAATGTCCACTTGTCCTGAGTGTCCCAGAGCTGTCCCCAGCACTGGAGGTGCCCCAGCAGTGCCAGCACAGGGGATGGGCACTGCCCTGGCCCTGCTGCCACCCTGGAGCTGGGACAATCCAGGCTGTCCTCTTGCCCATTTGGCCACACCTGGGCTCAGGGTCACTCTCCTCGATTCTGCTTCTCAACACACGAAAAGCCTTCAGGGCAAGCTCTGCTCTTTCCTTCCTTCCCCTCCACCTCAGCCTCCCAAATTTCCCACCTTGAGGTCAGGGACGCCGTAGCCTTTCCTCAGGGTGATCTGGAAGACCTCGAGGGAGCTGAGGAAGGCTGCCAGGCGGGTCAGGCTCTGCTTCCCGCTGCCTCCCACGCCGACCAGGAGCGCGTTCCCCCGCGGCGCCTCCAGGATGCGGCTGATGCGGCAGCTGAACCGGAGCATGCAAAACCTCTCGTTAATGACAGCGCTCTGCTATCGCTCTGCCCGCTGCTTTTCAAGACATATTTTATTCACCAAGAAATTGTGTTCTGAGCGGGATGAGGGATGACAGGCTCGGAGATGTGGCAGCAATCAGTGCCAGCACAGGGGATAAGCACTGTCCTGGCCCTGCTGCCACCACCAGCCCAGGTGGTTTTGACCTCTTGTCCACCTGGTCACAGCCAGGCTCATGTCCAGTCACTGTCACCAGCACCCCCATGGCATTTTCCCAAGCATCTTTCCATCCCTTCTGCCCCAGCCTGGAGCATTCCATGGGGTTGTTGTGCCCTAAGTGCAGGACCTGGCCCTGTAGACCTACAAATTATTTGCCTCAGCCCACAGATCCACCTTCCTACATCCTCCAGGAGACTCCACAAAACCATCTGCACAGACAAATGATGGGGGCATAAAGGCAGAAAAGCCCCTTACACGTGGCACATGGCATCCTCAAACAGTACCAGGTTCATGGCAGCGTTGACTTCGTTGTAGCTGTCCAAGGCTTCCACGAGGATTTGGTTCAGCTCCTCCCAGCTCGGAACTGGCCTATAGCCAGGATCCCCGAGGCCTTTGGCAAAGTGGCAATAAATATTCATGTGTTTGGCCTGCTCTAAAGTGCCCTCAATGTCCTGTAAAAGAGAAGAAAATAGTACAGAGCAAATACAGGGAAACCTGCAGCTCTGAGCCACCTTCCAAGGGAACTACAGCGTTTTATGTCCACACAGTTGCAGCTGCTTGTTGGAAAAGGGGAAAGAGGCACAGCAGTGAAAGAGTGGGAAAGGAAAATCCCCAGTACTGCTTTCCCTTCCAATAAACCCATTCTGTTCTGTTGTAATCAGAATTAGACCTCCTCAGACCTCAACACTTACATCGTAGCATTTCTTCACCATCTCCTGCTGGATTTTATCAAAAGTGTCACAATCGGTTTGTTCAGCCATCCTGTCCCGGTACACCCGGCTTGACTCATGCAGGTAGAGCTTCACCAGGTCTTGGGGCTGCTTCACACATTCGGGGGTAGAGAACAGAAGGCCCTGTGGAGAGCAAAGACAGTCAGGAAAGCCAGGCTTGGCCCTGAGGGACTGCAACCCCAGCAGCCACCGTGCTGGGTCCCTGTTATAGCATCCTGAGCTCCTAAGCACCCCCACACCAAACACCCCCAGGAACGTGTCCTTTGCTCATCCAGAACTCCCAAAGCTGCTTCTCAACCCAGAATAGTTTGAGTTGGAAGGGAGTTTAAAGATCATCCCATCCATGCCCTGCCATGTGCAGGGACCCCTCCACTGTCCCAGGCTGCTCCAAGCCTGGCCTTGGACGCTGCCAGGGATCCAGGGGCAGCCACAGGTGCTCTGGGCACCCTGTGCCAGGGCCTGCCCACCCTCACAGGGAACAATTCTTTCCCAGTATCCCATCTAAACCTACTCTCTGTCAGTGGGAACTCATTCCTACTTGTCCTGTCACTCCATTCCTTGCCCAAAGCCCCTCTCCAGCCCTCTCAGATCCCCTTCAGGCACTGGAAGGCCACAGTGAGGTCACTTTAGAGCAATCCTCAGGCTGAACAATCCCCATTCTCCCAGCCTTTCCTCCCATCAGGGCTGCCCCATCCCTCTTCTCATCCTGGTGCCTCTCTGGACCTGCTCCAGCAGCTCCAGGTCCTTCCTGAGAGACCCCCTGGTGCTGGGACCTCTGAGCTGGACAAAGTGCTTCAGGTGAGGTCTGACAAAGCAGCACAGAGGGATGGAATCACCTCCCTCAACCTGCTGCCCTGGGAGTGGCTGTTTCCCACATTCTTTGGAAGGTTTATATTCATTACACCCATTCTGATCCCCCACCCAACCTCCCCTGGCCGGGCTGGGGTCCTGCTCTCAGCAGGTGGGACCCTGCAGAGCCAGGCACCAGCCCAGCCCTGTGGCTCTCCCATCCCAACCCCATGCCATGAGTCCTTTGTCAAGAAGGAAAATGGGTTTGGAAACGTTACTGGTGGCTATTTTTTCTTTTAATCAATTAATTCTAATTAGGTGCATTCTGCCTGCAGGAAATATCAGTTGCTGTCTGCTTAGCACAGTATGTTTACCATGAACTCTATTAAAATGCATAAAAGAATTATATTTCAAAGAGGTGTCGCCTATACTAAGCCTATTAACAGCACACAGGGTTTTCAATGGTATGAATTAAACAGACAGCTTTTATTCCTAACATCTAATTATTTATACATTAAATATTAAATGCATTGAAAGCAATGTAAAGCAGGCCCTCTCAGCTCACTGGTCCATGGCTCAGATTGTTTGGGTTTCACATCTGTCATTACAGCTGTCAAATTATTTTATTTATTCCAGAAAAAAAAATAAAATTGGTGAGAAAAGCTGACAGCTCAAAGAGAGGAAGGAGGAACACATCAGATTCTCAACTGATTAAAACAGAATTCAAAATCATTCAATCCCTCTAAAAGGACTGAATCTAAAGACCCCCACACCCCAAAAACACGAGGGACACATGGCTGTGGGTCAATGCATCTGGGATGGAGGTGGGGCCAACATAAAAAAAGAAACAAACAAAAAAGAGGATGGAGAATCCTTTGAAAGGAGAATGAGGAGCATTCCTGTCACACCCTCTGGCCCAGAGCTGGGATCTGGCAGGTTTTTTTCTGTTACCCCCCCAATCCTGGCACATTAAATTCTCCCACTGAAATGCCTCTCTTCGCTCCCTGCACCTCTCAAAGCCCAGATTAACTGGGAGACAGGATTTAACATGACCCACATCTCCCATCAGAGCTGCTGAGGTTCAGCTGAGCACAATGACAGGCCTGACTCCTTCCTGACACAGTGGAGTTATTCACTTGTTCAAGGCCCTGGTCCCAGATTTCCCTGCCTGTCACTCCTTCAGCTCCTGTGTGATGGGCAGGCACAAGGCACTGAACTTCCACGTCCCCACTTTGTGAAGCAGATGTTAACAAGGACAGTGACAAATTACCAGCTGGGGGTTTAGAGCAGGCTATGGTGCTGACCCACGGCGTGGCTGCTGAGGAATTTATCAAATTTTATTAATCAGCCTGAAACTCTGAAAGGCTCTTTGAGCACTAACACCAGCTGCTTCAAAAGACTGCTGGGGAAAACTGAAAAACAAAATCTCACCGAGGATGGAAGACAACAGCTCTGAAGCTGAACAACTTCACTTTGGTGGCTGGCAGTTCAGTTTCAGTGGTAGAATCAAAGCTGGTTTGGGTTGATTTATCAGCTCTTCAAATGCCATCCTGCATGTGCCATGCTGAGCACCTGAGAGGATGAGCTGGTACAGCCACCAAGCTGTGCTGGCTGTGGCAGAGCAGCTGAACCATCACTGCTGTCCTCTCTCTCCTCAGGGCCAGCAGCACACAGAGCACCCAGCCCCTGCCCCATGCAGTGAGAGCTGTGTGCTGGGGTGATGCCATGGACCCCCAGAGCCACAGGAGTGGGGTGGGGCTCACCAAGACAAGCCCAGCTCCATCACATTTGATGCCTGAAGTTTTCTTTTTCCTGTATTTCCCATTCTGTGCACCCAGGGGTGCAGCTCTGAGCTCACAGTCAGGCTCACTCAGCTCTGCACACAGCACGGACACAAAACAAATCCTTTTCCTGCTGCACACCAAGGACAACTTTCAGCCCCAAAGCACAACCAAGGGTGGCTGAAGGGAGGAACAAGAAGGATGGGACCTGACAGCCTGGAGCTGCAATGGGACAATTCAACCCCAAGGTGCAAATGGAGCAAAACTGATCAAAATGTAAGATCTCATGATGAAGTATCCATTTTGTTCCCATTTTGTGTCCATTTTGTGTCCATTTTTAGTCCACCTTGGGTGTAGCCCTGGTCAGGCCCTGTCCTGCCCAAGTTGCATCCTAAAGGCCTTTCAATAAATACGAATTTTATTCTCTTAGCTCTGTCCAGTCGCTGTTCCAGCTCAGCCTTCCCAAGGCATCATACTGGGATGGAGTCAGGAGCCCAAATTTCTCTGCAGTTTGTCCTTTCTCCAGCCAGAGGACACTTCAAACCCCTCTACATCTACACCTCCTTCTGGAAATGTGCATCCCTCCCCACTGTCCAGAGGAGGCTGGAAAGCAAATCAGCTTTTGCCTGATCTTCCCCACAGTCCTGGGTGGTGGTTCTGGAATCCATTCAAAACCAAGCAGGAGTCAGGGAATGGCCCAAGGTCACCCCCTGAGCTCAGGGGACACCCATGCTGTGTCATTACTGAGCAGGATACTGTGCTTGGCTCACCAAGGGACAGAGGCACCTCAGCTGCCTGTGACACTGGGACAAAATCCAAATATCCCAATCTCCCAAATCCCCAAATCTCCAAACCTCCAAATCAGGACAAGCTCCGAATCACGACAAATTCCAAATCAGGACAAACTCCAAATCATGACAAATTCCAAATCAGGACAAGCTCCGAATCACGACGAATTCCAAATCAGGACAAACTCCTCTTCCTGCCACAGGACAGGAGCTGCACTTACCTGGAAGATATTGGAGAAGTCTCTGAGGTTGAACACGTAGTGGAACTTGACAGCTGTCGGCAGGAAGGTGGCGGCCACCTTGCGGTGCAGCCCCAGGGCCAGGGCAATGAGCTGCTGGGCTGATTTCTGCACAGCCTCTGAGAAATTCCCACTGGCCAGGTGCTGCACTAAGATGGTGCTGTAGATCCTGGCCAAGGAGTCCTGGTCAGGGCTGGAGAGAGCGAAGACACAGAAGTGGCGCTGAGGAAGAGAAAGTGAGACATGGGAAGGTCAGAGAGGTGGGAAATCACCTCCCAGGCCTTTTCTGTGGTTGGACACAGCACTAAACAATCTCCTCTGGGCTCCACTTCCCAGGAGAGGTTGGCCCAGATGATCCCTCGAGGTCCCTTCCAACCTGGGATGCTCTGTGATCCCATGACTTGAATTCCACCAGAACTATGTCCCCTTTCCCATTCCCCAGCAGAGGACAGCTGGCAGGTGACACCTTCTGCTGGCTGAAGAAGGGATTTTCAATGGAATTTCACAAGGGAAGCTCAGTCCATTGAAGAGCTGGAAGGGCTGAAAGTCCCACTGACCCCTGGTGAAGCCCAGGCCTGTCTCTGGTAGGAGCAGCCCCTGGAAGGTGCCACTCTCAAAAGATTCTTTGTTGATTAGGAACTTTCAGAGAAAGAGAACACAAAACAGTTAAGGCTAGAAAAGACTTCTGAGATCATCAAGTCCAACCTTTGAACAAATCCCAAACCACACTGTGGAGTGCCACATCCCCTCATGTTAGAACACATCCAGAGCTGGTGACTCCACCACTCCCAAGGGCTGCAGGTTCCAATGCCTGACCACCAAAAAACCTTCAATAACTATGGTCCAGCAGTGAATATCAGCTAAAGGAAGGTAAAATCTGCCTGTCTGGACCAGAAGTTTTCCTGAGGGTGGGTGTCCAGCTGGCTGGGAACTTGTGACTTCTTCCTCCTGCTGAGCAGCAAAACAAGAGGAAACACAAAGAAGGAAGAAGGACAGGGAGTTTGCTGCCTCTCCACCAGGAATTACAGTCATTTCACAGATCTGTGCTCTTTCCACTGATTGAACGACAGCAGGATCTGCCACAGGTTCTCCTGAAGCCTTGATCCCGAGCAATCCACCCAAACCCCACGGAGCAGGGCTTTACCTGGAGCCGGGGGTTGATGGTGAAGCTCCCTGCAGTGGGGTTCATGCAGGACACGTACTGCACGTTGCTGATCTCCTTCAGGGACAGCCTGCTCCTGTCGTACCTTGGGGCACAGCAAAAGCCACCGATGGTGACCACAGCCAGGCCACAGCAGCAGCCACCACCTAAATCCCATATTTACAACCCACATTTAAATCCCACATTGCTACAACCAGACTGGACCAAAAGCTCTCAAATCCAGCCCCAGCAGGCTCGTACCAGTGCCCATAGTCCAGGTGCTGCCTGAGCAGGGTGTGGGGCTGCACGGTGCCGTAGGCGTCCACCTGGGGCATGTTCAGGTCATCAATGAAGTACACCAGCCTCTTGGTGCCTGGAGGGCCATAGTTCCTGCCAGCCTTCTTGTCCAGAGGCTTCTCCAGCACGCCTGGAAGGGCAGGAGGGACTGGGAATGATTGCTCAGCACCAGGGAGCCCCAGCCCTCCCAGCTCCACCTGAGATGGTTGTGGATTTTAGGAAGGCAGAGCTGGTCTAGGCACAGCACACTGCTCCCAGCTGGACAGTGGCTGTTCCCAGGGCAGGAGTCCTGTCTGGATGTCCCCAATCTGTGTCTGGGGGCCCTGCAGGGCACCTTGGGCAGATTTTTGGTCCAACTCCACCCAAATCACAAAGTTTTCAATGCCTCCTCGCAAACAAAACGCAGCAAACTGTGTCTGCTCCAAGCCAGGTCTGCTTCAGAGCAAACACAAGCTTGTCATGCAAGATAAAGCCTTCTGCATCCCTCCTGCATATTTATTTTAACTCAGTCCTCCTGGTTGAGATTATCCTGATCCCTCCCCAGCTCTCCTGGAGCCCCTTCAGGCCCTGGAAGGGGCTCTGAGCTCTCCATGGAGCCTCTGAGTCCAGAGAAGAGCAATGAAACTGAGCAAGGAGCAGCTGAGGGAGCTGGGAAAGGGCTGGAGAATTCCTGAGGGAGCTGGAAAGGGGCTCAGCCTGGAGCAAAGGAGGCTCAGGGGGGACCTTGTGGCTCTGCACAACTCCCTGACAGGAGGGGACAGCCAGGGGGAATTTGGGATCTGCTCCCAGGGAACAGGGACAGGAGGAGAGGGAACGGCCTCAGGCTGGGCCAGGGGAGGCTCAGCTTGGACAGCAGCAGGAATTTCCCCATGGAAAGGGGGCTCAGGAAATGCCCGGGGAGGTTTGGAGTGCACATCCCAGGAGGTGCCCAAGGAATTCCTGGAGGTGGCACTGAGTGCTCTGGGCTGGGGACAAGGTGGGGATGGGGCACAGCTGGGATTGGATGATCCTGGAGATCTTTTCCAGTCTCTTCACCAGACTGAACAGCCCCAAACACCTCCCTGATCCCCTCCCCAGCATCACCCAAATTTCCAGATAACCCAAGGAGACTCAATTCCAACACTGCCCCATTCCCACCCAGTTTTAAGCAGAATCCCTCAGGAGTAAGGGAGAACATGGAGACAAAACTTCTCATTTGGAAGCTCTGGAAAAATCTCATTTATTTCAGCAGAAGGCCGAGGTTATGTGCTGCTCTAGACTGCAGCATATTGGGAATATTTACAATGCTGGAGTGATATTTAATGCAAATCACCCCACACTGCTGCACAAAATGTTTTTATAGGTTATTGATTTTTTTTTTCATTGTGGCCTGAGCAACCTTTGCTGCCTCAGGAAGGGGCAAAGCCAACAGCAGCAGCTTTTCTGGGTGCTGGGATGATTTTCCTGCCAGGAGCTTTCTTGGAGCCCATCCTCACTCCCAGCCCTCCTGGAGATAGAGGCAGAATTTTTTTCACTGCCACAATTTCGGGGTTATCACCAGCCCTGTAAGCAGCAGCGTGGCAAGGAGCAGTCCTTTGTAATTAGGGACAACTGGGAGTTTTGATTAAAAAAAAAAAAATTGTGCAAATTCCCACTTCAGCCATTCCTTATCAAGGGCAAATGTTATTAGGGAAAATTTATATTCTGGTTTGTTATTTTTTTTCAGACCACAAATCTTTTAAAACCCCATTTGTTTCCTGCTTGGGTGCCCTGCAGACAGCCTGGTTACCCACTAAGAATTCAGCTGTTTTCTTGTCACAGACACTTCTGCACAAAGCCATGAATTGTGCTTACAAAAATGATAGATTTTTCCTCAGTGGAGCCTCTCTCCCCCTTCAATAAAACCACGATATTTGAAATTTCTGGTAGCAAGTCAAATTAAGTGTTTCGAATAAGCATTTAATTTAAATTTAATTAGGCCTTAATTAACATATAAAATCAGCCCTTTTCGAGGTTAAACAAGGATGCAGGAGATTCATCATAGTGAAATGCAATTACTGGGGATGAAGTGACATGTTTGTGGAAGTTGCATTTTAATTCAAAGCTTATCCCACAGTAATCCTGAAGGCTCCCTGCTCTGGGCTCCTGACACATCCCCAGCAGCCCCTCAAACACTCACTGCACACCAGACTGGGCAAGTGGGGCTCCTCTCACCCTGATGGTCAAAGGGAAAAATTATACCAACCCTAAAAAAACTAACATTTATTGTCATTTTCTCAACAAAGATCTGGAGTGGGAAGGTGGGGAAGGAGGGCAGGGATGCAGCTGATGGAGGAGCAGAGGTCCAAGAGGATGTGGAGCAGCACACCAGAGGTTCCAGGCTCCACAGGAAGTGGGATTTGGGCAAAATACACCAAAAAAATCCCCAACCTGTGCTCAGGTTTGGGCACAGAGAGAGTCTGGCTCCCTTTAACCCCTATGCACATGAAAATCTGTAAGCTGCAGGCCCACAAAGATGGTTTGAACCACATCTCTGTGCTTCCCCTGAAGAGTGCAGCTCTGCACCTTAAAAATCTCTGTCCCAACAGGCACCTCGACTAAGAATTCCTGGCTTTCACGTTGGCTCTTTCTAAAGGAAATAAAAACCAAAATCCCAAACTGCTCTGGATTCACATTTTACAAATCTAAAGAGGCACCTGCTGGGGAGGGAGAAAAAGCCGCCAACTGACAAACTCCACAAAAAAGGGACAAATTAACTAAAAAATGAGCAGTGGGGAAGGACGCCAAGCAGCATAAATCACACCAGCCTGTGATGAAGACGTGCTGAGGAAAGAAAGGGAGGGCTCAGAGCAACAGGGACGCCCTGGAGCTGCCCCACACCTGCACACACTCACCTGGGCAGGTGTCCTAGGGTGACTATAGTG
>VWYP01005540.1:8018-27624 GCA_013400435.1 Pycnonotus jocosus
AAAAAAAAACCAAACAAAAAAACCCCCAACAAACAAACAAAAAAAAAGGGGGCAAAAAGAGAAAAAAAAATCCATCCAAAACCCCTCTTTTTGATAAGAACCTGCAGCTGAATAATTTCCATCCTGGAAATAAAACATTTCCAGGTCAGAAAAGAGGAATTAAAATGGATCTAAAAATAATTTACTGTTCTGAACCAAGCCATGACAAATTTATCTGCGGAGTTTGGAGGATTTCTCTCCGTTTATTGGCATTGCAAGTGTTACGATGAAAAATAGAGGCATCAAAAAATAAACTCTGCTACTTCATGTTTAAACTCCTGTGACTCCCTGTACTCTGGATTTTCTGGACCTCCACGAGAATTCATTCACTGGAAAAAATAAAACTGTCCAGCTATTAAAAAATGTGCAGCCTCATCCTAATTAGTGGCTGATAAAGCGATGGAAACCATATTTCTCCCAGTTCTGAGCAAACACAAACTAAGATTAGAATATCTAACAATATAAATTCCTTTTAATAGTTTGGGAAAAAAAAAAAAAAGAGAGAGAAAGAGAGAAATCAGAGCGTATTTCACCTAGCAAAGGTCAGTTTATTTAATTACAAATGCCACGGAGTATCAGAAACCAAAATATTAAATGGTATCAACGCTGAAGAGACATCTTCTTGCCCATCCATTACGCACAGAAGAGTTCAAAGACAGCCTTAATTAATTATTTGAAATTTCAAATTAATTATTTGAAATATCTCCACCTTTCCCCTTTGCCATAAAACAAAAAAACCGAGCCAGGTTCATCATCCTGGGACCGATCCCGCTCCTGTTTCCCTGATTTCCACCGCCTCGTTTAAGCTGCTCCTATTTTAACTCGCCAAACCCAGCCCTATCAGCGGCGATTTTTCTCCTGTCTCGCCCCTGCTGCTGGTTTGATAAGGGGAGTGCTCCCCTCGCCGCGACTCCACGCTTAATTAGCTCCAGATGCGGCCTAATTAGCCGGTCTGCAGGGCGAGCATTGTTCCGTTGTCACTGGAGCCCGAAGTGGACGAGCTGAGATTGAACATGAGAACCAGATGCCGGCGGCGCTCCGAGCTCGGGGCTGCCCATCCCGGGCTGGTCCGGGGCTGAGGGATAATAAATGTTGTGTTTGAAAGCCACGGGCACGGCCAGAGCCTCCCCTTGTGCTGAGGGGGTCACGGCTTGAAACGACGCCTTCCCGCTAATTTTCCGCCGAGCATCCTCGTGCCGGGGTTTTTTGGGACAAATTGGTTTGACATCCAGCACGGTTCTGCTCAGCAGGGTTTGGGTGTTTCCCTTTCCTCGCTGGATTTAGCCTTTAATTCCTCTGTAATCCCACCGAGATATCCCTAATTTCAACACAGAGGTTTTACGTGGGTTTTTTTTTTTCTGGTTTCAAAGGTTGGCTTAGTGGAGAGGAATTCCACGCCTGGAATTAGGGGAATCAGCAGGAAAATCAGATGGACAAAGGATTGGCAGACTCTGGGATTGTGAGGAAATTTGTTGGGACTGAATTCCAGCCCGTGTTCTCCACTTAGACAACAACAATCTGCAAAAGCTTCTCAGTAAACCCCAAGATCACAAATCCAGTTTGTTCCTACATTTCCCTTCTCTGTTTCAAGATAAGAGCCAAAGACTGGAAAATATTTCCAGGAAATCCCAGCTCCTCTCTCCTTTCACTGCCCTGCTCTCGAAGAAAAAGGACATCCCAAAACCTCAAAATTCAAAGGCTGGATTGCTGGAGAAGCATTTCATGTCTGGAATTAGGGAAATCAGCAGGAAAATCAGAATGGCAAAGGGCCTTACCTTGATGCCATCTGACACACTCATAAATCTGTTTGGGTCCACCTTGGGTGTAACCCTGGCCAGGCTCTTGTCCTGCCCAGGGTGGATCCTAGAGGCCTTTTAATAAATCTCTGCTTTATTCTCTGCCTCTGTCCAGTCTCTCAGCTCAGCCTTCCCAAGGCATCAGTCTCTTGTTCCCATCCTTCTTGTTCCTCCCTTCAGCCACCCTTGGTTGTGCTTTTGGGCTGAAAGTTGTCCTTGGTCTTCAGCAAAGGATTTGTTTTGTGTCCCTGCTCTGTCTAGACCTGAGTGAGACTGGCTGTGAGCTCAGAGCTGCACCCCTGGGCACCACAGAACATGAAAAACACCAAAGATAAAACTTGAGGCATCACCACAGCCCTTGATGAGCCAGGGGAGATCCATGGATGTGGCTTTGTCACCCGCTGTGCCTGCCCGTCCCTCCTGTCCTGCCTTGGTGCAGGAAACCCAATCCCAAGGTTTTAAGAGTGATTAGAGTTTTTTCCAGGTTTTCCCTGTGCCTAATTAGGGTGGCCCTGTGAGGTACCCAGGTATGGGTTTCAGGGTTTGAACGGTTTCCGTGCGGAACAGCCGATCCCGTGCTCGTTTTCAGGGAGTTGAAGGGAAATTGGCAGCTGCCTTTGAGCACCAAGGGACTGCAAACAGAGCACAGAGTGGTTCTTTAGTCCAGCTCCACCTCAGCGAGTGCCTTGGGATTCAGCTGGACTCGCCTAAAATAAAGGTTAATCACAGAAAATGACAGAATTGCAATTTTTTCTCCCCATGTTTGGTTCCCGTCTTGCCAAACCAAACTATAACTAAAATCCATCCAAGAGCACCAGACACCAAATCCTCTCTGTGACTCCAGTCCTGGATGACTTTTCAGGCTGTTTAGGAGGTTCTTGGTGTGAGGATTCTTATTTAGCATCTTCTGTACCCTTCTAAGCTGAAATCACTCAATAATTTACCATCTCCCTGAGTTCAGAGTGACCATCCCGGGCTCAAAGCCACCCACACACAGAACAAAACCTGGAGAGAGGAAGGTTGGACCCGAATCCATAAAAAACCCAGATTTGCTATTTTTTTTTATCCATTTCCAAATTTCTCCCCATCAGATCCTGCGGCAAATCCACCAGAGGGAACACAGAGAGAACAAAATCACTTTCATGAAGCCTGGAAAAAACAATCCACCCATGGCACATCAGGTTGAGGAGGAGACATCTGGCCCTGATTAGGTTTTATAAGGTTGATAGCAAATAAGGGTATTAGAGTTAATTGACTTCTTTAGAGAGGAACGACTCAATCACAGGAGCCGTGATTGTGCCTGCGTGTTTGGAGAGCCCCAAAATCCCCTCCGAGCTCCTCTGGGAGTGAAACGGTGCCAATGGCAGAGCGGAGGGGTTTTTTTCCATGGGGATATTCCCAAAGGGATGTGAAGATCAGAGGGAAAGCACCAGGAATGAGTCCTTCCCAGACATCCTGGCTGCCTTGGACAACAGGCCCAGGGTGTTGTTTAGGGGTGGAGGTGTAGCTGGAGGAGGAGGAGGAAAAGGCTCGGTGGAGGAAGCGCTGGAATTTATGGAAATGGAGATCCAAGGTGGATGAGATGCTACAGGTGAGACAGGAAAAAAAGGGAAGAGAGAGGGTGGATTTGAAGGAATTCTAAATGCAGAGGTTTTTTGCTTGGAAGGGACATCTGAGGGGGTGTAGATCGAAGCTAAAATGTCACCTTCAAGGTGTCACATCCACGTGGCTTTCTGGACATCCCAGGGATCTGCCCCAGGGCTGCTTCATCCTCCTGGGGAGGAATTTCTGCTTCCAAATCCCATCCTGTGCCCACTGCCCTTCGTGAATCTGTGAATCCAAGCATGGGCTTGCACTTCTCTGTGTCACAGTTATCCTAAAAACCCCAGTCAGCCACAGTTATCCTAAAAAACCCCAGCTATCCACAGTTATCCTAAAAACCCCCAGTTACCAACAGTTATCCTAGAAATCCCAGTTATCCTAAAAATCCTAAGTCATCCACAGTTATCCTAAAAAAACCCAGTTATCCACAGTTATTCTAAAAATCCCAGTTATCCTAAAAACCCTCAGTCATCCACAGTTATCCTAAAAACCCCAGTTATCCTAAAAACCCTAAGTCATCCACAGTTATCCCAAAAACCTCAGTTATCCACAGTTATCCTAAAACACCCAGTTATCCATAGTTATCCTAGAAACTCCAGTTATCCTAAAAACCCCAGTTATCCACAGTTATCCTAAAAACCCCAGTTATCCTAAAACCCCTCAGTCATCCACAGTTATCCTAAAAAACCCCAGTTATCCACAGTTATTCTAAAAACCCCCTGTTATCCTAAAAACCCCCTGTTATCCTAAAAACCCCAGTTATCCTAAAACCCCCAGTTTTCCACAGTTATCCCAAAAGCTTCCAGTTATCCCCAGTCATCCTAAAACCCCTAGGTCTCGCTCTTCCCACCGCAGGGTTTGGATTGTCACAGGGAGGGGAGATGGGAGTCCCTGGGGAATTCTGCTTCCCTCAGGGGTCATTCCAGCCCTGATAGCTCCCAGGAAGTTTTCAAGGGTCCTTTCAGCACAGCCCTGTCCCAGACACGTCCATCACTGTCATCAGCTCTCTCAGCTTTAAATCCAGCAGGAATGGGATTTTTTTCCCCCCCCACACATTTTAAGGAATCAATAATCATTTTTAATCCCATTTTTTTTCCCTGAGATTTCCCCAGCGTTGCTTGTAGTTATCCTTTCTAGGGATTTTTGGGTTGTTTTTTTTTTTCTTCTTTTAATTTTCTGTTTAACTTTTGGTGGAAAAGAAATTGTTGCTGCCACCAGCTGGAGTTTTTGGGAAATAGCCTGGAAATGTTTCCTCACATCCCACGGAGACGATTCCAGCTGCTTGGGCTTTTATTCCTGCTCGTTGCAGTTAACTGGAAACAAATTTCAGTGCAGCTTGCTTTTTGCAGGCGTAGAATAAAATTATGTGACAGCTGATGAATTTTTCTTGAGCTGGATCCTTCAGTGCCAGGAATTCAGACAGAAGTTAAATAAAATCCATTCTCAGCTGTAATTTCATCATTAAAACAGCCGCGAACAAGTGGAATTTTGGAGTCAAAAGCGGTCTGAGGAGTGTGGTCCTATCCATAATTTTTTAAAAGAAATAAATAAACAAACCTGGAGAAATAATTGAAGCGAAATTCAGGATTCTCCCTGGGTAGGTGGTGCTCCCTTTGAGGGTCATGGTTTATGAGTGGACTTGGCAGTGCTGGGATTTTGGCAACCCCAAAAGTCTAAATGAATCCATGGCTCTTCCTTCTCTCTCTTCCATGATTAATGCATTGATGGAAAGGCAAAAGCTGTGAATTTGGGAATGAGCAGCAAAACCACTGGGGATGGCAGAGGCTAAAACTCATTTTCATGGAGCTGAGCAAAATTTTTCAGCGTTTTTCAAGCCTGGCTTCCAGCTGCAGCCAGCAACAGCCATAAAAAAAAAAAAAAAAAAATTAAAAATCTACTTTTCCCTAACTCATTGTACCTCACTCGGATTTTCCACTCTGGATTTACACCACCAACACCAAGGAGCAGCGCTGGGAGAGGCAAGGCAGCCCTGGAAGCTGAAATCGAGGTGATTTATGCCCGGAGCTGAGCGCCCAGATGGATTCTCTGCGCTGCTTTGCAGCAGTGCCACTCACAGATAATTTTTGATTTAATCCATGCCCCACAGGGCAGTGGCTGTGCTGACCCTTGGCTTTTAACCCCCAGACCTTGGCTGTTCTGGCTGCAGGAACTACTGTCTGTCCTCTGATAACCCTGCCAGAGCTGATAGCTCACACGGCTGTTTATTGATAAAGGTGTGGAATCAGGGCCAGCAGCTGGAAATGACCACCCGGGCAAGGTTTTGGATTTAAACCTCGTGTAGGAAAGATTTTTCTCTGCTTTTTTTTAGGCCTTGGGTGCATCCAGAATTTTGGGGACAGCCACATTTTAGTACTTCTAAAGGTTATCCCTGGACAAGCTCTGCCTCTGCTCCTATTCCATCATAGCAGAGTCCTTGAAAATATTCCCTTTCCCCAGCCACAAAACGCACATATCTTATTTTTTATATATTTAATATTTATACACCAGTCCCATCCAGGCTGGATTTTGCCATTGTAAGATTTAAAACCCAGCCTGGATATTAAATATATTTCTCTTTTTGCCAGCTCCAAGTGAATTTGGCTTTCCCAAGGCAAAGCCATCACTGTCTCCTGGTGATGCCACTCCAGCTTCTCCCATTAGCCAAAGCACCTTGAATTTTTAAAAGTTATTTATTTATTCCTTTAATTTATGCAATTATTTCCTTTCTTTAAAAACTCTCATTCATTCATTCTTTTAATTTATGTAATGAATTTCCTTTCTTTAATAGCCTGTATCTAAATCCCATGGAATATTTTCACCCATGTGAGATCCAGCTCCATCCCCTCTCCTGTTTGCCCGGAGACGGGAGAGAAGCGCTTGGAAGCATAATAGACATTAAAAAGGGGGGTAAAGGGGAAAAAAAAATTAAATTATGGCCAGGAACACCATGAATCCTTTGAGAAACGCTGCTGGGGAAGGGGGGAAAAAAATCAAATGATGGTCAGAAAAACCAAGAATCCCTGGAGAAAGAGGAGCAGCGCCTGGAAAAGGAGGCGCATTCCCCAGGGAGTGCGTGTGGGGAAGAATTCGCCCCTCACCTAGCCCTGGCCTGGGCGGGATTTATCGCCCTGCTCCAGGAAAGGGCAGGAATGATGGATTCGGTGCTGTGCTGGGAAAACAGCCCCGCTCCGGCCGTGAGCGGAGCCCTCGGAGCGCCGGCGGTGCGTGGGGGGCTGGATGCGCTCGCTGATAACGGGGCCGGGTTTTATCTCCAGCAGAATTTTAGGCTAATCTGGGCTTTTAAAGAGAAATGTGTTTGGGAGAAGCCTGGCGGAGCCGCAGGTGGCTCTGGGGAGGGCGGGGGGTGTTGCTGGAGGGATGCTCGGCATTTTTTTGGGGAGGAGGTGCTGGAGGAGGTGGGTTCGGGGTTTGGAGCTCAGGGTGGTCCTGGCAGGGTTTCCATGGGCATCCAGCTGGATCTGCAGTACCTGGAGTGAAGATAAAGCCCAGCAGGGATGCACAGCTGGCAGATCGGCAGGAGGGAGATAAGGTGTTACCCTCCTAAAAGGGAGCACAGGCAAAGCTTTCCAAAAATCGGGTTTGCCCAAGCCCACAAAGATCCATCATTCTCCCGGAGCTATGGCAGTTTAAAGCCTGCTGTCTCCCCGTCCCTCTCCACCCTTCTTATTCCAACATCTGAAGGAGGAGCAGAGAGGAATGAAAGTGATAAAAAGTTGCAATAAAATGTTTAATATCTATAAATCACGTCTGCAGCTCCAGCGCTGCTTTTCTGCCTTTCCCTCGCAAGGGCTGAACAGTTGCATGAGAAAATAACTCCCAGTCTCCGCCATCCTGGAATTTATTCTGGGATTGAAGGGACATTTCTGTCCTTGAAGCAGGCAGGTGAGAGGCTTGAATGAAAGAATTAAATGAGGTTGAATTAAGTCACAATTAAGTTTCTTTATCCCCTCTCTGTCACTGCAAGTATAAATCAAACCTTTGGTATAAATGGGTCGGATAACTGGATCCTTGGCAGTGGAATAATAAGGAACTCCCTCACTGACAGCAGGGAGGTTTTCCAGCATCCAAGAAGAGCCAGGCAGGCGGGCTCCATCTTCATGGATCACCCAGCCACTGTGGGAATTGTTGGATTGAGCTCTGTGAACACCCCAGGTTTTCTCGGGGGTTTTGGAGGGGATGGAGGATGCAGGGACTGAGGGATCCCTGTGCAGGGATTGTCCTTGGCAGCGTGTTCCACACCCAGGATGATGGAATGTGCTCATTCCCTGTGGGCTCAGGCTCCTCCTGCCCTCTCTGTGACATTGCACAACATTCCAAGTTAAGATTTTGCCCTTCAACACACATGGAGCTTTATACAAGCCACAAAATTATCCAGGATCGAGCAAATCCCTCATTTCAGTGCTGTTTCTCCAGCCTCAGCTGGATGGGAGTCACCAGTTCTGGTGGCAGCCAACAACCTGTCTTTCTTCCAGCTCATCATCCCTACATTTTCTTCTCTCCAGGATGTTTTCCCCCAAGGTCACACTCCAGCAGCTCTCTGGGTCATTCCCACTTAGCCACTCTGCAGGAAAGGAAATATTCAAAAATCAATCTACTTATTTCTTGTTATTTCTTGTCTTGTGTGCAAGGATTTCTGAGGGCGGGAGGCAAACCAGTTGCCTAAAATTCAGTTTATTTTCCCCTGTATTTTTATTTGTGGCTCTGAATTACTTTTAAAATTTGTGGCTCAAATAGAAAAAAAAATTCTGTTTTTCTAAAAATAGAGAAAAGAGGAGATTAAAGTCATCTTTCACCTTTGCTTTGCCGCATAGGGGACTTTTGGGGCTTTGTTTGTAGATCTTTGCTCCATCTCTTCCATGCACACCCAGAGCAGTGGGATCTGGAGTCAGGATTGGGGGTTCCAGGTGGAGCAGCAAGGAACACAAGGGCCTTGAGGAGCAGGAGCTCTGATGCAGCTGCGGTGCCCAGCACTTGCCAAGGATTTACACTTACATATTTAAAAAGAGAAAAAAAATTAAAATCTGTCATTAGTACAGGTAAGAACAGAAGAAAAACTCGAGGGAAACATTTGGCAAAGAATGGTGGCCCCAAGGAAAATCCAAACAATGGTCTGGGAGGGACGAGGGCAGGGGCGGAAGGGTAAGGCTGCGGATCCGTGTGCCGAGGGAAGGCTTGGATTTAACCGGAGCTGGGACCTCCTGGGGACAAACCCACGACCCTGCTCGTGTGGAGGCTCCCCAAGCTCCCTTTGGTGTCACTCCCTGCCCCGTTTGGTGGTGGTGACGTGGTTTTTCCTGGCCCAAAGTCTCCCTCTGCAGACGGATCCCCATCCCTGCCGCCATGGCCGGGTCCCGTTCTCTGCCGGCGGTTGGGATGTGTTGTTGTTGTCCCTTTGGATCTCTGACAACGTGAGGTTTGCATGTTCGTTTGCCTGTGCAAAGCCTTTCCTTGGGACTCATCCATCATTTTCCAAGTTAAAACAGAGCTGCTTGTCCAGAGGAAGTCATTTGTCTCTCACGAAAGAGTCGCCCTCCCACCCCCGCCAACTGCTCCGTGGCGGTGCGAGTGAATCCATTAACTTCCCTGGAAAATGCATCATCTGACGTGGGGACTAAACTTTAGACTAACAAACCCCAGGAGAGGACATGAAGGAGCCATCTCTGTCACCCTGCTCAGTGCTCAGGTCAAAGCCTGACCCCTCTTTCCATTAAATCTTGGACTTTTAAGGGAAAACATCACAAATTGGCAGCAGCTCCGGGTTTGGTGGCCGGAGTTGGCGCCCTCGTTTCCAACCTCCCAAGGAGTTCCTGGCTCTGTTCGGAACCCACCTCTGGAGCCGCCGCCTCTCCCCGCTCCCATCCTGCTCCTCTCAAGGGAAAGCGGGGAGGAAATGCTCCTCGGAGGGGAATGGCTGAAAGATCCCAGAAATAAAGCCTGGGAGCAGGAGGGAGCCCGTGGTAGGAAGCGGCCACTCAGCCGCGGTGTCCGGCGGCTCTGCCCGCTCCGCACCTCGCGGGAGCAGCGCCCAGGGCAGGGCTCCAAAGGAAACACCGCAAACTCACGGCCAAGTTCCTTTTCCATGTGCTTAATCCCATCTTTTTAATATTAACAAGTTTTCCAAAGTCCCTATCCCAGAGTTGGATGGATCCCTATATCCCACTTGCAGGCCTGGAAGAAGAACAGGAGATAAATTTTCACATCCCAGCAGCCAAGCGGGACCCAGGACATTTCTTGTTCAGATAACCCCAAATATAACATCTCCAAACATCTCCAACTGGGTCACAGCCTTCCTTGGTCACACTTTCAAGTGGAAATTCCCACCTGCATCCCAGAGAAATTATTTTTCAGGGAATTTCATCCGCAGTTCAGCATAATTTTAAACTTTTTGCTTTGGAAGTTTTCGTCCACATCAATTTTATCTTTCATATCAGTGGAAAAGAAGAGCATTTACTCCATGAACTCTCACACTGAATGATAATTTTATATTATTTTCTCTAAAACTTCAGTTTTGACATCCCTCCCCCGCCCCTAGTCGATGTTATAAAGTTATAACTTTTAACCAAAGTTAAAATTATTAATAATCTGTAAAGCCAAAAAAAAAATCAACATAATCAGCCTTCTGCTCATCAAACTATTTCCTTTTCTGGAAAATTATTTTTCATTCTTTTAAACTCTTTTTCAATATTATTTTGCTGGAGAAACAAACCTCAAAAGGAGTTATTCATTTAAGTTTAAAGAAAAGAGGGGAAGGACAAACTTTTCTCCTCTAATTGATTGGGGAGTGAATGGCCTTTCTATTATATGTATAAAATAAAATAAAAAAATTAAAGAAAGAGAAAATAATAGAAAATAGAGGAGGCAAATGAAAACTGATGAAAAACCCTGATGAAAAATGAAACATCTTGGAAAGTTCATTCCCGGGCTTTCTGTGACAGAGCTGTGAAAGCAAAAACAGCGAGGTGGGGAACGCCGCTGCTTGGAGGCAGAGCTTGTAACAGATTCAGATTTAAAGACAACAACTTTATTTTTCTATGGCCTTGAAGGGATTAAGAGAGGAGAGGAGTCCTGCTCGCCACTGGGGATATAAATCCTGCAGGGTCACCCCGTAGCCATCCGTCAAGCCAGAGGAAGGGAGGAGGCAGAGTCATTTTCGGTAGTAAATTTGGGAAGAACAAGCACTAATGGCCTAAAATTAAGAAAGAAAAACATCAGGCTAAATAGTAGGAAATGCTTTATAATGGTGAGGTCAGGCAGACAATGGGGAAAGCTGACAGGGGAGGTCAGGGGCTCTCCAATAATGGAGATGTTCAGGGATGGCCTGAGGAGCCACGGAACGGGGGGCTCTGCTGGAATCTCCTCCCCTGAACCCCTCGGATGGGGCTGTCCCCATGGGAATGTGGGTGATCCCAAGGCATTGGAGATTTGGGGAGGAATTCCAGGCTCCTGTGGGTGATCCCAAGGCATTGGAGATTTGGGGAGGAATGCCAGGCTCCTGTGGGTGATCCCAAGGCGCTGGAGATTTGGGGAGGAATTCCAGGCTCCTGTGGGTGATCCCAAGGCATTGGAGATTTGGGGAGGAATGCCAGGCTCCTGTGTGTGATCCCAAGGCGCTGGAAATTTGGGGAGGAATTCCAGGCTCCTGGCGAGCTTTCCTGCTGTCTCCCACCCAGGAGCAAGGTGCGAGGGCGGGCAGGGGGAGAGCAGCAGAGATCTGCCCCAGCTGTTCCCTTCTCCAAAGGGAAAACAGAGGCTGCCTGAAGAGGTGCGATCCTCCACGCAGGGAAGGAAGAAAGGAGCCTTTCAGCAGAGCCCTCCCGCCGGGAAAGCGAGGGAGAGGGAGGCGGGGGACGAGCCAGGGGTCGGCGGATTGCAGCGCCAGGCGCTTCCCTAAGGCTGTCAGGTTGATTTCCTGCACGGACACCTGCGCTCCGTTCCCCACACATCGTTAGATTATTTTATTTTTTTTCCCCCCCAGCTCCTGGTGTCCATCATCACCCCCAGGCAATCAGAGAGGGGCTGTGATAAATGATCCGCAGGCAGTTTATTATACACACGAAATCCTCCTCGCTTGGTGCTCCAAGGGTGGGCCTCATACATTTTATTCCTTGGATTTGGCTTGGATTTGGGTTCTGGACCTGTTGGACTCCTCCTGACCGATGTGGGATGGGTGCTGCACACCCTGCATTGCTCCAAGCACAGTTATTTCTCATCGTTTCTCTGGTGAGAATTCAGTAAAACTGGGATTTTTCTGTATTCCTGGAAAGCTTGGCCACGTCAAGGATGTCACCCAGCCAAAGTGGGGAATGTCACTTTGACAGCCCAAATCTCCCAGTGGAAGGAGGCTGGAGATGTGACAGCCACTGGAGGATGGAGGTGCTGAGATCAGATCCAGGGATAGCCAGAACAACTCGCTCCCGTTGGGATGGACCACGCAGAGACCACCCTAATTATGGGATTTTTTTAAACAGAGATAACTCATAAGTCTAAAAAATTAAAACCCTGGTGTGGGGCTGGCCTGAAAAGCAGCACAGGGACATCCATCTGTGTCCCCACAGCTGCCCTCTCCCCTGAGAGCCTTTCCTGCTTTGACGTGCTGTCCCAAACACCTCCCGAAGGAGACTGCGGCGGGCGAGGGAGTGTTTCTAATGGAGAAGGTGGAATTAAGTGCTGGTAACACAGAGCAGAGGGCACAACTCCCAGAAAAAGCCCCTCCTTCCTCCCAGCTGTGCCCTCCAGCCCCACCAGAGCAGGTTTCCAGCAGCCCACAGGAGGAAATTCCACCAACTTCTCCCTCCTTGGCAGGAAGGGAAGTGGGAAAGATTTTTCCACAGGGCTGCCACCACTCAGGCATTTGGAGATCCTGTTCCCGATTTTCCCTCTCTGGTATCAGGCTCTTGGTTCCAGGATGCTCCAGAATAAAGCCTGTGAGGAGGTGCCTGGCCATGATCTCTTGCCTGGGGAACTCAGTGGTTTCATGGAAGAGGAGGATGGAGGAGGACAAGGAATGCAGGAGGTTGTGGGAAGCCACAAAGGGAATCTGAGGAAGGTGAGAGTGGGATGTCAGGGGGGATTTTGGACAAACCCAGAGCACAGAGGGCTCCAGTGCCTGCAGCTCATGTGTAGACATGGAAATGGTTTGGCAGATGATGGGAGCTGGAAAAACAAGCAGGGAGCAGGCTGAGGAGGCTGAGGAGAAAGGAGGAACCCCAGAGGAATGGCACCCACTGCTGGACTAAGGGGCAGCTTTTCCCTCTCCAAAAGCTTTGTTTCTGTCCAGCTCCTGGGGGAGGAGAGTTGGCCTGGAGCTCCAGCAGTAACTTTGAATAACTCCTCAGGAAACAGCTTATTTAGATAGCACTGCCTATTCTCCAAAGGAGGGGAGAGCAGGACATATTGCCTGTTACTAATGAATGGCTTTTCCACAACTAATGATGTTTCCAGGGATGGATGCTCCAAGGTCTCCCCAGTATCTCCACTAACAGGATGGATTTTGGCACCAGGAAAGCCGAGCTTTTCCACACACACACACAAACGCTCTGATAGGAGAGAGTTAAATCTCTCCTCTCTGACTCTAATGGAAAAATTAAGCAGGCATGACGCATCTGCTTAGAAGCCTTTTCCCTTATCTCCAGGATCAAAAAGAATTCCAGGGCTCCAAGAGCAGGAACTGAGAGCAGTTCATTCCCTGCCAGCGCGTGCAGACTGGAGGAGTTCAGGTTGGACACGAGTTAAGGGTTGGAGTCTCACTGCAATAAAGAGATTGTTTCCACTGCCTGCAGGAGGAACAACTTTGGATCTCGATTTCTCTGCTCGAGCTTGCAGTAAATAAAAGCTTCAAGCAGAGCCCATTAAAGCTGTTTCAATTTCCAGGCTCTGGTCTTTCTAAAATTAACTCTTTGGATAATTCAATGTACACAAATGCCCCTTGGCTGAGGAGGAGGAGGAGCATTCAAACCATCAGATGCTCATCACAAACTTCTGGGTCGAGGATCTCCCAGGAATATGTCTGTGGATTTGCCACCCAGCCTGGAAAAAGCTTCAGCAAAGAATTCCTAGAGACAAGAAAGATTCTAAACTTTAAGAATTTTGTTGAATCGTGGTCTCCAGATCCTGCTCAAGTTTTGCCCAAGAACTGGTGCTCAGCCTTGTGTTCAGGTTCCTTTCAAGCCTCAATCCACAAAGCCAAACCATTGGGAGCTCGTTCCACCTCAGCAGAGTTTTAGGTGTGACCCGAAAACCACAAACCCCAATCCCTGAAGGACCTGAGCAAGGCTCTGGGCAGGGCTTCTCCTCCTTTTACAAAGCACAGCCCCTCTGAAAGAAAGCAAACAAAACTTAATTGCTGCTCCCTTGAAGCAGTCAACCCCACATCTCAGGGCAGAGCAGGTCCCCAACTCCAATTTGTTGGCTCTGGGAATTTTCCTTTTGCTGGGGTTTTTGCAAGTTTTTCTAACGTCATTTCTGATCAAGGTAGCTCCCAGTAACGAATTTCAGCGTATTCCAGGTCAAGGTTAAGAGGGAAAGGGAAATTGCACAGGGGAGGTGCTCCTTGTTATGAACACCCACACTCCTGCTGCTCTTCCAGGTGGCAGGGCCTGGGAGAGAGGGGATTGTTGAGAAATTAAAGGAGTTCTTGGTGATCCAGAGGAGCTGTGACAAGGAAAGGGGGAAGCAGCGCTTGTGACAGCGTTAACAAACGATAGCAGCGTGCAGATGCCTGGAAACTGAGCCAACATCAGCTTTGAACCCACCCAGGGCAAATTGATTTCAAATCATCAGCCCTGCTCTCCAGCAAAGGCTGTTTTACTCCAGCAGAAACAGGCTGTGAGTTTGGAAATCACTTTAACCGAGTCTGGAGAACATCCTGCTGAGCAGGACCTGTCTCCCAGCAGAGCCCAAGCTCACACAGATTTTGTGCTGGGCAGACTGGGAGCAGTCCTGGTGTTAATTCATAGGAACTTGCCCAGAGAAGCTGTGTTTGCCCCATCCTGGAAGCGTCCAAGGCCAGGTTGGATGAGACTTGGAGCACCCTGGGACAGTGGGAGGTGTCTCTGCTGGTGGAACTGGATGAGCTTTGAGGTCTCTTCCAGCCCAAGCCGTTCCCTGATTCTGTGATTCTCATTCAAACCACACTCACAGTTTGTAGCATCATCCTCTCCAAACTCAGGACACCCACCAGGAAAAGCTGAGCTTGCAGCCCTCAGCTGCTCTGAATTTCACATCTGCACATGAAAATGAACCCCCAGCTCCTTTTGCTGCCTGGAACAGCTCGGATTTTTAAGGGGAAAAGGAAGCCCTAAATGAAAACCCCTCCCCAAAATCTCGCAGGTACAGGGAGGGTTTGCAGCACACAGAGCAAACACAGCCAGAACCTCATGGAAACCCCATCCCAGATTAATCAAACCCTCCACAAGCAGCCAAGGAAGACATTAAACCTTCAGGCTGCTGGGGAATTGCCAGAAGCTGGGAATGCCAGCACCAGCTCTAAAGAATAATCAACAACAACAGCAAAATTTGGTGCTGTCCTTGCAAATCATCCCTGTCGGCCCTGCTGGGATTTGGGGATCACTGAAGCACAGAGGACAAGCTCCCTCTGCCTCTTGGGGTGTGGAGGGCGGGATGCTCCCCAACAAAAGGGATCCAGCTTTTCCATCTCCAGCTCCATCCATTCCTGACACAGGTGCCTCGTCTGGCAGGGCTGAACTGGGACAGAAAAAATGAACCATGGGAATAACCTGGATATATTTAGAGTAAAATGCTGTCCCTGCTTGGTTTTGGGGAGGAATCCAAACTTTCTGCATTTCCACCTTCCCTTGGATTGTAGTTTCACAGTTTGCAGCCAGGTGTGGGTTTGTAACTGCAGTAAATGCAGGCCCAGCTGCTGGAAGATTTGAAATCCAAACCACTCGGGTGGAAAAAAATTCCTTGCTTGGAAAAAGCCCATGAGAAGCCTCAGCCCTCACCTGCATGGCCTGTGAACCTCACAGGATCTTCCTGTGCTCCTCAAAGACCCCAAAATTCTTCCTGCTTTAAAGAACTTCCACTGATGGGAAATTCAGCTTCTGTCAGAGCAACAGCACAAAACCGTTTGAATCCAGAGAGGTGAAGGGAAGAAAAGGGAATTTTAGGAACAGAAAGGCTGGGCAGGAGGGGGGATTCAGTCAGGAGAGGAGCTTGGCACAGCTGCCACCTCTGTGCTCAGCCCTATGGTTGGGCACCTGCGTGTTTACCTGGCCACACTTTCCACAGGAGCCAGGATCCCAGCAGGGAACAAGGAGGAGGTGCCACCAGCTGCCCAACACTCACCCACCCCCAAGCAGCATCCCACAGAGCAGTGGGAAAAGCTTCAAACAGCCCCTGAGAAGGGGTTTGGAGAGAAATTTCAAGCCCTGGCCTTGATCTTTTGCCTCCCCAGTGGCCTGGGCCAAGGCAGGTGATAAATTTGGGATGTTCAGGCTGCGTGACCTTGCCCAGCCGAGGCACATGGCTGCTCCTCCCGCCTCATCTCCCCCAGTGCCCCTTTCTTTTCTCTCCCCCAGCCCTGAGAATGCCTTTGCTTGTTTTGCAGAGGCTCCTCATTGTTCCTGGCAGGATGGGCAGAGCGCGGGGCGCACAATGCGGTGCCCTCTGCTCAGGATGTGCGCTGCTCATCCCAGGGCAGGAAAATGCTTACAGAGGGGCTTCCTCAGCCAGCTGCCTCCTCACTTGCCCTCCCCCTTCCCACCAGATCCTCAGCACGGTCCTGCTGCTCTGATCACCAGCCAGCCCTCACAGGAGCTCACTGCAGATGACCAAAATGGGAGATTTTGGTTCATCACCCATGGAAGATCCAGTGAATATTCAAAGTCCACCACAGGTAAAGGCACCTCTGTCCCAAGTCCTGCATCCCATTATCCTGCATCCCAGCCAGGGCTGGAAGAGCAATCCAGAGGGTTGTGTCCATTGTGTCCAGCCCATCTGATGACAGCAGCCTCCATCCTGGCCAACGTCACACGTGCTGGAAATGACTCCTGGAATCCTTTCATCCGCTGCCAGCCTTTGTCCTTGGCACACACAGAACTCCTGGGCATCCTGAGCGTGGGGCCAGGGCTGCTCTCCATCTGCTCAGCAGCCCGTGGAACAAAGGCTTCCCTGGGTGTGCAGCCCACGCTGAGCTCTGCAAATGACATTAATGAGTCTATAATTAGCTCTCAGCCCCTCTTGGTTCAGGACGGAGCGTCCACGTCAGCCCCTTGTCGTGGACATCCTCCCCGGGGGCTTGTACAACACAAGGAATTCACCCTGACATCACTGCTCCTCGTAAATCCCAGATCTGAGGCGGCTTTTTCCATCTCTCAGGCTTGAGTTCGCTTCCTGGCATGGCTGGTGGTAAATCAGGGGTTGGGGGTTTGGGTGGCAATCCCACACTCCAGCTCTCTACGTGCCCCAAAAAGCTCAGTCTGGGTTTTCTTGGGACAACAAGGTTTGCTTCAGAGCTAAAATCCTCATCAATAATTATCTCTCAGTGCAAGCCATGTCAGGATCTGACCTTTCTCCAGCCACTTCATTTATTTTCTTTCAAAATAAATGGATTTTGCCGAGGGTAAAAGCATCTATATGGACAGAACCCAGCTCACTTACTAACAAAGAATGCCAGGATCATTTAGGTTGGAAAAAAGCTCCAAAATCATCAAGTCCAACCTGAGACCCATCCCCAGTTTGTCACCAAGCACAGAGCACTGAGTGCCACATTCAGTCATTTATTGGGCACCTCCCTGAGCAATCCATTCCAGTGTTTAATCCCCCTTTCTGGGAAGGAATTCCTTCTGAAGCCCAGCCTGACCCTTTCCTGCAGTGAGCAGTGCCCACGTGGGGCACTGGGGATTTTTCAGGATCGCACAGAGCTGCAAGCACTGAGACTGAACTGTCACAGAGACCCCCAAAAACAGAGTGGCTGCCTCACCACAGATCTTCTTCACACCTTCAGTGCTCTCCTCACTCATCCAGAGGGAATTTCCTGGGGAGGATTCATTTCTATCTTGGGACAGAGTGTCCTCCTTGTCCCAGGCACTGAGCTCCTGTTCACACCTGGCCTTTTTCCTTCACCTCCCCACCACCATTGCTGTTGTTGGATGTCCTGTGGGAATCCCAGGGGATGATCAAGGTTTGATCCCCGTTTGGGGTTGATTTTTGGAACAATCTTTAAGGTCCATTCCACGGTTCTGTGCAGGGACTGGGCCGTTCTCACTGACTTTGCACCATCAAATATCTTCCCCGTGTCTTCCCAGAGCCTCAGCATCCAAGACCTTCCTCCAATTCATGTGCAGTCACAGCCCAGATGACCTACAGGGCTGATGGCTCAGCAAAAAAAACCCTTCAGAGCCTGCCCCCACCGATGGGAAAGAACCAGTTAAAAATACCAGAGTGGTTTGAATCCCTTTTCCTCTGAGGCCTGAATGAGCCTGAGGGAGGAAAGTGCTCCTCAGGGCCCTGACATCTGAATGTGCTGCTGAGGAAGAGGTGTGTAGCACAGGCACCACAATTCACGGGGCTCTGAAGGCTCCAAGTGGCCTTTGAAGGACAATTTGCTCGTGGGGGCCATAAATACACAACGTGGTTTATTGGGCTTTGCTTGACATGGGAAACAACCCCAGAAAGGGATTTTGGGATCGTGGCTTTGCCTTATTTCGTGTGTGTGCTCCGTGCAACCCAGGAGCCTGCAGGGTTTGGGGAGGGGTGATGGCTTGACCCAGCAGCGAAAAAACCAAGATTTTGAGTGCAATTAACAGCTCAGTTTGCTGTCTGTGGTTACTTTTATTGATTGATTAATTGGGTGCAACCGCCTGGTGGAGTTCCCAGATTTTGGGAAGGGAAAGATGTGGGAGAGATGGGAGAAAAAGTGGAAGGTTAGAGATTCATTATCTGAGAGCCTAAAGGAGCCTGGAGGATCCTCATTTCCCAGGACACTGCAGGACCCAGCAGACACAGTCAGGGGAAGATGCATCCATGGGAGTCACTGCCCAGCAGATTCCAAGATGTTCCTCAGGTTTCCAACATAAAATTGCTTTGCAAGCAGAAAATATCCTCTCAGAGGAAAACGTTTCCCCACAACAGTTGATAGAAACTTCTTAGCCAGGTCCAAAATCCAGATTTTCCACTGATGTCCATGCACCAGTTTGGACAGGCTGGAGAAAACTTCTCCAGGGTGGAAGGTCACCAGGAAACTCCTGTTTTTCAGCATGCCCTTGAACCTCAGCCTTCCCCACCCCAGCTGAGCCCAGTTTGAGTGCAAAGCCACCAAAAAAGGCGTCGTTCATCCATGCAACCAAAATCCCTTCGCTGCACCATGAATTTGTGCACGTGGGGTGGAAAGAGGACACAGCCAAGTGGCTTTGCTGGAAGTTTGCCTGGATTTTTTTATCCCAACTGATAAAAGATTAAACACATGGACATCCTTTGTGGTGTCCCAGAAATGGGCTGGAGCTCCTGGATCTTGGCTAAGCAGAGGAAGACAAGAGCTTTGCAGGGATCTCATCCAAGGCTCTTTTTATTTTTTTTTTCCCCAAAGCAAAACAAGAATATTCTCTGGAAATAGAGAAATAAAAGTTTCCAACTCAGGTTTGGCTGGAGCCAAACCTGTGTCCTCATCCAGTGGGCGAGGGGGAAAGGGTTAGGAGGGAAAAGTGCTTGGCTCTGGAGGGAAAAAAAGCCTCAAGCAGAGGAGAAATCAAATGAGAAGTAATTTTAAAAAAACCCAAAAGGAAGTTTCAGAGCCCTCTTCATTCACGCCTGCCAGAAATTAATCAAAATGACTCTTCTGGCCCGTGCTGCTCCTCCCCAGCTCTGGAATTCCCAAGCATCCTGCTGCTCTGAGCACCCCACCATCCTGGAGACCCCCAGCACCCACCTTGCTCCTGCCTCCAGAACCGAACCAGCCCAGGAAAAATCCCTCCCTGGCAGCTCCAGGAGGAGAAAAACAGGGCACCCCTTGTTTTCGGTGTCTATTCAGCGGCTTAAAAGAGCAGAGCAGGAAATTTGGGCCATTTGCTTTATCCATTGTATCTTCTGTTATTCATCAATTTTGGAAAACAGCCTCTAAAATTGTTTCCGGCTCCCCCTTTTCCCATGTAAATCACTCCAAGGTTTTGTCTTTTTTTTTTTTTTTTTTT
>VWYP01005540.1:27803-38793 GCA_013400435.1 Pycnonotus jocosus
TTTTTTACACTCCATTCCAATTTAGCAACTCGGTGGAGCTCCCCTTTCCCTAAAAGCCTGGAAACAGAGGAAGCAGTTCCTGCCTGCGGCTGCACGCAAGCAGAGAATGCCACAGCTGAATGTTGTTTTCCTGTCCCCCTCCGAGTGCCCCTGCGCTGGCCCGGGGGGCATCGGTCAGCCCGGGGAACGATCCCATTCCCGCAGGGTTTTCCAAGCGCTGACTGTGCCCCCGGGCTGATGGATAAAGGTTCCTTGCAGCCGGGGTGAGATGTTGCACTTTGGGAATTCCAGGCAGGTGTTGAAATGCTCGGATTTTAGGGAGAAAATTGGGGGTTTTTTTAATTTTTATATTTTTAATTTTTTTTTTCCTTAGACATTTCTAGGTTTGGGAGGAGGAGTGTAAAGGAGAATAAAAATGGGATTTGACCATTACTACTCCTGGCAGCACACATGAACCCCTGCCTTGGATGCTTCCTGAGGGAAGAGCCAGAGCCAGCCTGGACTGGGTTTAACTGGGAATCCCTTGGTTTATCCACCAGGATCCTGCCCTGCTGATCCCAGACTGGATCAACACATGGATATTCCAGCAGATGCTTCGCTTGCTGTTTGTCTCCAAGACCAACTTCAAGACTCATCTAAAAAATATTTTAAAATATACATTT
Organism: Pycnonotus jocosus; assembly: GCA_013400435.1. Taxonomy (NCBI): domain Eukaryota; kingdom Metazoa; phylum Chordata; class Aves; order Passeriformes; family Pycnonotidae; genus Pycnonotus; species Pycnonotus jocosus. The sequence continues at coordinate 28,466 of VWYP01005540.1, forward strand.
TTGTGGGAGTTAGGCTCCATTTAAATTAGGTTTTGGGAAGGAATCCTTCCCAAAATCTGGTACAGATTCCCAGAGAGAAGCTGTGGCTGCCCCTGGATCCCTGAAAGTGTCCAAGGCCAGGCTGGACAGGGCTTGGAGCACCTTGGAAGAGAGGAAGGTGTCCCTGCCCATGGAACTGGATGAGATTTAAGGTCCCTTCCAGCCCAACCCATTCCAGAATTTTATGATTTAGCTGCACCCATTTCCCTTATCAAAGTGCAAGAAAACCCCCAACGCATCCCAGAGGAGCCTGGACCTCCTCTAACCTTTCCCAGAAGGATCAGAAGGAAGCTGGAATGATCTCAGGATGTGCACAGTCAGACCAGCCAGTTTTCCAGCAGGTTCACACACGGAGGAGGGGAAAAGTAATAAAAAAAAAAAAAATCAAAGCAAAAAGAAATATTCATGTTGCAGCTTTTGCTTCTGGAAATCCCCTGTTTGACCCAGGGGTGAGTCAGCCGAATTGCTGACCTTGGAATTATGATGGGAATGCTGTGTGACATTAAAGGAGAGCAGAGCAGCCAAGCTGCAGCCCGGAGAGCTGGGATGAGGCAGGAGCTCACAGGTCCAACCACGCAGATGGGAAGAGAGGACTGCTGTATTCCAGCAGAAAGGGAAATCCAGGGAAAGCAGCTCCTCAGTGGCTGCTCCCTGCATGGAACCATCCCCTACAGGAATGAGTAGGAAATTTGCTGCCTGAATAGTGCAGTAGAGTATTCCCATTTTAATCAGATTTATTTCCATGTTTTGAGGGAGCTCATCCAATGCCTCAAAGCAAACAGATAAGGAAAATCCAGTTAAATGTATTTTGGCCAGGAAAAGTTTCTCAATAGAACATCCTAGCAAAGCCAAGCTCATTTTGGACCAAATTGACTGTGTGTGATTAACTAATTAACTGATGTCAGGGTTGTTGGCACTCTNCTGACCCACCGAAGGAGGCGTGTGATTAACTAATTAATTGATGTCAGGGTTGTTGGCACTCTGGGAAGATAAGTAGGGAAGGAAAGTGGACTTTAGTCACTGTCAGGGGAGAAAGGTCAGATCCTGAAAGCTCATCCCAAAGCTCATGCCAAAGCTCGTCCCAAAGCTCATCCCAAAGCTCATCCCAAAGCTCATCCCAAAGCTCATGCCAAAGCTCGTCCCAAAGCTCATCCCAAAGCTCATCCCACGCTGGGAACCCACTTATGGAAATATGGGCTGGTCAGGCCCCCATTTCTCCAGGTTTGGAGTCCTTTGGAATCCCAGGCACTGACCTGAGGATGGCAATTCCTTCCTCTGAGACTGAAAAATCCCCTCTCTTCCTGGAACAAGCCACAACTAGGAGGAAATTGCAATGATTTTTTTCCTTAAGCAATTTCTTTGATTGCCAAGGGGAAAAATCCCAGCGGTACATCCGAGTCGGACCTTGGGAAGTTTTATTCTGGATTTATTATCCTTGGAGTTGTGACTGTCCCTTCTGTTGTCCAGCAGTTCCCAAAGCATGATGGAACATGATTTTTTTACTGGAAAATCCCACTGATTACAGCGATGCTGGAGTAAAGCAGGGATGAGAGGGTTTGGATTGTTCAGCTTGGAGAAGAGGAGGCACTGAGGAGACCTTGGAGCCTCTTCCAGTGCTGAAAGAGGCTCCAAAATTCCTGGGGAGGGTTCCTGGGGAAGGACTTTGGAGAGACAGGACAAGGGAGAACGGCTTCCCACTGACACAGGGCAGGGTTAGATGGGATGTTCAGAAGGAATATGGATATTGGGAACTAGATCAGCTTTAAGATCCCCTCCAAGCCAAACCATTCCATGACTCTGTGACCGAGGGAACGAAGCCAGGCTCAGCCGGGGCGTCGATATCGGCGCGTTTCCCTCGGCGCGGTTTTTATTCCCCTTCCCCATTTCCCAGGAAAGCAGAGGTGGGCTGCATCCTTTGGAAAGATAAGGGCGAAAAGGAGTCCCTACAACCTCAGCCTGACCTCAGCCAGGGTGTCCCATGTCTCCCTTCTCCCCAAGGATCCGTGCCTGTCGCGATTCCCGGTGCGTCCCGCGCCTCCTCCGCTCCCTGCCCGGCCTCCTCCGGAGCAGGAGCAGCAGATAAGTGCTTAATGAGTGAGCAGAGCACATAGTTTCCCTGCAAGAAGCATCTCCCGGGGTTCCTGCCAGATTCCAAGCCTCTCCCCCGTGCAGACCGCCCTGGCAGCCAGGAATTCTCAGGGGATTTCAGAGATTTCCCACCGCGGCGCCGGGCAGGGAACCCGCGGCTTTCTCGCTCCCAAATTCAACTTTGGGGTGATTTTTGAAGGGGGAAAAAGCCCTGAGAGTTCCACAGGAGCTTTGGGACACACAGAAAAAGAGATCCCTGGAGTTTAGGGAGCTGGGTTTGTTCCTACTTGGAGCAGAGGAAGGCTTGGCCTCGATTCCTTAGGTCACAGTGACAGCAGAGGAAGTCTGGCAGGGCCGCGCTGTGGGATGGAGATTGCTCTCCAGGGTGACTCCAAAAGGCAATAAAAAGAGAAGACAATAAGGAGAGAGATAATAAAAACCCTCCAGCTTTTGATTTTCTCCCGGCAGTGCCAGGCTTTTCAGGAAGGCCTAATGTTTGCCTACAGATTTACTGTCCCCCAGGCACGGGGGGCAAAGGGACAGAGCTGACGTTACCCAGCAGCTCCAGCCAAGGATTTGCATGGAGCTGAGCGAAAATTGGTGGCTGGATAGAAATGGGGTCAGAATTATCTTTTCCCTGAAGAGCCCTGACAAAGGATCAGGGCCTTAAATCAGAATTATCCCTGCTGGAGGCAGCTTTTTCTTCCTATAACAAACATCAGCGTGTTCTGCTGGAAATAGGAAAGGCACTGGACAAACAATGCCACAACCACAGGGCATGCAGCTGGAGAGCCACCAGGAATCCTTGGGATGATAAAAGCTGATCTTGGCTACTCCAGGGCAGCTCCAATTGTTCTCCTTGGCCTCCACCCCAGCAGAACTTTCAGTCCTTGATGCTGCCACAACCCAGAGCTCAGCTCAGTCCCACGAGCTCACCCTGAGCCCACAAAGAGGGTAAAAAACCCAAATCCAAAATCAACACAAAGCCTTGAGGACCATCTCTCCTTGGAGGGCTTGGCTGGTGCCATGAGGATCTCATCAGGGATGAACCAGGGTGGTGGGATCTGCTTTTCATCCATCCATTAAACCCCCCTCAAACCAGACACAGATGAGGGAGGATGAGAAGGTGGAGCCAAACCTGGACAATTCCAAGCCCTGGCTGCCCAAACCTTGGAGCTGGACATTCCCAAGGGATGCTCCTGAAGGAGAACCAAGCTTGTGGCCCAAATCCTTTGCTGATGATGCTCCAAGGATGAATGGGAAGGGATGGGCTTGGGAATGGGATGTGGAAAGAGAAAAAAAACCATCTTCTGGCAGGAGCTTGGGAGTTTTGTATTCACACTTCACTTTCTCTCTTCTCCTTGGAACAAGAATGTCTAAATAGATAAATTTGGAACCTCTGGAATGTTTTCTTCCAGGGCAATTGAAATATTACCCTGATATTAAGGAATTATGGAACTACATCAATGTGAAAGGAGAAGGCTCAGCTCGGTTTCTTTTATATTCTCCTCTTGATATAAATTGGTGGAATGAAGGCACTTCCTGAGGAGGATTCAGCAAAGCCATTTCCTATGGAAAGCTGCTCTAACTCCAGGGACAGGATCATGGAATGACAGGGATAATGGCCAAGATCATGGCTGGTGGTGAAAACACAGCACCTCGAGCACCCAAGATGTTCATTACTGACTGCCCTGGCAGAAACCCCTCCACGAGCTAAAAATCAAACATTTATCCTCATTAAGATGACATAATTCTTAGTTTTATTCCCTTTTATTGGTTTTTTTGGGAGGGTTTAGTTGTTTTTTTGTTTTGTTTTTTTTTTTGTCAGTGCTCTCCAACCAATGACTCTCTACCCCAAAAGCCAAAATCTTTTTCCACCTTGACCATGTTTTTGGATGGCCCCCAGTGAGGAGGCATCCAAAAAGTTATAAAGTCGTTCACACACTTTATAAACACTGCCAGAAACTCCTGGATATCGGGAAAATAATTTTAAAAAATTAAAAAATTAAAAAAAAAATTAAAAAACCACAAGCAACACTAAAACCCCATGCCTTTTAGCTATGGATGTGTGGAAAAACACATTAATCTTGCAGAACACGGCCAGCAGACAGGAGCCAAAAGGTTGCCACCGGGGTGTGGCGAAGGGGAGACATTTCCATGCTATTGCTCAGCAGGTCACAGCAACAGGATGCTGATAACATCCTGCAAACTTCCTCCCTCAGCCAGCCTGGAAAAAAAAAATAAAAAAAATAAAAATAATCCCGAAAATGAAGGCCCCGAGGCACATCATGAGCAGCCAACCATTCACAAATCCACCCTCTGGGAATGTCGTGTTTCAGGGCAGGCTGAGGATGCTGCAGCTTTTTTTCTGGTCTTGAAGGAGATAACTGGAAAGGAAGGAAAATGGGGGAAAACAGGGGGGAAAAAAAGGCAAAGCAGGACTTTGGGGTGATGGCTCAGTGCTGGCACAGTTCCTTTTATTGCTCTGGATGGGTTTTTAATGGAGCAGAGCTGGAAAAGAGGTTTTTTAATAGCTGAGTTTCCACTTTTTTTTTTTTTTTTCCCTTTAGAGCTCAAAGAGGTTCAGAGTTACGCTCTCAGTGACACAGAGATAAATCCAGAGGCAGGCAAAGCAACAGGGGAGGATTTCCACAAAAGGCAGGGAGAGCGGGAGATTCCCACCACATCCACCACCTTTAAAAATCCATAAAATTAATTTAGTTCAAGCTCTGGCAAGAGACGAGCAGGATTTCTGCAGTGCACTCGGGCTCATGGCAGGGGGCAGCAAGCGCAGAAAATCGTTTGCCCAGAGCACTGAGGGATTTTTTATTATTTTTTTTTTTAATCTCCTTTTGCAAAGGAAAACACAAAGAGAGGCTCGGAAAGAGAAGCGAAACCTGCCTGCAAAGGAAAACGGCTGAGAATAAAAATCTAAAAAAATAACAAAAAAAATCTAAATATATCTTGGTTTGAGCAGAATAATTTCCTCCAACGAGGTCACTAAATTGCAATTCAGCCCAGCTGTGACACTGGCTTGGTTCTCAGGGAGGATGGGACCTCTGTGAGGTGCCAGGAACATTCCCAAACCCCAGGGAAGGGGATTTTGCCTCTGAACGAGACTCAGCTCCCCCAAATCCTGCACAAGCCGTTTCCAATCTTTTTTTTTCTCTGTTTTTAACTCTCATTCCCCTCCAGAAAGGGAGAGGTTCTTGGCACAGCCTGGTGAGGAGGAGGATGTGGGACAGCGCTGCTGAGGGGATCTCTCCTGCTCAGTGTCACCAGCGCTGGGTAAACCACAAACCTGGGCTGTGGGGACACCAAACACGCCACAAACACAAGGAAAAGGCAGCCCCGGCCCTTGGTTTCCTCAATTCGTTTGAGGTGGATGAAAATCGTGGAGTTATAGAAGGGTTTGGATGGGAAGGCGCCTTCAAACTCATCCAGTTCCAGGCAAGGACACCTTCCACCACCCCAGGGTGCTCCAAATCCCATCCAGCCTGGCCTTGGACACTTCCAGGGATCCAGGGGCAGCCACAGCTTCTCTGGGGAGCATTCTCTGGGCCTCACAGGGAAGAATTCCTCCCCGATATCCCATTTAAACCCGGGATGAAGCCATTCCCACTCTCCTGCACATCCCCATCCCCCTTTACTGCAGGGACCTTCGAGCCGCAGGAATGTGATTGTCCCCAGAGAGGGGAACAGCTGGGGGACACTGTCCCAGGCGTTATCAGCAATTAACCCACCCCAATTAACGCCTTTGAGCGGCCGCCAGCCCTGCTCTGCAGGATGGAATGAGCTTTGCCTCCTGCCCTGCTCCCCTTATCTCCCCCACCCCGGAGCTTTCCTGTTTCCATCTCCCGTTAGATTCCCGTAATTAACGTAATTAACGCACCGACAGGACGGGCTGCTCGGGAATGAGCGGCCTTCCCCACACCTGGAGATGCCACCAGAAATTTGGGGTGACACCCCCTCACCCCCCATGCTGGAGTGTGAATCCCACCGGGGGCAAATCCAGGAGCGCCCAGAAATGTGAGGATGGAATTAGAACCTTCAGAGGAGCTAAAACACAGAAATCCACAGGGACACGAGGTAGAAATGCAAGTTTGGTTTGAAATAAGTAGATTTATTTAGCAAATGAGAGGCATCACTCCAGTTTAGAGCCAGGCCTTGATTTTGTACTAGAGTGGTGTCCATTAATATATTTTTAAAATTCTCAACAATAGCAGTTAAGAGATGCTTAAGGAGCTGGAAAATATAAGGAAGGACCTTGAAGTGACACGTGTCTTTTAGGATAATTAGGAAAAAGACATTAAAGCATATAAAAATGAACTATAAATATAGAAAATCAGCAAATTAATGTAATGTAATCAATATATCAGCACTAATCATGTAAGGAATTTGAGGTAACACCTTTCTAAACTGTTATGTACTTATGAGCTTGAAATAAAACATGAAAAAACACCAAAATAGCTTGCAACCATGTGAAATTGTTACTTCCCTCCATAAGGCTGGTCCTGGATTTGCCTGATTTTGCTGCCAGTGGGAAGGAAGGAGCAGTCCAAAATTCACCTGGAGGGATCTGCCTTGGGATGGATGCAAATATTTCCTGTGTTGGGGCTGCATCCCAAAACTCCAGCTCCAGGCAGCCTTGGCACGAGAGGAGAAACCCTGTGGGCACTGTAAATCCTGGCACAGGGGGATTCCCTGATCCTTTCATCCCTCAGGAGCTGCAGTTAGAGCCCAGCATTAAAGCATTTGTACCCCTGCAGGGCACCGTGCTGCTTTTCACAGAGAATCCTCAAATTCTCCCCGTTTTCCCTCATTTTCGCCCCGTTTTGCCCTGCAGCAAATAGAAATGTTCAAGCGCTCAGGCACAACTGCTGGTGCCTGTCCAGCCCCAGGGTGGGGAAGGGAGGATGGAGAAATATTAAAAACTCCAATACTGCTGCTTTTACACGTTTTCTTCCATTCCTGTATCCCAAACCATCCCTAATTTCCAACAAAGCGGGGCACAGCCATTCTCAGCTCTTGATCTAGGAACGGATCAGGCTCAGAGACCACCAGGGGTTTTCTTGGAGAGAAGGAAAGGAAAGGAAAGGAAAGGAAAGGAAAGGAAAGGAAAGGGGAAAAGAGAAAGAAAAGGAAAAGGAGAAAGAAGGGAAGAGAAGAGAAGAGAAGAGAAGAGAAGAGAAGAGAAGAGAAGAGAAGAGAAGAGAAAAGAAGAGAAAAGAAAAGAAAAGAAAAGAAAAGAAAAGAAAAGAAAAGAAAAGAAAAGAAAAGAAAAGAAAAGAAAAGAAAAGAAGAGAAGAGAAGAGAAGAGAAAAGAAGAGAAAAGAAAAGAAAAGAAAAGAAAAGAAAAGAAAAGAAAAGAAAAGAAAAGAAAAGAAAAGAAAAGAAAAGAAAAGAAAAGAAAAGACCCACCCGCATTTCCCTTTTAGCCATCGGGTGAAGACCCCATCCCTCAGATCCCAAAAAAACATCCAGCCCCATTCCCTCCGACGCCAGCGGGGGGAAAAGCAGAGCCATAAACCCCATCCCTCCCCTGAATTGGAGGCCAGATCCCTATCAGAATCAAAGCCCCCGGCTGCTGGATGTTCCCTTTGGTGCAAAGAGCCCCCTCGCTGTTATATGGCATCCCCCTGTCGCCTTTGCAGACCTGGGGAATTTTCGGGATTTGGGGAGCTGCAGCCCCGCTGTGCCTGCCCTCATCCACAGGCAGGCAGCAGGGGGAGAGGTGCCATATAAAGGAGCAGGATGAGGGGCAGATAGGGATCTTCAAGGAGGGGAATTTGGCAGGAGGGAGAAGTGAAATAAGGAGAAAAAAAAAGAGAGGGGAAAAAAAAAAAAAGGAAAAAGGAAGGAAAATGGGAGCTTTGAAATCGAAGCTGTGGTTGATCCCACCTGGAGAGTGGGGAGATGAGAAGGGAGGGGTGGGGTGAGAAAGGAAAGGCACCCCCGGGGTGTGGATGGGGTTGTTATTGACACCTTTGTGAGGGGCACACACAGAGATCACATCAGGCCCAGCACTGACAGAGCTGCCTGTGCTGGGGACATCCAAGCAGGTGTCCTTAAGGAAAATTGATTTGGCTCCAGTGCCTGTGAGCCCTTCTGCTTAACTGATAACCCCAAAGCAGCAACATTCAGCCTTCAGCCATTTGTGGCAGAAATACAACAGGAATAAACCCAGATCTGGAGGGAGGGGTGGAATATTTTATGCTCCAAAATGCAGAAAACAGCAAAACTGCCCTCTGGGTTTGGCCCACAACATTGCCTTTTCTACTGCCTGAAATTGCAGACATATTCTGCACTGTTGCTGTCCTGCACTTCCCTCCAGCCCCCATTTTTCTGGCACGTTCAGCTCGTCCCTTTTTTTGCCTTCCATGCAATAAATCCTGCTCATCCTCTGGGTGTGATCAGCCCCTGCTGCTGTTCCCACATTTCTTGCCCGTGGCTGATCCCTCACCCAGGGTTCCTTTCCAGCTGCCAGGCTCATCCCTGCCATAAACCTGAAAAGAACATTTCCCTTTGGAAACCCCTTCGGCAGCTGGGGCAGGAGGGCTTGGAAATGTCCCTGCTCCTGCTTCCATGTGTTTTCCAGCTGGAAGTTCTGCCCCCAGCAGCGCTGACCCCGACCCGGATCCTCAGCACCCCGAGGTCGCTGGTGGTGTGGGAAGGGAATTAACCTTTTTTTCCAAGGATGAGTGAGGGAATTGCCAGGCTGGATTTGCCCTTTTCCCTCCAGCAAACCTCGCTGAGAGTTCTGCAGCAGCCCGAGCTCCTCTGGCTGGAAAAATCCTGCTCCTTGCTGCTGGGACAATAAATATTTCTCCTTCCACCCACCCGGGTCAAGCTGGAGGAGCTGAGGGTGCTCGTAGCTCGCTGCCCTGCGTGTTTCCAGCCCCAGCATCCCTCCAGCACATCCCCACTGCTGCCCATTCAGGATGGCATCCAAACCCTTCGGATCCAGCCACGGAGGCTGTGCCAGGAGCAGAGGCTCGGCTGTGACAAAGGACAGGGCAAAGAGCAGGAGCGGGACACGCTCAGGCTGCTCCAGAGGGTGGAAAAGCATCCTTTGGAGCGCTAACTCTGATTTTCCTGTGCTGGTTGCTAAGGGCAGCCCGCAGGAGCTGAGCTGCCGGCGAGCCCCTGAGGATGTGAGGAAATTATCCAGCTCGTTTGATGAAATCCTACCCTGGCTGGCAAAGGAGAAATCCGGCAGCACAACAAATCCTGCCTGGGGGGGCTCTGGGGTTGGATTAAAAACACAGCAGCCACTGGAGGCTGAGCCTGAGCTCGGGATGAATCCAGGCTGCTGGCTGACAGCTGCCCGCTCATCAGCGCTGGCAGATCCCGCGTTGGATGGGGAATTGTTGGTGCCATTCCACCCTCCTGCCTCGGACATCACCCGCTGTCCCCAGGCAGCGTGAAATCACTCGGCGGTGAAAAGGGGTGGAACGGGATAATCCTCAAGGAGCTTTCCGAGCCGAACCATTCCAGGATTCTGCAGGCACAGCACTCAGAGCCTGTGCTGGGTATGGGGCTGGCACCTGAGGGTCACCCCCAGCAGCTGGGTGTGTGCAGTGCGGCATTACAGACATCCACAGCACCCAAAATGTGCACAGCACCCTCAGTGCATCCACAGCACCCAAAATGTGCACAGCGCCCTCAATACATCCACAGCACCCAAAATGTGCACAGCACCTTCAATACATCCACAGCACCCAAAATGTGCACAGCACCCTCAGTGCATTCAAACCAGCGTCCAAAATGTGCACAGCACCCTCAATACATCCACAGCACCCAAAACGTGCACAGTGCCCTTGATGCATTCAAACCAGCATCCAAAATGTGCAGAGCACCCTCAGTGCGTTCAAACCAGCACCCAAGATGGGCACAGCATGCTCAGTGCATTCAAATCATCACCCAAAATGTGCACAGCGCCCTCAGTGCATTCAAACCAGCACCCAAAATGTGCACAGCACCCTCAGGGCATTCAAACCAGCACCCAAGATGGTCACAGCACACTCAGGACACACTGGAGAGTGTCCAAAAACATGAACAGCACCCTTGGAATGCACTGGAGAGCACCCAAAATGTGCACAGCACCCTTGGAGCAGTATGGAGAGCACCCCAAATGTGCATAGCACCCTTTGAGCCTGCTGGAGAGCACCCAGGGCACTCGCAGCATCCTCCAAAGATGC
>VWYP01005542.1:0-94835 GCA_013400435.1 Pycnonotus jocosus
TTGCCTGGCAAGCTAGAGATGTGTTCAGATGACAGAGTAGGGAATTGAGGCATGTTACAAAAATGTAAAGGAATTTCAGGATGTTCACTCCAAAATGTAGTGGGAAATGTGCAATCATCTCCCCGTTCCTTTATCCTTTTTTTATAGAGGCATCCTAGTATGCTACTTCTGTGAAAAATGATAGAAATTCATCACAATGTATGCAATTATATTTGGCCCTGATATGACGAAAAGTAAACAGAACTTTTCCAGCACTTCCTCAATTTGTGTGAATGTGCAGAATTGACTGCTTGCTTGATTTGCCATCTGGATTGGAAGTTATGTAGGCAATTATTGTAAACTAGCACCTGAAAAAGCTACACTTCTCTAAACATTTTTCATAGAAAAGTCCTTAGCAAGTTTATAGTAAAAATTTACACATCAATTGACACACATTTCATAGCTGATGCTGTGAGAAATAGAAGTTGTTGCCAAGATTAAAATGCACAAAAATCAAATGTAAATGCAAAATCCTATTGCATTTCTTAAAGAGAGCAAAGCAGTTATTTAAAATACCTCTTCTGTATGCAGCTACAAAATCTAATATTCTGTCTGAACAATTTATATATAGACATAAGCTAAAAATATGCATTCCTGAGAACTGTTTATGCAAATTTTACAGAGTGGATTTTTTATTTGTAAACATTTTTTTGTAAACAAATATTTTAAAAGATGCAATTTTAACATCTTACTAAAGACATTAAATTTTCCCAATTTTCTAGGTGTTAATGCAGTTCACCATTTAATTAGTCCTTTTTAAAAATTAAAACAATATTCAGTAGTCTCTGATCTCTGATTTTTCCACGATTTTTCATATCAAAACTCTACTTAAATCACAGAATAGCTTTTCCATTACCACAAGCAGCTGCATTGTCTGAACTTCCTACAAAGAAGCCAAAATCCATTTTTTAAAGGGATTTTTTTCTTTTTGATCAATAGGGTTCTTATGCTTAGAAACCATATTGCCAGTTCTTAGTTCTTTTCCACTTGCTTGCATTACATGTTTCTACCCCATTTCTAAACTTCTAGGAAAAAAAAAAAAAAGTTATTTATTGTCCTTTAGTTTTTCAGCTAATGGAAGTTTTCTTGTAAATATTCTCTGTTTCCATCAACTGCCAAAGAGGCCTTCTTAGCACCTGCTCACTGGTCCTGAAAATTGATTATCAGAAGTGTACACAGCTGTATTAGTAATGTCACTGTACAGTATTTTGCCAGAGTATTAATATTTCCCTCTCTCTGTTGGCAATTATTTACCTATTTCACCCTGAGAATAATTTTGCTTTTTCCAGCACAAGGCACATGCTGGGACCACCTGACATTCACGGATCTTTATCATCTTCAGTCATTTCCAGAAGATGTGCTCTCCCTAAATCTAACAGTAAAATTCCAATAGTGTGGAAATGGCCCAAATAATCTGATTCCTGGATGTACTGAGAACCTAATATTATGTTGATTTGCATGGGATTATCAGTTTCAAGGATCAGGCCAAAGGAAATTCAAGCTCACTCTATGTAAAGCATTTCTGATAAGAAGTGTAAGTTTACAAGGGTATCAGGTTTGCCAGATAAGACTGAACACATGCACTGAATCCAGATGACCTGGGCATCCAAATAATGTAAATGCAAGTCAAAATCAGAGTTGATTCAGGTCATCTTTTGGCAAAGGGATGCAGTTGCTCTGCAGTATTTTTAAGGCTCCAAAATAGATCCCTTTGGTCTATTTTCAGCTACAAAAGCTTTTCTTCTACCAGAAAAAGGACACACTGCACTTTCTTAGCCAAATTTTTCCCACTTTCATGCCACCCCTCCCAGCTTTTTAGGTAGCTAAAAGCAAGATGGCTTGCAATTGAGCAAGGGTGCCTTCTACCATTACCATTACAATACTGGTTGCCCCACAAGCAAGTCAAATTTAACATATTAGTTCAGTTCTTCATGTTATCAGGATGCAATCAAAACCACTCCCTCCTGATCACGTTCAGGAAAGCTGTTGATAAATTCTCTACCTGGCAGAGTAAGACAATGTCACACTGATAAAATGTCACCCCATTCTAGAAAGGAATTAAGGGCAAAATACTCTTCTACAGCCTGCCCTCCCTAATGTTGTGTCAGAGAACAGTGCACTTAAAAAACATCTACAAACCCCAAACAAAAGAAAACAACTCAACATCTCAACAAATATCTCTTCAACACATCAAATTATAGTGCAAAGAGAAAGAGAAATGAAATAGGAATAATGGACTAATTAAATTTCATAGCTTAATATGCTACTGGAAGGCATTTAAGCATCATATGATGAAGCTAAAATTAAGAACCTACATTTCAAGTGCTTTCATGAAAATAGAAGACATTTGAAATGGAAGATACTGTTTGAAACATATGAATTTGTAAAGTTTGACCTGAATACATATTAGGAATCTATCTACAAGGGCACTGCAAAAATTCTAAAGTCTCATTTGTACGGATAAAAAAAATAGCAGCATTTCACCAGGTAGGTCAATCTCCAGTAAAATACTTTAAACTCCCTTTACATTACAGAAAAACTTGAAGTCTTCAGTTATATTGAAGATTACCATGACCAGTAGTTGTCATTCCCTTTAAATACCAAATATTCTCACCTTGACATTCTCAGGAAACTTTCAACTTAGTAAGCTGTTTGTCAGAGACTAGTACAAGATAAAGTAGAAGTCATTATTCATTAAAAACAGATATACTTTTATGAAAAGAGAAGCCTACAAGTGTGCGTTTCACCTGAACATTATCCATAACATAAGAATAACACCATTTTAAAAAGTTGTTAGAATCTTAACATTTAGACAATTTTGAAACAAAGAAACAAGAAGATTAAATAAAATGAATAGATAGATTGCAAAGATACAAATCAAAACTGAATTATGTGAATATTTTCTTGATGAGTGCTCAACACTGTGATGGAATTTCCTTTATTAAATTCTACTTCATAGTGACATGATTCCATATGTAAGTTATAATGGAGAAGCCACAACCAGCATTGTTCCCAACACAGTGACACATTTGCCTCTTTCAATTCATCTCTCTTTAGGCAGAAAGGAATTAATAAAAATTACAAGACAAATTATCTGCATCCAGGCTTAAAGAACAAAGGCTTGACCACTGTTTTCCAACAGTTATTCATGATGCTGGAGGGCCTACACATCACTTCCAGAGAAAAAGAGTGCAGGACATGTCCTTCAGCCACCATCACACCTCCACAGCACATTAATGGGGAAGGAGGTACTGCACAGCACAGCAGAGCATCATGTACCCAGGTGAGTGACACAGATCTGTCTGAGAAGACAAAACTCTGGGCCTCCCATTAACTTACATTGAATTGTTTGACCAAAAGATTCCATAAGTGATTACTCTGCATTCTTTGTAGCATGGTATTCTTACAAATCCTAAGAACAGATCTACAAAGAACCCCAGCCACATCTCAGGTCTTAAAAAGTAAAGTCATGCTCTTACCTGCCCCCATGATGAGCCCTGGTGCAGTGTCCTTGGTGTGCACTGTGCCTGACACGTAGGGATTGTCTGCCCACCGGAGATGGAGGTGAAGGTAACAATCAGGCTTGTGGGGGGAGAAACAGAGAACAGGTTTTAAAAATCACTGCTGCCAGTTATGCTCCTACAATTAATGAAAGCCCAGACAGGGAGCAGCTTCAGTAATGTATGTTTCCATAAAGAAAAAGAATGGCTGCTTCCCATGGAGCTGAATTCCAGCTTGAAGTATCCGTCTTCACTTTATAACAAGAATCTCTGGTGATGACTGCATAGTGTGTCACTGTCTCAGTGAAAAGATTTCCAAATTCAAAGAAGTCAGCACTATTATATAAACCCCTTTCTGACAGAATAATTGCTTAAAAATGTTAACTAACAGCAACAAGTATTGCATGTCTGTTGGTGCCAGGTAAATGGTAGAATTATGACTAAAAACAACTGTTTGGGCTGAAATGCTTTTTTTAGTAAAAAAGTAGTATGAAAAATAGCATAATGACTTTAGGACACATCATGTCTCCTTGCTAAGCAACTTAATGCTTCTTGCCCTTTGTGCAGGGCACTCAAAGGTCATCTTGTTCCCAGCAATGTGACCAGGAGCTTTACCAGGAGCCAGCTGCCAGCACTGCCTGGGAGCTGCTGCCACTGCCATCATCCCACTCATCTCACACTGGTCTGCACCAGACCCTGCAGGCTGGAACCCTGCAGCACAGCCCTGAACTCTTCAAAAGGGAACCAGCAGCTCCATTCCTCCCCTTCTGCCACGTGCAGAGGGAGTAAAGCTCTGGCAGTGGCAGGGCTACAAGCAATTATTTTGCCCACCAATGCAGAGCTTTGAGTCCCCAGGAGCAGAGAGTCAGTGAGAAAAATACAAGGTTTTCAGTACAGCTTTGCAAATAACAAAATACTATGGGCATTTGGGACATTTTAGCAAACAGAAATAGTATCTTCCTACAAAAAGAAAGGAATATTTTATGCAAGTTACTGTGGTATTTATTTTCAAGCAACTGTCAGGAGTTCTCTTTAACAGGGAACCATGGGTTACCCTGGTTTATTACAAAACAAAAATATGAAGAGATGGAAAGAGAAAAATGCTAATCTCTGTTTGACTCCTGATGTGCCCCATATATCCAGACACAAATGACTGTCACGATTACGCTGAACTGGGTTGTGTGGTTGGCACACAAGAAATGCATCCTCTTTGTGTCAAAGTGATCTCAAACATGAAATGCAGTGCAACAAAAAGCCCTGACTACTCACTCTACACGATGGCTGGACTAAGAGCCTCATGTGGAACCACAGCTCACGCAATGCAAGTACATTTGCCTGCTAGTTGGGCTGGTAAACTCAGCACAAAGCTCTTGGGCTGCTGGAACTACTGCACATCTGACCATGCAGATAATTCTTGCCCACTTTAGAGGGAGGATACACCAAAAAGAGCCACTTACAGGTTTGCAGTTGGTCGGTTTGCCGTTCATATCGATTTCTGGAGGGTTTAGAAAATCCCAGTCACGGCCTTTGTTGTAGGTTATCAAAGTTGTAACTTTCCCATCAATTTTCTGGTTGGCCAAAAAGACTCCTTTTACACCTCTGACCTGAAGCATAGAGAAGAGGAGTTAATATCCAGCACATACACATTTTTTCCAACAAAGATTATCCCTGATTAGCTGCTCTTTTGTGGCTCTGATCTGTGTGTCTCAGGCAGTTTCTCCTGGAAACTGAAAGGAAAGTGGATGATACCTAAAAATAATATGAGGAAGGCAAAAAGATAAGAGGAAAGGGAGAAAGGCGGAAGGCAAGGACAATTACAAACTGATTTTTATTTCTAAATTTATTTTAAAAGGATATGCAGTTCTCTCCATGTCAGAAGGCTAATCAAATTACAAGTTCAATAAAGAAAAACACAATAGCTTATATAGCAAAATATAAAAATTATGATACCATGACCTCAGCATAAAATTCCACCTCTGCATTTTCTTTAAATATAGACATCTTTAATATGCTATTCTACAAATGATGTAAGCAATTTTTAACAACTATCTAACTTTTACACTGCATTTCTGTGCCCATCTTATACAACTATCACACAAATAGGTTACAATAACACAATACAGTATCATATCCTTTAAAATAACACTGAATAACACTAAAATAACAAGCACTCTTGTCCTTGGCAGGAAATAAATACAGGCAGATCATCTGAGGTAGAAACACTGAGGGCTGAATCACCCTCTCAAGCACTTGAAATGCTTCCACACTCCAGTTAGCCACCCCTCACCTATTTATCCTCTGGAGAAAAAATAATAACAAAAAAATTACTCTTTTCTCTTGGACTGTTATTTTATTTCAAAACAACCTGTATTAGAAAATTATTACAACTCAAAGTGTTAAAAGCTAATTGGTATAATTTTAGAAGCAACCTGACAGTAATTATACCTTAATATGTTTAGTTCTAGCCCTAACATTTATGTTATTAACATATTAATGTGTATTCCACCCAAGGGCATGAGATAAGATCTTCTATTAAAAGTGAAGGTTTCCCTTAAGAGCGCTCTTGTTTGCCTTGCCATCATTTATGAGACTTCCTGAATTTTTGAAAAATTCTGGACAACATATATAAACTGATGTACATTTCCAGCCCAGTACAGCTTGCTCATCTCCTTGAGTGCTGACTCTTAACAAAACTGAACCATTCATTACAGAGAAATGCACAAGACAGCCAGCTCTTTGAATGATCAGGAATATTTGCACCCTGATAACATGATACACTTCTGAACTTTTATTTTTCATTTTAAATATTTACTGTTCCCTTCTTTTTCCAACTGCCAGTTATTAACTCCATTTAACATTCATTTAGCAGAAGTCTGCATTGAAGGTGAAAAGAAGGCATCCCTGCCAGCAGGCTACAGATTTGATACTCACTGTTTATAAATATGGGAAGGAACTGATCCATATCTACTGAGAAGATATGGATCTTCTCTGAAGAGAAGAGAATAAGAATGTTCTGCTGGTTATGGTAATAGCCTAGAACTTGGAAATATATATAAGTTTATATTAAAAAAAATCTGTAAAAACATTTAGATACTCTACTGTCTCTCAAGCTCCTTCTTTCTTAAATCCTATGCATTTCTGGTTGGGTTACTTATCCAGGATGCTGAAAGCTCTATCTCCAAGTCAAACATATCATAAAAGTCAACTACTCTGCAGTGCAGGTGAGAAAAGCAAAGGAAAGGAAGAAATTACGAACCTGCTTTCTTTACTTTCAAAGCATTTTAATCTTGCTGGGAATTTTTTACACAGTCTACCTTTGAGAGACAGCTCAGCCATGAAAAGCATGGCAGTTCAAATATTTACGTGGGAAGGCAGACTTGGGGTAAAATTTCTGTGCATGTCTTCCAGTGAACACAGTATTAAATATTTAAACAATAATTAGATCAGGGACTGCAACTGAGGTTTCCCTCCTCATTTGTGGATGGCAAAACCAGTGCTGCATCATGATTATTTTTGTTTCTCCTCTTTTTTCCATCCCCACCCCCTCGCTTAATGAATATTTAATAATTCCATATAATCATCAAATGGGAGCCAGGCTAAGTTTTTTTCTCCATTCCCACCCCCACCTCTAATCTAACCAAGCTCTAGGGTAACTTCTCCTCTCTAGAATACGGGACATAAGTGTTTGAATTTATCAAACGTTGAAAGGTTATGAAAACATTTCTTCCAGTTTCTCAGTTAACTTCCCTCACTGCTGCTTGAAAAGATAAAAGCCGACCAGCACTCCACAGCAGTTGTATTCTGAATGAAAGGCATAAACCCTGCTTGAAATAATAAATAGGTTTCAGGCATCTATCTTCAGACCAAGTTCAGAAATATCATGTTCAGAGTGGTGCATTAGCCTAAAACCCAATAAGTAACACAAAAATATGGTGTGTAAAAAATGGAATCTTTAAAACATCCCACTCCTGCTGTAGCATTTTCCATTTCATTTGTCCTGTAGCATTTTCCATTTAATTTGTCCTGTGGCCTATAAAAATACACACCTGACTCTGTAAACACTGCAAATGAAGTGTGCCAAATCTACCTCCTGGATGAGACTCTGATGTCAAGGCCCCCAATGTCTTCTGTACATTCTACTCCTACACTTAGTTCCCTAATCTAAAATTGCGAGATAAGTATCTTTCTATCAAGAAAGGAAAATATTCACAGTAACAATAAGTTGCTATGGAAAAGAAGACATTTCAACATTGTGCTCAGTTACTCTGAAGAACTGTCCAGGAGCCACTCAAGACAGCTGAACATGATGAAATTCAAAGCACCTTTCCGCTGATTTTTTTTAACTTCAAGCTTACTTCCCAGAGTACCTATTTTCTTATATATGATATATCAGGGATATATAACAAAGATATTTGTTCCCCAGAACACTTTAAAAAGCACTTTGTACCTTATAAAATTATTTTCTGAGATTTTCTGCTGTGACTTATTAATTGCTCCTAGTTACATTTCTGTTATTCCATCCCAACAATACTCTGTTTAGTTGGTAGCAAGAAGCATAGTTCAGATGGTCCCACAGTGTTTATTAGCAGCAGTTACTGAAATGTAGAAATTACTGCTATATAACATATGTTTGTGACTAAAATTTAAATATATACAATTTGTTGTTTGGGGAAAAAAAGCATGAAGAAAGTGTACTGCAATTTATGTAGCTCTTATCTACATAAGGAGTCACAGCAGGAACCAATGTAGAGGTATTAAATTAGCATCCCCATCCTGCAAATATGCCCATGTCAAATTTGTGACTCCTTCACACTGGCAGCACTTGACACAATTTCAAGGACATGCTCCTTGTATATAGTCACATAATTCAAGGGCATGCTCCTTTTGGACAGTCATTTAGTTCCTAATCTTTTTTTTCTCCTCTTCTCTTCTTTAAACAACTGCATGTGCAACGGGAAGAAATATGGTGCAAAAAAAGATAAATCATAAAAAAGAAAATTAATACAGACAGGCAGACACCTATTAAAAATTTTATAGCAGATGTACAAGTCAAAGATGAAGTGGAGTCAGCAGAAGATAACAAAGATGAAGAGTACAAATTTTAAGGAGAATTATACACTGGCAGAAAGAGAAATTTTCCACCACTGAGGACTGTCTCTGTGATGCACCGAAGGTTCCCTTTCCCAAGGTGGGATACTTGCATTAAAATTCCAAAAAAAATAATCCCATCCTCAAGGGCTGCAGTATGTGTTTTATTTATTAGCAATTTTACACTGAGTAAACAACCCACACATTATGAGCACTTGATCCCATTCTAGTAAACAAGATGAGCACTAATTATTTATCATGCAAGCTATCTAGAAGCCAACAGTGCTCTCCTATATAGCAACTCAGTTTCAAAAATAGCCTTAAAAATTGAATTGTATGGCTCCATGTGTATTGTCCTTATCACGTGTACATTTCCTTCTAAATGTAACTCTACAAATTGATCCAGCACAGAATAAACTAAGATTGCATTATCTAATAAGCCCTTGGTAACATTGGGAAATTATGAAACAAGCAGTGTAACTGAATTAAGTTAATAATTCTTGTAGACAAAAGGATAGCCAGGGGTAGCATCTCTGTACAACTTATCTGAAATAACATGCTACAGGTGATGCAAGGAGAAGAGATTGCACCTGACTGCTTTTTAGCTTTGCTTGGTCACAGGAGTGACCAGGAGTAAAATGCTGCAAACTAATGCCGTCAATAAATCGCCCTGTGGGAAAGCAGCTACACACAATGTGTAGCTTCACTCATTAGGAAGCCTCATTTCTAAAAAGGTAGAGTCTAGAAAATAATCACTGGTAATGAGAGACCTTTTTGTTTTACTAGAGCCATTTAGAAAGAAAAAGCTAAAGAAAGATGGAAGAGATAAGGAGGAAAAAAACATTATCATTTTTCCCCACCAAGAAGAGCCTAATTACAGCCATTTAACAATTCTGTCAGTGCGTGCCTTGTATCCAAAATTACTACAAACCTTTGCCAAAGAAGTCTGGTGCACCTTTAAAGTTTTGGGTGGTTTTTTAAATTAACACCAGGCAAATCACAGTGTAACGGGACCAGCTGAGTCAGACCAAAGCTCCACCAGTTTCATGTTCTGATAATGGGCAGAAAGAACAGAACCAGAGCAAATGTACACCTTATTACATTGAAATTCATTACACTGAAATTCCATTCCTGTTTAGGAATTCCCTAAACAGGAATGGAATTGATAACAGCTTGTGATGCTGTTCCAAAACACTATAGTCTTTTATTTTGCCAAGTGCGCTGATGTTAAAATACAAGATCAATTTGTTTACAGCCAAGTTTGTCTCACAGTAAATGCTGTTGGCACAAGACACATACTGAAAGCAAGTGGATTTGCTGTCCAATATCTAATTTTGTTGGCTCAGCCTTTCAGAGCTGACACAACCTAGCACAAGGCTTGCAGGATTACTACTTAAAACCCTGCTGGCTAAAATATGTCCTACTCTTAAGTCAAGAAATGCACCACTGTGTCACCAAGAAGAAAAAAGCTGTGCATAGACAGCTCCATAACTCCTTACTTCAATAATAAATTCTCCTGCCAGATTCACTTTTCAATATCTTAAAAAAAAAGTTTGGGATTTGTACATCCATAGAACCCGATCCCAAGAACTTAGAGTACACAAACTTAGGGCAACAGGGAAGCATGTAAGTAGTAACAATGTGCTAGAAATAAGACAGAAATCCTAGACTTTTTACTTTATTTAAATATAACTCTGAAAAAACATGAATTTAAAATTAATTATAAGCAGAAAACCCCCAAACCTCCACACAGACTACACATAATGAAAAATATAAAGATCTACCTCCAGAATATCTATCAGTACATTCTCTTCTGGCTGCTTCGTGCTCCGGACATTCTCCAGCAAGATGGAGTAGTAAACACCTTGTGGGTCAGATTGGTACAGGTTGTATGTGTCTGTCTGGTACCACTCCTGTACAGCCACAAACACCTGGTTTTCATCTGTACTGATTATCTGTAAATCCTGTAGGAAAACAAGGTACATAATGAATAATTTTTACATAATTTCTATTTTAAAAACAGTAAGTTGGTCAGGAGAGTTTAATACTGGGGGAGGGGAAAAATCTGAATGTTTAAAACCAGTAATCTCCCAACATAATAATAATCAGCATGCTGTATCCCACTGCTCCAAGGTGGTTCCTCACTGCTTTCTGACTGCAGTGCAAACCACCTCAGTGAAAAAAAAAAAAATCATGAATGTGCGATCTGCTTTGACTTTAGCAGGAAATGACTTCTTGAAAGAAAAAATAGGGAAAGGATTAAAACAAGAGACTGACTTTCCAAGATCTGGATAAGAGTCAATGGAAGACTGAAACAACATTAACAAAGCTAATCAAAAAAATAATCTTCAAGTAATAGAGAAATGATAATTAGGTAAAAAAATAGCATAGCACAAAGAGGATCAGACACAAAGTACAGCAGTTCACATTGGAATTAGTACTTATCATGCACACAGCTCATCTGTATTATAGTAGATTAGATTAATTTGTCTATCTATCTCTACAGAACCACTAAAATATTCAACAGTAATAATAAGAGAGTCAACATTCTGCATTCATTTCCCAAGAATTTCAGGCATGGATATTGCTACAGCTTGCTTTCAGTTTTCCCAGCTTCTTCACACCAAATGTCTCAGACAAAAAAACAAAACAAAACAAAAAAACCAACAAACCACACAGCTGGGGAAAATAATTTTACGCTAATATTAAACAGAAGAAATAAATCAGGAAGCAGCAACACTGAACTAAGCTCAGGAAACAGAATAAAGGGACATGAATTTGCAACACAATATGGCAGCACAAAGGCAGATGTTGGGGCTATGTAAGAAATGACCTCAAAACTCAGAGACTGAAAGCTGGTAAACTCTTCATGACCTTGGTACTTAAGTGGGATACTGTATTCAGTTCTGGTCACCTTATTACTGGAAAAGTACTAAGGTAATGGAGTGAATATTAAATAAAGCTACCAGAATGTCAAGAGAATATGAATTTAGGATGAATTGGCTCAAAACAACAACAACAACAACCAAAACAAAAACAAAACAAAAAACCAAAAACAAACAAACAACCCAACAAAAAACAAAACCAAAAAAAAACTCCTTTGTAAAACTCAAGGAGACAAATAACAAATTCGTAAGAATCCAAGTTAAGCCTGAAGAAAGTGTGAGTAACAGAGCAACACTGAGTACTCAGCAAAATATGGCAGTCACATTGTAGGCAATATGCACAGTGATTGAGGCACTTAGATTAAAAAAAGACATGTATAGCAGTAAAATAATGCAATGGAAAGATTTTTAATATGAACAAAGGAGGGTTATTAAATACTAACAGTTTAGTTAAATTTCAAGTATTTTTGCATATGTGACACATCTCAACACAAAACAATCTAAGTGAAGTTTCCTATCAATAACAGCTCAATGCTGTTTCCAAAAACTTCCATTTAAACTTTGTAGTAAAGTAGATTTTTGCTGAGCATCCAAGGTTTTTTGGTTTGGTTTTTTNTCTTCCATTTGAACTTTGTAGTAAAGTAGACTTTTGTTGAGCATTCCGGGGGTGGGGGGTGGGGAGGTTGGGTTTTTTGTACAGAAAACTTATTCCAAAGCAGAAAGTCTGGCAGAAATGGCAGCAAAACACAGCAACTGATCACAATAGCTTCTTTTAAAAGCCTCTGTAATGTACAGAATGTTTCATCTCCTGCCTTAAACCAGGGCAACACAAGGCTTGGTAGCCCATATTATACCACATGGAAAGTTCCCATGACTAGCTGATAATAAGGATGGAAGTGAAGCAGAGTCAAAAGGAATAAAGAAACAATTTTATTTTTTTTTAATGTGAAAACCTCTAGAAAACCCTTAATCTTCCATGAAGCCAGGAGCTTTCTGCAAAATTATCATCTACATTATTACAATAAAACATTTATACAGTGCCATAGACAAATGCAAAACTCCAGGGAATGTAGGCAAGGCTCTTTCCATGCCCCAATGCTTTCCCACTCCATGCTTTCCCTGCTGAGGTGGCAGTGCTGGCCCTTGGTGGCAGAGGTAAGAGCTGGGGACAGGCTCAGCTCTGGGTCTCCCATCCCAGGGTGGGGTAGGAGCGGCTGAGCCATCAGAAGCAACATGCAAAGAGTCAAAATGTGCAGTGCACAAGAACAGGGAGATTAACTTGGGGCAGACTGTAGGGGTCAGGTGAGAGAAAGAGGGGTTGGATGCAAAAGTCTGCTCAGCAAATACAAGTTCACTTTTCTCTTGGCAGTGGCTGTTACTAATAAAGATGTTTGTCCACTCAGACTGCTGATTGCCAACTTTGCTGAGGCAAGAGCTTAACAGATCTTGGTCTTAGCAAGTGAAATTACCCTTGCACTGCCTTGAACTTTGTTCCTTCCTTTCAGAATTTACGCTTTCAGATTTCCAGTTCAGCCTTACAGCTATTTTCCTTTCACAGTGATTTCTTTTCCCTCAAGAAACAAAGCAGTCCTTCAGTTATACTACCTTGCAACAGTCCTGTGCAGCATTTCCTGCCCAGTGCTTTCTGATAAAATCCTCTGGGAACAGTAATTGACAACATGAGGAAAACTGCAAATTTCATGCCCAATTCTTCAACTCATCTTTCAAAACCTTGCATGACACAAACTGCTGAAAATCTAGTTAAAACAAAGGTAAATTGTCATGTCACTCTTGTACTATTCCTATACTGAAAGGGGAATTTAAGAAGAAGAAATTAATTGGCAAATACAAGGGATGGATTTTCAGAGTGCCAAGTCCGTTCCTTCATCTCAGCTCCTCGCTGCTCAAGTGGTGAGAAGCACATGGAGAGGGGACATCAGCAAATATTGCTAGACAGAACCTACTGTCTGTCATCTAAGAGTTAACTAGAAAGGATGTCTGAGAAAAGAAAAATCTTGGTGGAAGGAATGCATGTTTTTACTGCTTTATCTAATTCATGGACACAGATACAACCTTAGGCTGTAGCTTCAGCAGATCTTACAAGGAAAGCATTTATTCTTTTATGATTTCACGCTTGGACTACAGCAATTGCCTTCTTGCTGGACCTCCTGCTTTCTCTCTCTCTACATTCTTCAAGCTACTCCAAGCACCACTGATCATCTCATTTTTCTGTAATTATGCTATTCACACACAATTTATTCAAATTCATTTACAAAGACCTTCTTTATTGTTGCTAGAGGTCTTCAGTGTTTGGAACATTCCTTATTGTCTCTATTCAGATTTTTGGCTCCAGGCTGTACTTTCATATACATTCAGTATTTAAGATCTCACTGTTTTCTTTCACTTTCTTGCTGAAATGAGAGTCCATGCCCTTCCAGATGTCACAAGGCAGAACCTTCTCCCCAGTTTGCCATAGCAACCACACTGTTTCCTCTGTGGTATGCTCATTTGTCCATGGGCATCCCTTCTCTTATCTCTACTATTTTACTTTTGCCCTCTCAAGTCTGCCATGCCTGCTCTGCTCTCTCTCTTGTTGACCCAAGCACCCACGCTCTTGCCATTTTCACTTTCCTCTTTCTCTTTGTTTTTGCAAAGCTCACCAGTGTCAGTTGGTATCAGCCACAGACTGTGATTCCCAAATACCAGTATTCTCCCTTTATCTCCTCTTCTTAGGTTGTAGCTTTCACACATTTCTGAGGTTCTATGAGATGCATTGTCCAAAAAAACCCACTTTTTTTCTTTTTTTTAAGCCTCTAAGTCCCCATGAGATTTCTCTGTTTTGTTTACTAAGGTGCTTGTTGTGCATTGTGTTTTGCAAATTCCTTTGTCACAATTTATCCTTCATCCTCTCTTCACTGGGACACATTACACCACACTAAGCACAGAAATCTGTATATTTATCACTAAAAATCTGTGGAACTACTCATAGGTCCAAGGCAGGGAACCAGCTCATGGAATTAGAATTAAGGACAGCTGGAGATCTGTTGAATCAGAATTACTTTTCTACAAAAAATGCTAAATGAATCCTGATCAAAGACTTCATAATAAAATTTGGCATGATTAAGTTAAGCATCCAGTGAGAGGTCATGTCACTCCTGCTCTCTCAGGGACTTGTAAGCTGCTATGTTTGTACTACATCAATAGCAGAAAACTTAATTAACAAACAAATAACAAAAAGACAGTTTCAAAGTGATACCCAGAATAATTAGGCATTTACAGAAGGCCAACTTGTGCCAAAACATGAGCATCACTTCAAAGAAACTCCATATCACATGGCCAGACACGGTCTGTTAAATAAATGATTCTGAGGGTGTACACAAGGCATCAAAAAACTGCATGTTCAGCCACGACCTGGAGCACAGGCACCCAAGAACTGTTCCAGCAAGTACACAGACACAATCAAATATTTATTCTTGAAAACACTGCTTAAGAATTATTTCTTTACTTCTAACACAGAGATACCAACATGATCAGTCTTTCCATAATTACCTGCTTTTAATGTAGTCAAGTCTGTTATAACACAAACAAAAGTTTGAACACCCATTTAAAAGTTGGTCCAAAAAGGCCAAAGCTATTAAACAGAGTTGGGATGTGGGGGAGTTGTGGATAGCAGGAAAGAAGGAAAGAGGTTGAAACCAGGAAGAGAAATGAGTTGTTTCCATTGTATACAGCCACAGACCATCTGCATTCAGTAACTGACCAGCCTGTAAGTCTGCAAATACTTTACAGAATTTCCTATTCAAGAAATGCTCAGTATGGCTTACCATATTACTAACTGTGATAAGAACCTCTATGACACAAAGAAGTGCAATTACAGCTGGAAGACAGAAGGCTCTAAAAGATGACAAAGGTTGTACAGCCCACCAGCGCTCCGTTGTCTACAATGCTGATGACATAGAAAGTATCATTCCATGAAAATACTGTAGGCCAGTATAATGATATACAGGCAGGACTGTGGTGCTTTCAGTCAACAAGGCAAATAAAAGAGAACCTTAAAATTCTTGGGGTTTAAATCTTGCAATTTTTGGTTGGATGTCAGAATTCTGCCCCTTTGCAATCTTTTAATGCTGTGGTTGAGCAAAATGTTAACATGAAATAAACAATGTATTAAACAGAGAGTGGTGAGGAGTAAAGGTATCAGTAGGGGAACAGATGTAAGCACTCAAGGCTCTGTAGCCTCAGTCTTGACCTCCAGATGTACCACATTTATACCCCTGTAATCTCTTGAGCACAATCAAGGTAACTGGATGGCACATATCCCAGAGATAATCCTCCTAATCTCCCTTGCCCGGCCGAGTAAAAAAAGTTCATGGAGAGAAATCAATAAGTTGCAAAGTGAAGAAAAGAACAGTTCCTTGAATCCTCTCAGATGGATTTGTACAACCAGCAAGTCAGGCAGCTGCTATAGCTCAGGTTCACTGACTGCTCTGGTGACACTGCCTGGGAAAGGAATATTTTTCCCTACATCAAATGCCACTGCCACCTGCATTTCTACTTTGTTCCTTTTTTTCTTTGCTCAACAGCCATTCCACGTTGCAGAAGAATGGAGCTGCAGCTGAAAACTGCTCTTCTGCCTGGTACAGGAGAACAACCTCAGCCAAAGCCTCCCAGGCCAGTGAGTGGCAGAGGTGGTGAAGGGGCTTCCTAAGTGGAACAAAATTTATTGGGAGACTAAGAGCTTTGCTAAATGAGCTGACATAGACTCAGTAGTTTGCAAGCCAACCATCAGGCAGCCAAATCCTTAGTGAACATCACACAAAAGGACTGCAGGAATCTTCTACCATTTCTGCTGTTAATGGATAGGCCTATTTAAGGATCATCTTATACCTGCTATTGAATGATGCAGACAATTTCAGAAGTCTACAGTTAAAACAGTGATGCAAATTCAGACTGAGGCAAGCAAGAGGTGGGCATGCTTTGAGATGACTAGGTGATAATCAAACAAAAAGAATACATGGATCTGATAAAAGGTATCTTTAAAAGGAGATTTGTATTACCATGAGCATGACTTGGTAAAGTCTTAAACCTATTTCTAAGGCAACAGGATGTTTTTCTTCTTTTTTTTTTTTTTTGTTTGTTTGTTTGCTCTTTCCCTATACTTCCATTTATCTTGATTACCTGAAAAATTTTACATTACTGCCTATTTCACAAGATTGAAAATACATAAAGAGATTGAAAAAGATGAAAGAAGATGAAATTTTCCACACCATCTCTTCTCAGAACTAAACTTTCTAAATTGCAGCAGGATATAACAGACAACAGAGCTCTTGCATCATTATGATTTTGTAGGGGGCATGAATGAATGCAGAATCAATCAATGCCTTGTATCAATCCTTAAAAGGAGATCATTATCAATGGAATTTATTTAAGAGAGATGGGAAGAGCACTCATAATAAATAAATATTCCAAATTGCAATAGTAAAATTGCCATAATTTGTAGCAGTTTCATTGGCTTGGTGAAAATTTTTGTTAATTTTTTTTTTTTTTTTCTTAAACTCTCAGAATGAACTAGTTCCCCATTTTATTGTTACCCACATGACTCAAACACCTGAAAAAGGACCAGACTCAATGTACTCCTCCCTCTCTCCCTCCCCAGATTGTTCTTCTCAAGGCAAGGGCAATCAGAGCTGCAGGAACGTTTGTGCAATACAAGTGTGCTGACAGTCTGGATGGGGCTGCAGCCTGTGCCCCCGGGCAGAGCTGCCCTTCCAGCAGTGGCAGCTGAACCTCTGCTCCAGGCTGAAAACAGTCCAAGGGGGATTGCTGGATCCCCTGGGACACTCCTGGATGCCTAACCAGCCAAGCTGACACACAAATGCAGCTCTTGGCTGCTGCTCTCAGCTTGATTTTGGCATTTTCTTCCTAGGAGTTCCTAACTTCTGATCTAGTTTTAGCAGCACAGAACAAGCAATCTTGGTAAAATGGAATATAGTGTAAAAAACAGTTCAATTTTAAAACAATAATTTGAAAATTCCTTTTCTGTTCTGAGGAGCATGCAAGCAACCTTTGATATGGTCTCACCAGCCTTTGCTACCACCCTTCCTGGCAGCAGCCAGCACTTGTCAAATGCAGGAGACAGCTGTGGGATTCCATGCAATGTCAGTATCAAATACAGTGTTTAAAAAGAAAAGGAAAAAATCTTTCAACAGCACAGAAAAAAAGTTAAAAAAATTATCTGAATCCTGATGGCCCCCAAAGGCTCTGCTGTCTGTACACACAGAGCTATGATGTGTTACAAAAAGGTGATCTCAGAGGCACTGTGGAGCTGCAGCCCAGAACTTAACACCGCTAGGGCTTGGCTGGAAGCTGCTTTTAGCAGCCTTTCCTTCACATGTAAGGAGGACTGTAGATATGTCCAAAGATACACTATTCTTTTCTAGGTTTCTCTTTGGGGATGCATTTGAACAAATACGAACACAAATGCAAATGCAAACAATATAAAAAATAATTTCTTTTCAGATTTCCAACCTTTTCATATTGAAAGGAAAATGAGACATCAAAAACATTTTCTAACTATTCAGTCTGAAACTGCTCATTCTATCTCCATACGCAAAATCATCATGAAAGGAATCTATGCAGCAAAAGAATAACATCTGAAGAACCCAGTCCTGTTCCATAAGGCTAGAGGCTGCATTTTGGCACAGCTCTCCTGACACTGTTAGACACATCCTTGACCAGTCTACAGCATCTTCTGACTTGGCTACAGTTTTCCTTCCCTCTGCACAGTCACTGCTCAAAAATTCTGTCCAGAGACCGCTTGGAAAGAGATTTTTTTACACCTCATTTCATGCTTTTGAGAAAAATGAAATATAGCCTGTTATAGTCATGCTTCATCTCCTGGTTAGGCAAAATCTAATATTTAAAGCTCTCTGGAACTCAGATCTTTCAAAAGCTATTGGTTTTAATCAATCTTAAAAAAATCCTTTGTAAATTCATCCATTCTCTTTATCTCCTACTACCATAAAAAAGCAACTCCATAGTCACACGTTCTAGACGTAGTTTTAATGTGCCAGTGTCTTTGCAGATATCCTCTGTCTTTGTAAAGTTCCATAATTCAATTCTACTGCACTTGGATGATTTTCACTGAAATATGGCACTGTGAAAAATTTCAGAGCTATGTTCTTATTTACTTCAGTGTGTAAAATTTCTGTTGTAATGTGAAGATACCAAATCACTTTTAAAAAAAAATCTTTCTCAGAAAACGTTAAAATCTTTCATATTCACCACTATTCTAATGTTCTAAAGCTATGCCTGGACTCCAGGCCCTCTTACCGAAATTTTCAACTCTGTTTTGTGCAGATAGCAAAGAAACTTCTTCTGGAAGCATTATCAAAATGCTGAAGGGAAAATATTTTACTTCATTCCTCTTGTTGGGTATTGCATGAACTAGGAAGAGCACAAAAGCATCCCTTTCAAAATGGCAGTCAATCTGCTCCTAGCTAGCTATAGACTGGATCCAAAATGAAACATTAACTTCTAATGTATTTACTCAGTCAGGTCTGGGGTAATCCACTTAGTACGAAAAAAAAAAAAAAAAGAAAAAAAAAGAAAGAAAAATAAACAAGAGCCATATTTTCCAAGGCAAAGACTTGAGCATGCAGCACTGTTTCAAACAATCCAGACTTCATATGACAGAAATACCAGGGAATTGTGACTGACACTATATGAATGTGTCAGAAGCTCCCTGTTTACACTCTGCTTCCCTGCCTTGCTCCTTAATTGCTTATTTGTGTCTCAGGGCAGGGTTCAATGGGCTGCATTCCCTTGAGGTGCCCATGTTTGGCATATTTTGACATTCAAAAGCTGGATATTCTCCTGCTGTTTTCCTGACTATGATTTCCCCCAAGAAAGAATAAAGGCTGCCTTGAAGGCCTGAAAAACACAGAAATAATTTTGTGGAAGGGTTGGTCTATATACCTGTCTTTGACTATACATTTCTGGACAAGATAGAGAGATAGAGAGGTAGATATTTCTGTAGTGCTACTAGAAGCATATCCAAGTTTTAGATTCTTGTTCAACTACTACCTGAGGATTTGATCTGAGATTCTGGTAAGACATTGTACATTTAAAATGAGAAATCTTCAGACCACTAGTTATACTGACATTAAAAAAAAAATCTAAGATGAAAAAACCCTGAGATTAGCATGCTTGCTTTGTAACAATAACAGCAGAAGGAAATAAAGTGTATTTTAATGTCCTCCATTAGATGAGCAATGAATTAAACCAGTGCAATTCAAGGCATGTAAAGAAAACAAGTTCTCTGCTAAGTGACAGAATCACAGAGAATCCCATGGAAAAGCAGGAACCTCATGAGCCTCCAGATCAGCCTCCTGCTGGGAGCAGGGTGAACTGTAAGGCCAGAGCTGGTTACTGAGGGTTTTATCCTCCTAGGCCTTTCAAACTTCCAAGTTATTTTTCTTCTAATTGTAAAGTTAGGGAATACCTTGTATGCAGCACAAAAAATTCAACTGCATCAGTTAGACCATATTTAAATTTCTGTGCTTAATTGCTGATTTACTACGGAAATACAGAAATCCTATCACTAGGAAGACATGGAATGTTGAAGGAACCTCTCACCAAGCCTTGCAACCTCTCACCAAGTCTGAGCAATCAAAGTCCATACTGGGATTCTTTAATGAAATAGAGCACCACCAAGTAGCAAAACTGTCTTATATTAGTATTCACGCTTATACCAGAAAACACCATGTGGAATTAAAATGTAATTGATTCTTGAAAAAACACTTGCTCTATATCATTCCATTGCCATTGGGTGTATAGCACTGCCTCATGGAAGCAAGGCTCAAAAACTGTTGCAGTAACTGATGACAAACAAGCTGTTGAATGTTATTCCCCTCTATGGTTCATGAGTAACACATTAATGGAATAAAAAATAAAGTAGTATTCAAAATAAAAAATAAAGATTCAAAAATCCTTGCAAGGAGAAATTGTGAATTCAGAATAATGAAGTTTGAAAAAGAACAGAACAAAATGAGTTTTGGTAGAAAGAGAAGATGACAAATGCAAAAAGAGAAAGAAAAGCATGCACACTTACTTTTGGCAATGCATATTTTGGCAACTTCATCTGTAAAAAGCCATTTCGACGGTAAGACACGTAATACTTGGTCCGATTGGCTGATGTTGCCTGTACAAAAGAGAAACAGAACTCTGTGACAGCTTATGTTCAAATCTAAAGAACCTGAGATGGGAGACTGCTTTGCTTTAAACCTGTAACTGAAATAAGTAGTCATGACTTTTAATGCAATGTGCCAAAGTACCAAAAGGAATATTCCAAATAAACATCAGTGAAAATAATCAACTTGCAACCTCTCCTGGATTTTCTAATCAGAAATGTAGCACCAACATGCTGGTATACAAATTGGCATAATTCCAACTAAGCCTTTAAGCAACCACCAGATGATATTTGTAAATAAAAGTTAGTCTTTGGGTGATATTTCCCTTTTTTTTCCACATTGAGACTCATCTTCTTTCTTTGACTTGGAAAATCCGTTTAAAAACCTACCCCAATCCCACTATTATTCTCCTAAATTTTTGTGTTTAAAAAGGGAACCTGATTTGAAAGACAGACTGTCCTGAAACCTGAAAACTTGATTTGGCTTGGTAAAAATAAAGTTGATGTATGACAGCAGGTCCACCTGCCTGAATATTTTAAAGGTAACAAACATTGTACACATTTTTTGTGGTATAAAGACCGTGATGCCTTTAGGAATGTGATTTGTTAAATGATGATGGATCAAACCAAAAACCTCATAATTTGTTTAACTAAATGGCAGTTTTACCCATCTGTTCACTGGCTTTTTTGAAAGGCATGTTTTAACATCATTCATTTTAAATGACTGGAGATGATGCAAGGCAGAGGAAAATTGGGGTTGAAGCACACAGTCATGTCAAGCCTCACTGGTATTAAAGGCTGGTCTGTGCTTAAGAACAGCGTTGAAAATTTAACCCTCCTACTAAAACCACCTCTGAAACTGTCTGACTGTCAGTGCAAACTGGGAAAAAAAATGAGGATTAGAAAGTTTCTGATCTTTGTGAATATAGACATACTAAAGAAATGTGGCTGAGATCTTCCTCTAAGATGGTAAAAATCTCAAAAATAGATCTGGGCCAGGAGTAGCAGTGCAGACCTGCAAAACTCTGATTCACATCTTCATAGCTCAGGGAACATGAAAATGCCAGGGCAGGGGGAGAGTCTCAAACTCTCCTCTCTTTCTGCGCAGAGGATTCTGTCCCATCCTCTTTCTGACAGGCATTGCTGTGATGTCACAAGGAGTCCCTGGTCTGATTATAACTTATATAACTACACTTTAGTGTAGTGATAGAAGATTTCCACATGGTTTCAAAAGTTTGCTGTTTCTCAGATGTGCAGCTGCTGTGTGGTTTCACTGGAAAAGGTAAATGCTGTCCTGCCTCACACCTCTGGGTTGGCTGTGCTTCAGATGTGACTATAGGATCCCAGAGTCACCTTCTATCCTCCAATAATACAGATAAGACTAACTGCTAACCAATTTAGCTATAAGATATATGTTACATACTGTGGTTTACTGCAGAAAATTCCAAAAGAAAAAGACTAGAGATGTTTCCCCTTTATGTGGAATACCTGAACATCTCATCTACTGGCACTGACATGACTCAGATCTACAGAGACCAAATTACCAAAGGCATCATTGAGTAGCAACTGTCTATTACTTATGTGTACATTTCTACCTTGCACTTCCATTTTGTGTCTGTTCATGTCTGTCAGGAAAGGGAATAAAAGCTCAGGATGCAGTTGTACATGACATTCAGCAAAGCAAAATGCTTGGCAAGGAAGCAGCCACTGTTTTGCTGAGCACAGCAGTCTGGAAGTTTGCATGGTGAGAAGCAGTTCTCAGCATCTACACACCACGAAATGGACTTTAGACTGTGCCTAGGGGGAGCCACAGGTGATAACAGCTTTGAGCAAAACTAGTGCCATGAGTGCCCTGATTTGAAAAATGTCTACTTTAGTCCAAAAGTTCTTTCCCAATTGTTCGGGGTTTAGTTTCGGTTTTGTTTTGTTTTAGTTTTAGTTTTATTTTGGTTGGTGTGTGGGTTTTCAGGTGGGTTTTTTTTGGGCGAGGTGGGGGGGTTGTTTGTTTTTAATGTTAATTCTTCTAAGTCATGCAGGTCCTTGAAATCACTATGCCAAACAAGAGGAGAACAGATCCTTTGCGACCCTACTAATTTACAGGTCCTTGTGGAAGAAACAAGCTCAAGGGGGGAAAGTTGGAAAAGAGCCAATCTGATGCACACTCAGGCACTGGTGGGGAGGCATATCCATTGCCACAAAATAGCTTTCCTGCAAAAGTCAATAAATAGATAAGCTTTGCAGCAAACAAATCCCATCAAATTAAGGGAAAAAATGATAGCTGAGCACAAGGAAAGCACAAGCAACTTCCCTAGTAAAATCTAAGAAAACAAAGACTATATAACTGCTCCTTGAGAAGTTTGCAGCTCTGATAGATTCAAACCACAACCAGTGCCAAACACATAAAACAATACTTACAAGTGTGCCTGAGCTGTACTGGTGCCATATGGCTGACAAAGTTCCAGCCCATATTTCTGCAGGCAGGTCTTGTAGTTTGGGAATGAAATAACCCCAGTGTAATTTGGACCACCATGAGTTGTAGATGTGGCGCTCAGGGACATGGTATAGTGATGGACTTGGCAGTGTTGGGTTTATGTCTGGACTCGATTTTAAGGGTCTTTTCCAAACTAAATCATTCTATGATTCCATGCTAATTTGCTCCAAGCTCCCCAGCTATGGCCATTTGGCTCTTTTGCTTCCTAAGCACAGCCATGTTCTTTAGTTCTTTAGCAGTTCTTTAATGGAAAAACTTCTTCAGAGGAGAATCCATGTGAAGAAGTTGTGCAACTACTCTCTCAGTGGTTGTCCTTGGATGCTTTTCTCAGGGAACAATTTTGTATTTTGTCCTGGAAAGGACCCAGAAGAGTTTGTAATCACAGGAGCACAAGGTTTGCATTTCCCCTAACAGACAAGAGTATTTCTAAAAAGTAACACAATTCACTTGAAAATCTTGAGGTAGTTAAAGGGCAACTGTTGCACAAACTAAAGATGCCTTTTCTTAAAAAAAAAAAAATTGTTTGGACTGATAAAGGAATGCTTTTTTTCCATGTAAAAAATCATAAATCATCATTCATTAATTCCTCCCTGCTCCTTACAGTTTTGCTACACTGTTCAGAACTTTATTTTTGAATTCAAAAATGAGCTCCCTCTCCCAAAAATGGCAGTACCTGAAGAAATATGTAGTCATCCTGCACAGTCAGGGAATCCCGATCAGTGCTGCCAGCAAATGGGACTGTCATTGTCTTATCAGAACAATTTTGAATCTGGCAAGTGATGTAGCGATAACCTGAGGGAAGAGAGACAGAAACATATGACAGGGCTATCAAGGGAAAAAGAAGCAAGCAGTATTAAATGCTATTCATGTAGGAAAAAGGCTGCCTTTGCCAGGTGAGTTAGTTGTAGAATTATTATATCAAACTCTCATAGAAGACTTTTTCAATCTCCAACGTACTGGGAATATATTAACTGCTTACAGTTCAGATCGTTCCCTGGAGGCAGCCTGTTATTATCCAAATTTTGCTGGTCCAGAGAGATTAGGGGCTAGATGAATGAGACATTCAGGGGTGGGGATAATAGAAGGAGCCTCTTTTCTCACTTTACCTATGCACAGAGCCAAATTATTCACCTGGAGAAATGGAAGCCTGACACAACATAACTGAAATCAATAGATCAACCCCAGTATAAAATTGTGATGAATGAGAAAAGAATCAGGCTCCATTTAATAGACAGCATGCAGAATTTTAAAGCCTATTTTCAAAGCTCTGTAAGAGTGTTCAGACACAGTATTAGCACACTATTGGAACTGGTCTGCTGGGGCAAGATTTCTATATTGGGAGTTAATATCTCGCTGAAAAAGCCTAGACTGATTTATAATCAGAGGAGGCTATGGCCTTTCTCTTCCTCTCCAGTTAGCAAGGACTATCTTCCCTCCCTGGGCTCTTAGAACAGCACCACTGCATCTTTGATACAATCTGCTCTTATCACAGAGAGCAGAGCCAACAATCACTATCTTACACCAGCTGTGATTTAAAGACCTTCCCTAAGCTCTTGTACAGCTCACCCTTTGTCACAAGCCTCTGAGCACAAAGTAGAGTGACTTGCCCAAGCACAGTGAGGAAAACGTTATTTACACAATCTTGTGCCCAGATCAGTAATGCTACCCATGCTCCAGGTACAGTGTGAGAGAGCAAATAATGTATCCCCATGTCCTTCTCTACTTTTGGAGTGTGAGGAGAAACGCATTTAATGTCTTTTTATTAGAGAAGGACAACCCAGTATACCAGATGCAATTACTTGTTTTAAAATCTGGATCTGTTTAAGAGGCAGTTAGAGTCAATCCAAGTTCTCCTGCTGATGTCCAAATCGTCACCACAAGGACGTGTGGTGAAACAATGGATCATCTAAAGTCTTGCAGGTTTCACAGTTCACAACAACAACAACAAAAAAATACAGTTCTATGTCATATGGGTACTGCAAAGATGCTGTTTCCACTAAAATCAATGGTTATGGTTATATTGACCGTAATTGCANCCAACAATCACTATCTTACACCAGCTGTGATTTAAAGACCTTCCCTAAGCTCTTGTACAGCTCACCCTTTGTCACAAGCCTCTGAGCACAAAGTAGAGTGACTTGCCCAAGCACAGTGAGGAAAACGTTATTTACACAATCTTGTGCCCAGATCAGTAATGCTACCCATGCTCCAGGTACAGTGTGAGAGAGCAAATAATGTATCCCCATGTCCTTCTCTACTTTTGGAGTGTGAGGAGAAACGCATTTAATGTCTTTTTATTAGAGAAGGACAACCCAGTATACCAGATGCAATTACTTGTTTTAAAATCTGGATCTGTTTAAGAGGCAGTTAGAGTCAATCCAAGTTCTCCTGCTGATGTCCAAATCGTCATCACAAGGACGTGTGGTGAAACAATGGATCATCTAAAGTCTTGCAGGTGTTCACAGTTCACAACAAAAAACCCCATGGTTCTATGTCATATGGGTATTGCAAAGATGCTGTTTCCACTAAAATCAATGGTTGTGCTTATATTGACCATAATTGCATAAAGTCAGATTGTTGAGAATCTAGCAGAGATATTTTAATGAGAGTTTTTCTTTCTCTGCTGTTTCTGTTAAATAATAAAAATAAAATAAAATANTGAAGAATCACCTTACATTGTCTCCAAAGAAAGCAGCTGATGGAGCTGTCATCATGTCTCATAAATCTCACTGCTAAAAGATTTAGACTTTTTTTCATCCAGCTTTTAACATGGTAACTGATTTTTTAATAGGGCTGAAAATGAAGAAAAGCTATGGGAACAGGGCAAGTCAAACTCTGCCTTCTTTATGAGCCACTTTTAAGATTGCACAGGAACTTAGATAATCTGATTCAAGGAATTAAATTATCTTTCAAGAGTATGATTGGTAACCAGAAACTATACAAGCTTTTGGAATCATAGTGACTGCAAGCACATTCTCACTACTAATCTGCTTTTCCATTTATTTTCATTTCGAAGTTTCAAAGTATACTGGATACTTTAACATGAAGAAATTCTGAGCAATGGTTGTTGGTGCACTAGACCTGACACACGCAATGATTCACATTAACAGACACTTACCCAGCACTAACACTGCATTGCCACAGTTTTATTTGCAAATCAGGAGAAACTGTGCAATGTTTAATGCCAGGAGGAGAAATTGCACTATTAATGGACACTATCAACAGAGGACAGCATCTTGACGTCAATTCCTCTTAAAGTGAAAAGCAAGTAGATTTTAAATTACACAATTTTTTTACATAAGTGGGCAGTTTTGCTGACTACAAATAAACAGAGAAAAAATCTCACTTGCACACTTTCTCTTCTGACTAGTTTTAAAAACAACCCGAAAAATACCTCTAAACCAAGAAGAAATGACTATATACTCGTGCACCAATTGATAACATTTTTATTTGCATACCTCCAGTGGGGTCCTGGATTTCCATATGAACTAGATCAAGGTCCCCATCAACTCCAGCAACAGCCCTGAGAACAGAATATAATCAAATTATGTAGAGCCAACTACAGAATAGTAATTATGTGGATGGAAGTAAAGAGAGGGTTTCGTACTAACCAGCTTTAGAAATCTAGCTGGGAATAAAATAAACCTCATTCATAATGTCCTATTACTAACATCTATAAGGAAATTATTTTTTCTCTACTTTACATTATGTTTTTCTTAAATTTCTTTATAATCTCTTCTACTAAAAATGCATACATAGAATCAATTGGAAAAAAGAGTAGAAATATGCATGAAATTAGGAAAAACATTAATAATCAGAAATTGATATACACATACACATAGATATGCAGA
The DNA here is from genome assembly GCA_013400435.1 of Pycnonotus jocosus. NCBI lineage: Eukaryota > Metazoa > Chordata > Aves > Passeriformes > Pycnonotidae > Pycnonotus > Pycnonotus jocosus. The sequence continues at coordinate 27,045 of VWYP01005542.1, forward strand.
CACTCACATGCACTTGCAAGCTCTGTAGCATCTTTTTACAATTGTGTTTAACATTTGAGACTATAAGGCAGATTTATTGCTAAAAAAGAGTTAGATTCCTTTCTTATTAGAAAGACCTTAAACTTGACACATGATTTCCATAACAAATTGATATATTTCTGGTTAGCATATTCAAGAGAAAAGCACATTCTGCTTTGACAAAGAAAGTGAAGAATAATTTTGAGAAAAATATCCTGAGAAGGAAATTCAGTCAGAGTTGATCAAGGTACAGTTTAACTTTGTAAAGGTGTAATGGGAATACAGGATGATTTTTTCCCAATATCTCTCATGTCAAACATGCTCAGCCAAAAGATGAGTTTTCTACCCTCAGGGCTTCCATCCCAGCCTGGGAATGGTAGCCCCAGCTGTGCTTTTTTTCTGGCCCTTCTATTGTCATTAGTCAGGCAGATTCTGCAGAGCAAGCTTTGAGCTGGCAGTTGTGCTGTCACAAGGTGAAGCAGAATCCAGCCCACTCCCACAGACACATCACTTCTCTCAAGGCCCTTCACTGGCAGGGCAAGAGTCCATTGAGTCAGAAAATGCAAGCTGAGGACACACAAAGGAGATACATTGAGTGATAAAGTGCAGCTGGATGCAGATATTAAAATGGTCCATTAGGATACTTAAGAGAAAATGAACATTTTGATAAAATTATTAACAATCAAATGCAATAAAGCTGTGCTTCGGACTGAAATTACATCATTGTTTAATGATTTTAGTAGCAGTGATTTATGAGGAGTGGTTAAAACTCAGACTCAGTAATTGGTGGCTCCTCAGGAACACAGGCCAGGGGGAAGAAACTGGATGATTTCCACTGCTGCATAACAACCAGAAATAACCACATATGCTGTTTTTCCCTAATAAGATAAATGATCGGTCCAAAGGAGGGAAGGGAGGGGAAGAGATGAGCCCCCTCCAAGCCATAAGATGTCAGAGAAACTTATAGTGGGATTTTTTTTAGCAAATGCATGGAAAACGCCTTGTTTTTATTAAGAATGTGATGTCTCAAACACAAACTATTTTAGCGTTTTGGAGGCAGTACATTAGGTTAGAGAAGATTTTAGATCCACTGAGGTCTGATGAGAATATATATATATAAGCAGAGGGAAGGGATCTGTGAACTTTTGTGCTGTGTGTGCTGTTATTTGTGTTTCTAGATAGCCACAATACAAAATCAAACCTGTTATAACTCTGTAGTCAGCAATTTGAGGGAAGAAAATGTTTGCTGAATATTTTACTTTTAGTTTTGGACCTCAGGCAGCTGAACCAAAGAAACTTTGGGGTTGAATTTTCTGAGCCTGAGCCTGACATGCTAATAAGCATCAATAATGCAAAGAAAGTTTTGGGGTACTTCTGAAATTCTTGTATCTATAATTTATCACAAATGATTTCATAAGCACAGTTTGAGGAATTTGTCAATATCTTTACCTTCTCATCTTTATTTCAACAGCTCAGAATTACAATGATCTCACTTCTATCATGCTCCTCCTAAGAGTGGTAGCTGACACAAGTAGACTATAATCTTGTTTGCAGTGCAATTTTTCAGTGAAAGAAGATGTAACTGATCTGTTTTAAGGAAAACTACAGAATGAAACTTTCCTACCCAAACTACTTTTCTTCTTTAGAGTTTTATTAATTATAATTATTTAATTAATTATAAATCAAGCAGAATATTTAAAAATATTGTGGTTTTCATTACTGTAATTGTGCTGATGGACTCTAGGAGCAGACACCATTTACTCAATGAAGATGTTACACCTTCAAAGTCTATTTTTGAATATCAGCTCTACAGAGTGGAGTTTCTGAACTCCAAAGTCCCTTTACCCAGCTTTACAAACACTTAGGAATAGTCCTTTCTTCTTTTACTGAAAAAAGCCTAAATCTCTTACAGCTGCTAAGAAAATCTCCAGAAGAGAGTATAAATAATATAGAGAATTTGAAGCTATATCCCTAAAGAATAAACTAATCTCATTCCAGTGGACTCCTCTGCCAACAGTACTTAAAAGATAATGCTGGCATTTCACTTGTGCTTAAACCATGAACCAGAGGAAAAGTCATGTGAGGCTCTGCAGGCAAAACACAGACCAGAGCCCTCTGCCCAGCTTCTGGAAATAACAGGCAAACAAGGTGCACACAGGAACACAAACCCTGGGTGATCCTCTGAAAAGGAAAGCACAGCTGCATACTTTTTCATATTGAGGGAGAAATGTAAAACAAAATTGGGGTTTTTTTGCATTTTCATTTACAAACTTACTACTACCACAACATAAGTGCATTGTAGCAGTGTGAGCATTGTGTCCACACATCCATTCACAAGGACAGTTTACTGTTCCCCAGCTGGCTTTAGGATAGGACCTCTTCTGTCTTATAAAGCACAGATGCAATGGACCCTGATAATCTGACAGCTTCTTCCTTTTCAGCTGACATTTCAGATAAATTTTAATTTTTCTTTTTCACTCCAAATAGACCAAGAACTTTCTTAGGAATTATCTATTTTTCTCAATTTCAGTAATGGTTGTTCTTTGGTTTGATTAAAATTCCCCCACTCTTCTCAGAGTGCTTTGCAATTAAAATGTTCAAACTTCAGCAGTCTGGGGCCATTTGTTTGTTTAGTAGTTTTATTTAGGTAAATTCAGGGCTTTCTGGTTGACTTTTTAATGTTTTACATTCAACTGCCGAGTTTTCCAATGAAATTCAGACTAACTTTCAGATCAGACATGACATCCTCTAGGGAAAGAAATATTTCTTGACCAAGTGTACTATGTGGGACAAAGCAAGTGCAACACACCAACACTTCAGATCACATAACAGGGTGTTACAACACTTCTGAATTAAAACAGCCCAACTTGACTGCAGGGTGGTATAAATACAAGCAGCCTCAATATGCTTCTTCCCTTTCCTGTGAACACAAGCTCCCATTATCTTCCTTGTGCTTGTCTGACACCATGGGGAAAATAGCTCTGCAGAATGTAATTTTAGAACTTTTTTGTGGGATTAGTTTTCTTATGCATATGAATTTTTACACTTTAAAGAAGTTCTCTTGAAAGATTAGCTGTTGTATGACCTAATTCTTCATAATTTTTGCATTAGTGCTTCACCAGGTAATTTCACTGACCTTAATAGTATTGTATCAGCTTGAAAATCGTGCAATGGAGGCAATTGAAAAGTCCTTTGCATTTGTCTTAGTAGGTGTAGAAATGTACATTTCATGATACAACCCTTAGATATTTTGTAGTTTTAAATAACCATACTGAAAGTCTAAGAATTTAGAATTTTCTGTTAAAGTTTTATGGGAGAGCTTTGGCATTATTTCAATAAAATTTTTTGTTTTATACAGCCACCTCTCTTTTTCCCTAACGCCGCAATATTTTCTTCCTCTAGTTCAGTGCAGCATTAGGAAAACACCAACACTCACCTGAAATTTCACAGTTCTGCACTATTCATTATTATCATCATGAATATCATGATTCAAGTAATTACTACTGGCATGTAACAGTACGCATCTCAAAATGTGAATCATAAGCATCAATTCCTTCTATGAAGAGATCATGATTCAATTTTACTTCAAGCAGGAAACCCTTTGTTTCCAGTAGTCCAGGCTTATTTTGTAGGGGAGCAATTGTCTGCAAGCACTAATCAAGTACAGTCTGCTCTGTCTTCCCTACCTCGAGTGGATCCCTTCATTGTTAAACATTTGATGCAGTTCATTTGGGTGAATATTAGTGAAGAGAAAACCTCAAACTGGACATCTGAAAACAAAACCAAATCAACACAAACATGTTTGCTGATGTACAGGAGCCTTCAATCAAAGGCCATCTGAAAATGTGCTGGGTTCCTCAATCTGCCCCTCTCACAATCTTGGAATACAAACTTTATCAAAAAACTAACATGTTCTCTATTTATACTGACTGATTTCTAGCAATTGGCTTAAGGGCACTGTCCTGCTCAGAAAGCAGGTCAAAAGCATACAAATGTTTTCACTGAGTAGTTTTAAAATGGCATTTTCTCTTGGCAAGCTGGTTACTCAGGAAGACAAAACTATTATTTGCTTCATCCAACCTGAAAATACCTCTGCTTATGACTGATTTGTGTTTCAGGCCTTGCTGCCTTCACATTCACTTCAAAAGACACACCTTTAATTACTCAATTAATGCCTTACACAGCCAAGGTGTGCTATTAATTGTTTACTCCCTATGCCTAAATGCTTTTTAACAAAAACGTTTTCCCTGCCGTGTTTGTCCAAACAGAAGAGCTGCAGTGGCTTGTCCCTGCCTTGGGTTCACCCTGGCTGGCCACAAGGTGCTCACAAGCTGTTCTCTCACTGCCCCATCAGAGCAGGACAGGGGGAGAAAGTATAATGAAAAGCTCAAGAGTGGAGATAAAGACAGGGAGGTCACTCATTAATTACTGTTAAAAGTGAAACAGACTTGACCTGGAGAAGAATAATTCAATTTATTGCTAATTTATTGCTTCACCACAGGCTGCAGGGGTGTCTGTGCTCTGGCACCTGGAGCATCTCTCCCCCCTCCTTCTGTGCCGACCTTGGTGTCTGCAGGGCTGTTCCTCTCTCATATTCTCACCCCTTTCTCTCACACCAGCTGGGCACTATTTACCCTCTCTTTAATCTGTTATCACAGAGGCACAACCAGTGTCACTCACAGGCTCAGTCTGGCCAGCAGAGGGTTTTGGTTTTCCTCGGAGCTGGCTGGGGCTGGCTCTGTCTGACACCAGGGCAGCTCCTGGTCTCATCCCACAGAAGCCCTGAACACTCCTGCTACCAAACCTTGCCACATGAACCAGTCACACACATCATCACACAGAAACAAAACCTTTTCCAAGTGATTAAGTCAAACATAATAATAACTGCCCATACAGATTCTTGGCTTTACACACAAGTAAAAAATTCAATGACAAAGGCTCAATGAAATCCTCTTTGCATTTCTCTCTTTCAGGATATAACATGGCTGAAATCCTCCCCTTCACCTGACACTTGAATTGCCAGGCACTCACTACATTTGACAAAAATGGGTACAGCTGTGACTGAGTATCTGTATGGAATTTCATGGTGAGAACAGAACTTTATCCCCTGAGAACAAGTGCTTCATCAAAATAAACTCATCATTCTTTATTTTTATGTTCTTACCTCTCAAGAAAATGGAAAATCTGCAGCCAAAAATAAGCGAAAGATACCCATAGCACAGGATCCAAATATCTGAGTGAGTCAAGGATAAAGAATTCCTAAGGCTCTAGATAGTCATAAAAGAAATGTGTTGGGCCTAATTCTCTGGTAATTACCAATTCATTTCTTACTGTCCCAGGGTATATTTGTGCTGGTGTAGACAGCTGATTCACAATCTATTCTTTGCTAATGTATTACTAAGACCTATTTTGAGAAATGAAAAGGATTTCTCAATGCTGCATAAGCCTTGGGGACTGAGGAGAATAGCAGCAGACCTAGAGGAATCCCAAACTCTACTACTCTTTCTTCTTCTCAAGGATTACCACATAATACAGCACTTTTTAAAATGGGCTTCACACACAAAATCAGTTATATGCCATGTAATGGGTGGGTGTTTGATGTTTGGCTGGGATAGCTCATATATATGCATTCCACACTACAAATGCATCAAGAACTGAAAAATGCACTTATAGAGGATGGGTGCCATAATATCTCTTAAACAGAAATCATCACACTGGGGCAAATGCAGTTTGTAGGCAGAAGTAAAACTGATTACAGCACAAAAAGTTTCTTAATATTACAGAAAAAGAAGTTGCTCAAAAAAAAGGCTAATTAGTATTTATACAGAAATAAAATATTTATTTTCTATATGATGATAGAATTTTTTTAAGTTACAGTGTGACTTAATATTTTATGTTATTGTTAGTTTCAAATCTGCCTTTCTTGCTTTTGTTTTATACACTTCTGGTTTTAGAATAGGGTAGAATAAACTATTTCAGTTGGAAGGCACCAACAACCCTCCAGTCCCCCAGCCTGATCTATTTATCACTAACCAAGATTTAAAGCAAGTGGTTGATGGCATTGCCCAAATGTCTCTTAAACACTGAGAGGCCTGGGACATTAACCAGCTCTCTGGGAAGCCTCCTTTGCCTCCTAAAATGCTAGGAGAAGAAGCATTTGAAGCATTCATAACTCTTATGAAGGCTTAGTCAGCTTTCTTTTCCAAAAGAATAAATAAACAAATATGAAAATCAGCTAGGATGATGTAAAAAAAGATCACACTGTATCACAGAAGAAAGAAAATATTCTGTACTCCTAAATTAGAGATGGTTGTATACACTTTCCAGTGATGCCAATAATATTTTCATTAGTTCCACTATCGTGAAAGACCAAATTCCACATATTAAGTCTAAAAAGATATTTAAGGAAGGATCAAGAACACTTGGAAAGCAAATAAGCCCTAGAAGATGATATTAATTTTTTTCTTATAAATCCATAATACATATCTGAACATAAATATTTAAAATAGTCTTTGCCGACCTTCTGTTAATATAAAATACATAACACATTCCATTAAATTAATTTTATTTAGATTTTCATTGAGAAAAAAAAAGAGGTTTTTCAGGAAATGCAGGAAGATCTGGCTGCTTCTCGAGGCACAGAAAAAATGTTTTTACAAAGTACAGGAAAAGATTATGACTGATAATATTTGTAGTTACCAGACTGAAATAAAAATCTTAGGCTATACCATTAACCGCAGTGGCAAATCTCAAATTGAAATCAAAGAGGAAACATCTGCTAAAGATCTGCCCTGTGAAATGTTCTTGGCACAACCAGCCATGATCAGCAAGAGACATGCCCTCATTTATCATGAGATGTACAATTAGTTTGATACAATATTTTAACACATCAGATGTATGCTGACAGGAAAACAACACTAGACTCGATGTCCTTAAGTCAAACTATTACAAAGCTCAATTCTTACATCTGTTGGAAACGACACAAACACTTGTTTCTATCTAGCACTCAGGTAATTTGGGTGACAAAGGCCATAAATACTGGAAAATCTCACATGACAGACAAACTCCCACTGGAAAGCCATCATGTCCAATTCTCCACTCACATCTCACTCTTTATATATTGCAAATTTCATATGAGATAGAAGTAAAATATATATCTTTATTCTATGTAAGTTTGTGAGAAGGGTAATTTGGTAGTGATGCACTAACATCTGCTTCCAAACCCTTGCTGGTGCCGGCTTTTCAGTTTTTCAGAGAAATCACTCCAGTCTATATGTAGAAAAGAGAAAAAGAACCCCCTAGAAAATATATCTACTGGTTATAAATGTACAGACTCTTCAAATTTATAATTCTTATTTGTGAGGAATGTGACATTTATGAACAACCATGACTTTGAAGTACTACACTGGAGTTATTCTGATCAAATGATATAAGGAAACATAAGGATTCTGAAACACGACAAAATACAGCCTTAATATTAAACATGCCCTTGTTGGCTTTAATCCTTACATACAGAAAACAGTGACAGATTATTTGGGTTGGAGCAAAACTGGCACACATTTCAGTGGTTTTTCTGTATTTTTCATAATTTAAGTGTGCTAAGTGTCAGATGAGAAAAAAATTACAATAAAAAAGTCTGTGAGAGAGAGGCTGCCACTCATATTTCTTACCTGTTAGTGACTTGGATGGATTTTATACTTCATGCATTTTAAAATATTTTTATTAAAGACAGATAACCACATGCCCTCATGATTTACATGCCATATAATTTTGCTAGGGAAGAATTGCTTATAAGGCAGACATGACATTTCTGACACATAATGCTACTTAAAAGCAACTAAACCTTTCCACAGGGTACTTAAAAGACCTGCAAAGTGTATGGCCTATGAAACTCCACCTGCTGTGCAGAAATAAGCTGTTCAATAGCTGTTCAGAGCTATACTTTGCAGGAGAAAGTAAGCAGGAAGTGTCTGCTCAAGTGTCTGCTCAACTGTTTCAGCAGATAAAGTTGGGGCAAACTGGAATAAATCAGATGAATGTTCTACAACCTATCCATAGGACGCTTTTCTAAAATTATGCAGACTGAAAATGAGGCACTTGNATTCTACAACCCAACCATAGACTGCTTTTCTAAAATTATGGGTGGCAAGTAGGTTGCAGACTGAAAATGAGGCACTTGGAAGTTTAAAAAGGCTTATGTATTGTGCCCAGGGCTAGTGAGACCAGCAGGGCAGCAGGGCAGGTTAGGTCCTGTGCCCCCAGCTCTTTCAGACAGGGTTTGAACTGCCCATGTGTCTCTGTCCCAGTCCCAACCTCGCCCCTGCCCAGCTTCAGCAGCAGCACAAGAACCAGCACAACCTTGGACTCATCAAATCATGCTTCAGGCAGTGGCCAATGTATCTGTAGATACCATACCACCTCTGTGTGCTTCCTAACCATAGGTTTAGGCAGTTTTTTGTTTTGTTGCTTTGTTTTACCCCAAGTAATGGATGAGTATTTATTTCAACACAAGAGTGAAACAACTACGTGAAAACCTGGGGGGGTTACAGATGAGAGCAAGATCAGGTATCTATTGCAATACTGGCACCACCCCCAGCAAACCACAAAATACCACCAAAAGCCAGATATGCTTCTGTAGACATACAGAAAATTCTACTTTGCACAACTAACAAGGATCAGAGTCCATTTAGAAGTTAAAAACCATGTAGGGAACACAAGTGTCTATCATAATATGACTTAAACCTGTTACAAAAAATACATACTTAAACATTGAAATTAAATGTGAAAGGTAGAAGTACGTGTGAAACCAACTAATGTAAAAAATAAAATTAATTAAAACTATCAAAATTTTAATTTTGATTTTAAAGAAGCTATACCATTTTCAAAATAATTTTATTTGTAAAATAAAGACATTAACTTACTTTTCAAACATTTTGTAAACCTGTTTAAGTCACTTCTTAAATACTTTGTGAGACACATACACAGTGTAAGATACCTGCACAATACTTGAGCTGAAAATGAAATAATTAGATATACATGTCCTCAGTAAAGTCATATTTTTTCACCAGTTTCCTTAGTAGTGCAAGTGCATATATGATTCCAGTTAGCAGGAATGATCCAGCCTCTCTTAAAAAAATTTATAGATCATTCTCTTCAAAACGACTCTCCTTTCAAAAGATCAATTTCACCAGTAAAATTGAGAGCAATTTCATTCAACACTGCAGCTTTCTTTAATCTTGGGCTCCATAGATCCAGACCTATAACCCTTCCATGTGCTGACATTCAGTATGATCCCTGGCATGAGTATGACTTTGCCATAGAGGATACAGAAACATCTGCAAAGGATGCCAAGGCTCACACAGTCCCCATCCACACCTCTGTAAACATCTTCCTGGATTAGAATGAAATACTTTTGCTGCTCATTTTATTATTTAAAAAATAACAGACTTCTTACCAAAAAAAATGATCTTTAGAAACTCGTTCCTGCAGAAGATTCCATTTTTTCCCCAAGTCAATAGACACATAAATCTAGAAAAAGAGAAAAAAATGATGAAAATTAGATGATAGAAAACTGATAATACTGTACATCTTCAAAGACAGGCCCTATATCACTATTAGAAAGACAGACTGTACACAAATTAAAAGGGGGAAAAAAAACCCCAAATGAACTCAGAAACGCATTACCAGGAGCTCATTACCTTATGTTTCAGAGTATCAAACTTCCATACAGAAATTGTTTTAAAATATCATCTATTATAAAGAAAATTTTGCAACAATGACTTTTTGTTTGCTGTGAAAAGACAATTCATTTGGGGTCAGATTCCTTTTTACTTCAGCATGGTTATATAAGAGGGATGGTAAAAGGACACTTCTTCTTCCCATTCATTGACCAAAGAAGCACAAGTGTTTCTTTTATGCTTTGAGCCTTCAGGCCCTTAATACCATCAAAAATATTCAAGCCAGGAAGTCAATGGATTTAAAACTCTGCTAAAATCAGACCAAAATGTATTACAGAAAAGCTTAAGAGATTTGATGAGAGATGAGAGAGGGGCAAGCACTTATGGGCTTGCCACAGACACTAATTTGCAACCCACAAGAAGTGGTCCTTCAGCACAGAGGCAGAAGATGGCCTGGAGGAGAAGGATTCCAGCTCCACCTTCTCTATGAACAGCTCCCCTCTGGTAAAAAAACCCCAAATGTTAATGATATGGATGGATATCAAGTGTGCAGATGAAAGATGTTTTCTCCCAGAATAACGTGGGATTTAAAATAGCTTTTAACAAATCTCCTTCCTTTAGCATTTGCCTTCAAAATGTGTTTCCTCTGGTTAAAATAGGAAGTTTCTATCAGACTTCTAAAAGACAGATTTAAAGTCCCCTGCTGTCTGCATGCATTTCTTATTTGATCCAATTTACATAAGATGGGTTTTCTCTTGATATCTCTAATAAGAGGGATAAAAAGGCAACTAAAACTGTTCTCTGATGTAGAAGTCACCAATTCAGTAACTGACTGTTCTGGGGGAAAGTATCTTATAAGGAGTAGTAAGGAATATTTATGTTTTAAAATTGCATGTTCAGTGACAAAAGATAAACACCCTCCACAGTTATGTTTTATGTTCTGTGATAGAAAAACAGCATATTAATATGTAGAGATAAAGAATGAGGAAATGTAACATAAACCCTATGGGTAAATTTGCTGAAGTTTGAATTAGAAATAGAAGATAATTTCCCAGTTACTCTGCATTCCACAATGACTGGGCTTTCTTCCATTGCACACTTGATTAAAGCAGACAGACCACAGAGTAGGAAAATACAGAGGGGACTCAGACTGCTTCCTGTAGGATTGACCCAGTCAATGCACAGACAGAAATGATCAGGGATCAAAAATTCTTCATCCTCAGAGCTAAATGATAGGGCTGCAGAGCCAGGCTCCTGATTTGCCTGCTAAATTTCTGGTATTAATTGAATGTGGCTTAGGATTTGCTGCACCAGGGTATTTTATAACATCCTGCTCTGAGCAACCTCCTTCGGGGGATGGATGTGGCTGTGAATGGACTGGACCGTGCAGGGCAAAGAATCTAAGCTGCTTACTTCTTCAAACACTTGTCACCACAGGCATTGCAGAAAAGATAACCTTTGGGTAGACCATTTTTCTAAAAAGTCCCTGCTCACTGAGTAACCTCCCTCAGTAGGCCGCTTAAATCTGGGACAGATGATCATTTAATGCACTATCCTAACCCTGTTGTCTAAGCTGCAAAGAAACCCAAAAATTCAGAAGTTCTTGGCAAGAGGGAAGAGGATAAGGGACAACACTGGCACATGAACAAAGTGATACATTTTTGAGATCAAGGAATTTCAGAAGAAAATGAAAAATTTTTGCCCTTTGAGCAGTGATGCCTGTAGGCGGGAAGCCAAAGGTCAAACCAAATCCACCCCCTCTCCTCCAAACCCAAACTACCTGCTCACACACACATTTAAGATTGAAGTCCAGGAGTTTATGAGTGAATAGTTTGGCTTTGCAGGGGGAAGAAGCCCCTGCAATCTTACTGTAAGGGAGAGTGAAATAGGACTAATAAAGCATATTCAGACTGAAATGAAATTTTAACTGCCAGAGTGTTTGAAATCGATAAAAAATAACATGTAACTAACCTTACATACACTTTGAACTTTTTGTAATAAAAATCACCAAGTGACCCATATGTATTCTGTTTTTCAACAGGTACATATGATAAAACTATTAAACAAGATTAGATGGGATGTTAAAACAGTTATTTTAGTGGAGAGCTAAAATCTCTGGCTGAAGCAAACAGATCTCATAGATCTTATTAGATCTCATAGATCTGCTTATTCTCACTTATGCAATAAATGTGTGGAAAAGCTTTTTTAAAAATATTGAAAATATTATTCTGTTTTGCCATTTTTAATACCTTCTGCTTCCAAATGAATAATTAAAATCTATTGCATTCTTGACAATTTTTAAAAAATATATAGAAGCATTTATGTAGGCTCAGCAAATAGATGATTGTTATTCATTATAACTGAGGGGTAGCCAGAAAAAGAGCATATAGATTTGAGGCAGTAAATGGATTAATCCAACCAAATTGACTGGATTTGCATTCATTTATAGTGTCGGCTAGAGGCTACAGATTTATTTAAACAGAATCTAGGGTTCTGAATGAAAGAACAATGCATATTTTGCAACATGAGATAAGCCCTAAATCGAATCAAAAGCTGTGAAAAAGGCCATGATGCTCCAGTAGACAAAGAAGCCTTGCTGACTGCTATTTATGAAGGACCTGATTCCCTGCATTCCTTGCAGTCTCTGAAGTGCCTTTGTAAGAAATCATTTCAGTAACAGAAGCTAATGGTTTCTCCTTAGTTTTAGATTGTGTTACATTCTGATACTACTTTCTTTTGGGGAAAGTAAAGCTACTAAACTCAAAAACCTAGAGTGTATTGACTCCTCAGGGCAATTTCAGACCAACATTATCTTGCAAGATCATTGATTTTAGTACAGTGACCTTTTCTTGTGTCAAGTTGCAATTTTGATTTTCAACTCCTTCTCTGCCAACATCACTTTATCTTCCTCTCCCTTCTAGGCCAAATATATCAGATTCCATACAAAACATAAGCAGGTTACTGACCCAGTTATAGTCAAAGGCATCCTTCATTTCTACATATCTAAGGTAAAGATGTAAGACTTGTCAAAGAAGTCTTTATGGTTGACTCTTTTTACTGTCACTGAAAGCCTGAGAAAAGTCCATCAGATTACTTAATCCCTCTAACTTTTCCTGTAGAACTATTCCTTACTGATTTTGGGGGGATTTGTTGTTGTTGTTGTGTTTGTTTGTTTGTTTTGTCCAGTCACATTTTAAGCATGGTAAATAGTAGCATCACTCCTTTTGGAAGATTGTCCAAGTATAAAACACCTGCCAATCTCCCTAACATGCTTAATTCATCAAAACACACTCCAACTGCTTCACTTTGTACTTCTACCTCCTGCTCTCTTCTGACAAATACTTCTACCCAACTGCCGTGGGCTGGACAATTTGTTCAATACACTTTGGACTCTTACACGTCATGATTCTGCCACTCTGTAACTATAAAAAAATCAGTAATACTATCTAATGTCAGGAACAAAAGTCAAACTTTAAAAAGATATTTTCATAATAAAGGCTTTTCATTACTTCAGGCTTCCCTTAAGTATTTTATTTACATAACATGCATTAAATTTTTTTTTTGTTATGTTAGGACTTAAAATCAAAGCTAAGTAAAATATTTAGTGTAATCTGTGACTTTGTTTGGGTTGCTATGCTTTTTATTCAAGTTCTATCCTTATTTGCAAACGCCTGTACACATGAATTGGTTTGGGATCAGCTGTTAACTTGTATATTCAAAACCATGTCCAAAAGGATGACTTGATATAACATCACTGGAATCAGTGCACTATTTGGCTGCAGTATGTGCAATTTCTCTGACTTATCTCACCACTTAAATATATACTTTCTGTGAGGTATGATGAGGGTAAAATGGACTGGAGTTCACCAATTTCAGTTTAAAACAGAAGTAATAGCAGAGGTGAGTCAAGGCTGCTGCCAGGACCAGAATGACAGTGAGTTTGCAGCTGCAGTTTTGGCACTGTGAAAAAGAGTTGAGCTACACTCTTACAGATGGTGTGCACACTCATCAGTGCTTACCCCAACCCACCCAGAAAATTGACTCCACAGTTTAATCAGAAGAAATCTGAAAGAGGCTAAAAATTCAGAAACATAAAGAGTTCCTGAATCTGAAAGTGGTATAAAGTCATCCTAAGGGAGGTAATTATTCTACATTTCTACAGAGTCACTGATTCCACAAATCCTATTCTGCTATATGAGGGTGCAGTTTGTTTTGTATGAGTTTATTTTATATCCTGTGAATAGTCTTTGGAGGCAATATTTCAACATCATTAGCTTTCTACTTTATGTTCATTTTCTAAGGAGGAGCATGTTTCATTATTATTTAACTGTATTATGCAGAAAGATAAATATTCCCAATATGCATATCAGCTGAAAATGCCAGGATTGAAACTACCATAACCACAAAGATTTGGACATGAATAAAATAAATATTTAAATAAATCTCAAAACCACTTTATGATTTCCTTCTGGGCAATTGGTATTTCATAAAACCAAATAAAAATCATCATGTCAGAATTTTTTACATAATCTTAATAGAGTAATTCCTAAATTTCAAAGAAATGCAGTATCTTCAAGCCTTACCTTGCCTTCCTTGGTATAAGCAAGTACTTTATCTTCTTCTTTCGGGTGAAAAAGGAGAGTTTCCACAAAGAAAGTGATGGGCTGTTTCTGGAAAGTGGCTCCTTCATCCGTGCTTATGAAAAGGCTTTGGTCACGGTCATTATGGGAAGAACTCACAAGAATTATCTAAAAGACAAAAACAGCAGCATACCTTCAGAAGCCTGATTTCTCTGTGACAGACAACACAGCCTTATTTTATTTGTGTAAATGTCAGATTTTGTACACACCTTACCTTACTGCAGTATCAAAATTCTGCACACAAAAACTCAAATCACCTAAGTGATGTGGATTGCAAGATTTTATTAATCTTCCCTGACCAAATCTGTAAATGTTACATTCTATAACTTCTCTTGCAATCCACACCAAACTGATTACGCTCCTCATCTCTGCTCAGAATGACTGCCTTGGGTTTTGGTGATTGTACAAGGCCACATGATAAAATCTCCAGACTAGCAAAAAACCCCCCCCCAAAAAAAACTAGTAATGACTTATTTTAACTCATCCATATAAACACATCTCTTTATCTAGTGAGGCTACTAATTGTAAAAATAATCATTGCCATAGCAGAAGAATGACCGAGGAGAAAGAACTTCTTTATAATATCTCTTCATTGTTTCACCATTCTCCTCTTCCTGACATATTTTGAATAAAAAGGCAATTCACTTTGATACAGAAGAATATGCCAATAAATTATTTGCATTTCATTCTCAGGTCCACACAATGCTTTGACTCAAGATAATATCTTGAGCTGTCTCCTTGTGTGACCTTTATGTCAAGCTTTAAGCAACAAAGAAATTCTCCCCACATAATTTAGTCAGAATTTCACTCATTTCAACTTCTTCACCTTTTGCTATAACATCATAGTTCTAAAACTGCCAGTGTGAGGATCCATTTTGATTGTTTAACCAGATCAAAAGGGTCCAGTTGGCATTCAAAAATATGCTTTATCAACTGATAGGCTGCAAACAAACTGGATTTTCAAAGTCCAGCTGGGCTCTCTCTCGCTCACACTTCAAAAACAATTTAAAAAAAATTCCTTAATTCAAAATGTATTTAGAATAATCAGCAAATGGTGCAGAAAACACTACAGAATACTGATGATTGTGATACAGTAACTGTAAATTGCTTACAGAGATAAATGGCAATGAGCTATGCAAACAGAATTACAATAATGTGAATACAGAGAAGGAAAGAGATTAACAAAAACAGTATATTTTTTATGTAGTCACTTTTTTAGAGCAGAGCTGAAGTTAAAATTTTGAAACTTCTAATGAATTATACAGATATGACAGCTGGGCTGAGTTTTTACTGCAATTGGTCTTACAGGGAAAACTATAAATTCAACATTTATAGATGCTCCAATTTGACAAGTTGCTTAAGCATGTGCACTTGTCCTTGAAGCACAACCACAGTGGCACTAATTTCAAAAGCTTTCATATACCTCAAATGGGGCTCTTACTGAAGTACATTGTTGAACAAGAGAGACAACTGCAGATATTTAAGGGTTCATGGTCCTGTGCTGAAATCCCACACTAAAGCATATATTAAGGGAAATCTACTCCATTAGCTGCATGACTAGGTCAGTAAGAAGAGCAAAATAATAACCCATTACATTGTTATAATCTTGTATTTTTTAATGATAGAATTTGCCCAAGAGTAGGAAACTGACATTTTTATTGGGAAGCCTCTGTAAATGACACATTCACAAATGCCTTCTCTTACTTCCACTGTATCCAATGGCTTTCTGTCTCTTGGGAAGTGCTTCAAACAGTATCTGTTTAATTCATTACTATCTACACTCCATCAGTAGCTGCTGGTAGCCTAGATACAGCATTCAAAGATTCCTGTAACACACTCACTTATTAGGGTTTCTGCAGCAGGCATGGCATGAACCTAAAATTGAATGTGGCTGCCGTGCCCTGTCCCTGTGCCTGCATCTCAAGGGGAAGTGAAGAAGTGTTTATGCTCAGCACAGAGATTTGTACTGTTTTGCCAGACTCCCATCGGTGACTTAAGCTTAAAATATCTGTTTTCTCTTGGAAATAAATAAATTCAAACTTTTCCTGCTGAGAGAGGTATATAGTGCTCATTCCTGCTGCTGAGAGAAGGACCTGGTCCCCAGAAAAGGCACAAACTGCACTTGGACAGAACAGTAATCTCTGAACCACAGCAATACTGTCTTGCTTTTTTTTTTTTTTTTTTTTTTCCTGACCCTATAAATCTTGCACTTCCAAAAAATATAAAAATTATGGCTTCATCATAATTAAAGAATGAGATTTATCAAATAGGGAGTGGTTTTCACTGTTAATGAGGCTTAAATATAGGGATGTCTAAGTTTCACAATGTGGACTCAGCACTGAAATCATAAGAAAAATGCTTGTTATAATGTAATACAAACACACTGTGATATTTGCTAATGCCATTCTTCAAAAATATTATGTGTCTTTTGGATTTAATAGCCTAAAGATTGTAGACTTTTAAGCATACATGTCAGGATCACTAACTGTTTTTTTATTGACACACACCTTATAATTCATTTAAATAAATATTTTTGATTTTCACTCAGTGTTGTGATTTATATTTCAATAGCTTAAACTGATCATTATGTGCCAGACATACAGATTTTCTTCCCACAGCTAACACACCAGGTGCTCAGACTTGCCTGCTGGCTAACACTAGTTATGTAGGAAAATGCTCCAGACTAAATATTGTATCCACATTAGATGCTCTCCATAACAAGTTTTATTTACTTTGTAAGCGGAATAAGTAGCAAAACCCTCCTGCAAGCAACTGATGAAGGGATGCAACTGGGACATACTGTCTGGAGAGCCAGCTAGCAGTGACTGCTGAGGGTTTTAACTCAAAATAAACTACTTCCTTGAATAACTGTGTATTTAAAAACCAGAACAGACTTTAAGCACAGATAAATTTGAGCTTCTTTTAAACATTTTACATATCATTTCTCACTCCTATGAGATTCTTCTAATATTTTTTAAAATAAATTTTAACTTTATATTATACTGTTTATCTCAGACTTCAGTACTTAATCTACATCTAGCTAAATAAACCACAATAACACATCTATACATTCAGGTCAGATGTAAGTCTACAGCTTAGAGTAGCTACACAGAAGTAAAAAAAATATTTCAAGGACATAAACAGTGTTAAGGATAGTAACCAAAAAGAGTAAAAGTAGTATGTTATAGATAAATAAAGGGAAAAGAAAAAATCTAATAAAAAAGAAAAATACTACATACACCATGCCAATATAGGAATTAAACCATTCCAAAACTAAAGAAAAGGCCTGCTTTTTCTCATTTCAGAAAAAGTCAGTGAGGCAGGAGTTAACAGAAGTATCAAATAAATCTGAAAATAACATAATTAAATCCATTTGTTTAATCTCTCTTTCAGGACTGATTGGCCAATATGCATGTCTAACCATTCCTGCTATGAGTGGAATCACAATCTGAGCCCCAAAGGATGAAAAGATTCTGATGGCTTAGGCTACAGTTCTTTGCGTATCAGACTTTTTCTTTCACTGTTACCATGAAGATTTGGAATAATCACAGTGATTACTCGGGAGTCTTAACTGTAGATTTGGCAGCAATTCAAAGTTATGCTGCAATTTCAAGTGGCAATAAACAGAGGCTATTAACATGCATCATTTGCACTGTGTCTGAAATATAACCCCCCTCCCCTCAGTTTAGGTCCAATCGAAATTTAAACTCAAGACAAATTTGATCTTAATCAGCACTTTCTCTAAAAAAAGGCAATTTTCTAACATATTACAATTGTGCTGTCTCTTTCAGCTTCAGCAACTGATCTTAATTTTAATTGTAGCTTTTATTTTCCTTTTTATTTCCCCAGTATTACAAAGGAAAAAAATAAAATAAATTTTTACACTCACAGCATCTGACTAGCTAAAGGAGGTTTCTGCAGTAAGTGGTGAGAGAGACGAGACTCACTATTTTTTAATTCTATAATCCTCCATAAGGTCAGAAATCCAGACACTCCTCAGCACTCAATACTTACCCTGAAGGAAGAAACTTTGTTTGGGCAGAGTAAGAAATGAAAAAAAATATAGGGACTCTTCATTTAAGCACACAGCAGACATGAACTGAGAAGCCAAGCATAGCCAGGAAGAACCTACACCTCCTCAGACTTTCCCAGTAGGCTGAACTCCCACTGGACAGAGAGGATTCATCTCTGGGGATACAATCCTAAAGAATACTGGACCTACTCCAGGAAAAAAAACCCTTAATGATGTGAACTTACAAACCATCCCCAGGGAGGTTAAATAATTTCATACAACACTTCCAGGGAGGGCTCAACAACTGCTCTGAACAGCAATCTTTTGAGCATCTCATAACCCTCACAGTAAAGAACTTTTTCGTGATATCCAACCTAAATCTACCCTCCTTCACCTTCAAGCCACTAAGAACATGCAGTGCTAATGCCTAGACGAAGGTGCTTATCTAAACTGGAGACCAGGCTGCTGAGCACAGGGCATCACCTGGTGACACCATCACAGCAGCTCTGTGCCTACACAGTTCTGAAGGGAAATGCTCTTTGTGCCAGCACTGCCCATCTCAGGGCAGTATTCACAGAGCTTCACACCACTGCAGTTATGCCCTCAACATTTTTAAGACTAAGTAACTCATCTATTTTTCTTGGGTTTACAATCTATGTTATCCATATGCTATTAGATATGCTTGGCTGAGAGAGAGATTACTAAAGCTCCTGGTCCCACTTGTAAATGAGATGTTGCTTCTCAGGCAGCACTCATAAAACACACAAAGTAGACTGCAAAGGGTTATGATTTTTATTTTGGACAGTATGAGAGAGCTGATAACTCGCGAGTGGCTAAGTGAGAGTGAAATATAGTCGCTTTACTCTCAGAGTGGTGAAAAACAATACCTAAAAAAACAACCCAAGGTAATTCCAAGCAGAGAGTAAAACAGAATGTATCCCAGATAGCAGTTTAATCTTGTAGATTTTCCCTGGAAGTTGCATTACAAAATCACTCTTCACAAATGTGAAGTTATAAGTGGATCTCATAAGTCTGCTTCTGTGTCCAACTGAATTGGGTGGAATACATATAGAAAGGAATTTACATACACCCCAAAACAGTATTTTACTTTTTATGTTAAGGATTCACAGCTTCCTCTAGAATTCTTACTTTCTCTTGAGAGTCCATTTTAAGCTGTCACGCAGAAACATTTCAAAACAGCAACTAGTCTCTAGGAGAACCACCATAAGGGAAAAGAAAATGGGAATATTAGGGATGATTCCTGAGAATTATTTGCTACACTGATCACATAATCTCAGGACACAATCAAAGGCCATCTGAAGCAATCCTGGTGGAGCTAATGGAAAACATGTATCACAGCTTCTTCTCCCCTGGGTTGTGGTCAGCTCATTAATCATTTGGAATATAACAATGGAAGGTGCAATACTTTTTATCTAGTATCAGCAATGTATTAGGCACTTCAGGATGTAGAATGAATATTTAGAAGTCAAGATCTTAAATTAAGCTGGTTAGCAACTGGAGCAGTTGATAACACATGGGACATACTGAAGAGGGACTGGACATCAGAGGTAGCACCTTAACAGAAAAATGTGTGCAGAGTAACTGGACAGAGCACAGTTGGCTTACACTGCACCTAGGCAAGCCTGAAATAATATAATCAGATAATAAAAGAAAATAGTTTTGAAATAAGTGGCTTTCCTTTAGGGCAGTCACCACAGTGAAAACAAGTTTAAGGGTGCTTACACATAATAATAATGAATGCCCACAGAGAAACAGGTATGGATGTTCTGGCTGGTGTTAATGAACAGACTGAAAATTCTGCCTTCTTGGAAACCTGTATCTACCTAAATCAGCCAGATCTTTTGAACTGAACACCTCAAATGGGCTGACGATGCCAATAGGGTATACCAATCACAGCTCAATCCATCAGTCTCCTTACTTAGAGAAGGGCAGGATACACAAGCTGATCAATCACCAATTCCTCCACAGGAACAAACCTCATGCATCTATAACCTGCTAGAACCAAAACATCATTGCAACTTGACTACCATGACAGTGCAAATATTCACAAGAAATACTCTCTCCAAAAACATTTCAGAACAGTACCTCATGCTGCCAGCTTGAGAATTCAAAAAACCTGGCACATATATGTTGAGAAAACCATGAATATGCCAAAGGTCACAGTAAAAACAGAAGAGTCCTTTGATCATCCTGCAATGTCCAATGTTAGCCTGGCTATTGGTAATACTTCAGCAGAAGTGATCATTTGATGTACCCTTTGTACACTCCTACATCCCAAGTGAGCAAAACTTAATGTTGAGATACTTTGAGGCATGGTCCCCATATGGATTTGTTCACATATTCAAAAGTTTTGGTTTAAATCGATGTACTTCAGTATATCAAGAACTAAATCTTTTGCAGTGTGCTCTAAATCTGGTCTTTTCCAGTAAGCTCTAAATCAGCAGTTTGAGTGGGGAATAGCACCAGGGAAGGCATAGTGCCAATTCTTGTCACAGCAGGGCAATGTTCTCTAACCTGGTTTTATATTGCCCATGAAATAAGAAAATTTTCTGTATCTCAGAGGAAAAAAAAAAAGAGTTGTATCAAAAGCAGAAATGGCAAGTTTCACTCTTTCCCACCAATATTTCCACAAACATTAGTATTTACCGGACAAAACAGGCACACACTGATCTTTTTAGCTTAGGCATTCACAGAGTAATCTAATTCAAGTTATTTTGTAGACCTCCAACTAAACTGCAAATATTTTCTGCCTGAACACATCACAGAGCAAAAATATAAAACAATGCTTTCCAAACATAATAATGGATGCACAAAAAATGACTGCATATGTGATTTGATCTAAATTAATGAAGGAACAGCTGAAACAGTTCCTAGCCACCAGCCATTAATTTGTCAATAGCAAAATCTGCACTAAGCTCAAAGAGAAATTACATGGATGGTAATTAGTGACAGGGAGAAAACATGAAGGAAAGAAAGGCAGTTGTGGTGGCTAAAATTATCACTCATATAGGATTGATCAGGACCTCATCATCTTCTGTAATAGATAAACACTCTTCTGTCTTAAAAATACTAAAGGTATGCCTTTTGGTCCTTTATTGCAAATCTTTTATAAGGCTGTATAAGAATCTTCTGGGAAGAATACAAAAAGGATCTCTTAAAAAGTTACTCTGGGGAATCTCACTTTGCACAATTTTTCTCCTTCAATACCAAATACTCATCAGGTGTTTTAACAGGCAAAGGTCTTCCCATAAGGCACCCAAGACATCCCTAATATCAGCTGAGGCATCAACTTCAAGCACATCTCTTCCTCTCTCTCCCAGTTTTATAGGGCACTTCTTATGGAGATCAAGGTATTTAATGACTCTGTCACAAGTTATAAAGAATAAGTAGCATTTTCCAAACTTGTAGGTGAGAAATGTGTGTGTGTGTGAATATACACATTTGCAAACACAAACAAGGTCAAAGCAACCCAACTGGCCACCTCCAAAGCTGCTGAAGCTGCCGACTCCAATCACTGAGAGCTTTGAGAGGCTCAGTGACTTCAGTGAGAAGTTCCTGAAGACTGGAAAACAATAAACATCACACCTGTCTTAGCATCATCTACAAAGTGCTTCAGATGTGTCTCACACATCTCATATGTATTTTGCTTTTGCCCATTTCCACATCTAAAGGCATCCCTGGCACTAGGAAATGAGCTGGTAAAGTCCTTATCCTTCAGGAAGCCCTGATTGCTTTTGAAAAGTGTAGGCACTCACTGAAAGGAGGTCTGGGTATAGTTAAAGATTGATCAGGTCTTCTCCCCTAGACCATGAGGGAAAACACAAACCTGGGGGAAAGAGTTGCTCTGAGCAAGTCTTTCATACTTAAGTCACAACAGATTATGTGGGTTTGAAGGAGAAAATGGGAGACAGAGAAAAAAGAGAGAGCAGCAGAGGCAAGTGCTGGAAAAACAGTAATTATTTTTCACTTGAATTTGGCCATATCTCCATTATGTAGGCTACAAAGCTTAATTATAAAAGCTCTTGCTATTGAAATATTTCCCCTTATCTTTGATATCCAGCCCAAATGGACTGGAAAAAAAACCTTGAAAAGCAGAAAGAAAATGTCTTTTAAAGTAATTTTTGGTCCCATTAGGGTGAATCTCATTAATAGAAAAGGACTTCACTGAAGAATAGAGCTTTTATATTCAGAAGCATACAGTACTGCTGTGCCTGATTTTAGCAGCACTGCAGACAATAAACCTTTCTCCACTGGGGCTTAGATTTTTGCAGTTGTAAAATACTCGTTTGATATTGAGGTAGGGTTTCAGTAAATACACATCCCTGGTAGCCATTGTCCTAGTTTTCTCTGGGTGTACTTGGGAGTGGTGTTGATTGGTGCTTTTGGAAGAGTATGTTTAAAATATTTTTTCTATTGAAAAGCATGATTTTTTTCCATAACTGAAATGTATTGCTAAAAATTTACATCAGATTTACCAGCTTGATTCCTAGGGCCAATGAGAAGGAGAGAGAAAAATAGCTCCCTCTGGGGATGCTCCACCTTTTGCACATAGTTAGAAAATATTTGTTGGGGCAGAGATACTGTCGTTGTTCATTAGTTGTTAGAGCACTCATATGTGTCATTGCAGGAACAAGCCCTGACCTCATCCCAGCTGAATGCTGTTATTACCAAACCTTAGGCAACTCTGTATAAATTCTCACACATATGAGAGAGAAAAGGCTGCACATCATCCAAACCAGCTCAGAAACAGAAATAACAAGCTCTTGCTCATTTGCTGCATTGGAAAAATTTAGGGGAAAGTGTTATTATTTCTATCTTTGTTCCTGAGAATGTTATTTTGACTCTTTTCCAGTACATTTTAATGAGTAGTTTAAAAGGGAATACAGACATTAATAAATGAATGCACAAACATTTCTACTAATACCCTTTTCTCCCTTTTACTAACATTTAATCCTCCTTAAAAGCTTGTAATTAAACCAGGCATTTGTTTGTTTGTTATTTTGTTTGGTTTTAACATAACATTTCACTGGAAAGTTGAGGAGCTTGGCTCCTCACAGTGTGTTTAGAGAGAAAGCAGCTAGCAAAATTTCAGGAGCTTTCACTCTTGCCAAGAACATTGCTAGAGATTCAGCTACAAATTATAGCTGATATGGAAAAAGAAAATCCAGGCAATATTATTTTCCTTTCTAAGACAAGCAGCTACACAGAGCTCTAAAAACATGAGACCAAGGTTAGTCTTGGAGTTCCAATTCTGATCACAGTCAGATGGAACTCTGCAAACTGACCATTTTGCAGACTCTGGGACTGATGCCATCTAAAGCAGAATCCAAACAAATCAGCCCTATCACTGCTTTGGCACTTACAAGATTTTGCAGTAGTTCTTGAGGCTGTTACATGAATGTCTTGTGAGACTTTGCATTTATCACAGTTTCTCTACAGTTCCCAGCAATACCAAAAAGATGGGAATAAAAATACGTGTCATTTGAGTGGTGTTAAAAGATGGGTTCCTGCAGTGTGTGGGAGATAACCTCCCAACACAGCTGATGAGAGAGACAACTAGGGAACATGCCCTGCTGGACCTCCTCTTTAGGAACAGAGAGACTGCTGTGATCACAAAATGGTAAATTTGCTGCTCTTGGAGAAGCATTCATGACATTTGGAAGAAGGTCATCCCTTGGAAGAAGGGGCATGCAACTCAGGAGGACAACAAGGAGGTTAGGAGGTTATGCAGAGAGAAAACTAGAAGGGCCAAAGCCCAGCTAGAACTTAATCTGCCTAATGCCATAAAAGAAAAAAAAGTTATTTGGTTTTGGTGGCTTTTCTTGTGTATTTTGGGTTGGGCTTTTTTGTTGTTTTTTTGGGGCTTTTTTGTTGTGGTTGTTGGGATTTTTTGCTGTTGGCATTATCCCTGTAAACAACACTGTACTTTCTTATGTTTATAAAATCCTTTCCAGTGTAACTGTCCAGCACATCTTGTTCTTCACCTCTTGTGCTTTAAGCCACGGCAGCCCAGGACCACAGCTAGACACTGATAAAAAATGTAAGAATACTTGCAGACTTTTCATTGATTGTATTTGAGATAATGCTCCCAAAAACTTAAAAAACACCATCAAATCACCATAATACAACACAACTAACTGGGTGCAGGCCAGTGTGAGCAAGCCATAAAGGATGAGACATAAAAAATGAAACATTGGGATATATAAAGAGCCTCTTTCATATAATTAAAAGTTAATTTAAAACTCACAGTATAATCTATATCCAGAAAAAAAAAAATGGCCTTTTGTCATTTCTTCAAGTGAGTTTTCTGAAAGAGGCACTCATCTGAGACTGCAGCCCATTCCAGAAAAGTAAATAGAAATCACAAAATAATCAACAGCCTGTCCCAGGTGGCATACTAATTTACTAACAGTTCTCGATAATTTATTGCAAGTTAAACAGTTCAATGACAGGCAGGGAAAAAAGAGGGTGGGGGGGGAAATCTTATTTATTCTCTTGCCTGACAGTGTCTCACACTCAAATCTACCTCGCTTCATCAGCTTGCTCCTAGGCATTTCTTTGAGAGAATTAATAAGTGGACAAAAAAAAAAAAGTTTGTAGAGAAATAGACTATAAATTATTTATTGTTACTGAAAACAAAAGGGCTTACAGAACTCAAAAGCTATCAAAGTTGACATGTTTACAAGAAAAACCCCATCCCCCTCAAAAAAAAAAACAACAAAAAAATCCCATCCAACTAGCCTCCCCCCAAAACCAAGAGAAAAGATAAGCCTCATTCAAGAAGAAAGATTGCCTAGGTAGATGGCTAGTTTTCCTAAACTGCCTCCAAACAGATCTTCATAGTCTGTGAAATATTCTCCCTTTGATAACTAAACAATATCCTGTATGTTTATACAAAGGATCCTATTAAAAATGGTTCAGGAAGAATAACCAAAATTTCTCTGAGTTTTAACTGTATAAATCCAGGTGGTGATTTGGCACACAGAAACAATCCCAGTGTTAGAATTCATAAACAAAGTCACATGAGGACCCCACCATTTAAAATGTGCTCAGCATGCCGGTAGTCCTAGTTGGGCTTTCAAAGGGCTTCAGCACATCCATTTCTCTGTCAGCCTGATTACAAGTTGCCCAGGGCAAGACTCTCTCCCTGCTTCCCATCTGGACAGTGCCAAGCTCATCATACCTTTGCCTGTAGGTGCAATAATGATAAAAGTAAATAAATACAGCTGCAAAAACCAGACTGGTCACATCCAGTGCTAAGAGCAGCTGAGTGTTTTTTAAGGTAATTTTTTTTAACCGCAAATGAGGGTTTGGTGATTTTTAAAGAAACAATAATTATTTATGGCAAATTAATTCAAATGAGCTCCACACTTTCTGCTGTCATGTTCAGAAAGCAGCTCCACTAATTTCCTTCACTGTACTACTGCTGATACACTAGTGCTGTGATTTGCAAACTGCTCAGCATCAGAAATTCTCAACTGCAGCATCATTTATGCCTTCCACAATTTTTGGAGAATTTAAATCTATGTCTACAAAGAAGCCTGGGTCTGCTTAGCCTCCTATTCTGAGCACCTTTTCCAAGGTTCATCACTAGGAAGAGTTTTCAGTATCCCAGAGCTACGAATGTGACTTTACAAACAACCATGGCCGTGGGTATTAATGAAAGGCTCGCTGTGATTTGGGCTGTTAGAGCACCTGCAGACAAGGAGAAAGAGAGCACAAGAGAACAACACAGGTTCATGCCCCAAGAACCTGAAGTGGCACCATGCTAACAGACAATAATCACTGCAAGCAATTGAGAAGCTGAACTGCTCCCCTGGAAAACTGCTGTGACTGAGAAATACCAGATTGCCAACAGCTAGCTGAAACAGGATGAAACAAGAAGTCAAAGTCCTGTCTTTGGAGTGGGCTATATAATTTCTGAGGAATGTTAAATTCTTGCAAAATCTCAATAACAACATACCCAACCTGTCAAATGTCAGGTAAGACGTGGTCATCTGGTTCCCATTTCTCTCTCTCAGTGACACTGAGGGACTGTCAGGTCCCTCTGCTGAACAAAGCACAGGATTCTACAGAAATCCAACCAGGTGGGGCAGCTACAGCATGATGCCAATATTTTTCTACTACAAAACAATTTATTTATTTTCTTAGTACAAAACAATAATAAACAAATTTATTGTTATTATGTTTATTTCTTTCTTATCCACATTCAATTTTACAGTGAGTGAGTATATTTAGTCTTTCAGTTTTGAGAATTCAATTTGTGAATTCAGATTTAGGCCATGCTCTTACAGAGCATCTACATCTACTGCAGATAGACACTCTATAGGGAACTGGGACCATAAGGTTCAACATAGTGTACATTTGATTTCCAACTAAAATTTGTTCTAGAATAAAGCAATTTCCCACAGAAAAAAACCCCATCAAAAACCTGTTAAATATTAAAACACTTTTCAGAAACAAGCAAAAGATAAATTCTGAATTCTAAAATTCTACTTCCATGTCCATACTATAACCTAATAACCAGAGGTAGGTTATCTTTGGTTTCTACCAGTAAAATGAATATGAACAGTCTTTACATGTCTGCAGAGCTTTGGAAACATTCATAAGATACAGAACACGTTACAATATGCATTTTCAAGTTTCTATTGTCACTAGTGTCCAAGATTTACCACACTCAGGCTGGGAATTTATATACGTTGTTCCTCCAACCCCCAGGTACACCTTTTGATTTCTCTCCATTATTCATGTCTAAGTGAAACTGTGAGTTGACAAACTATAGAAGGAGAAGGAGAAGGAGAAGGAGAAGGAGAAGGAGAAGGAGAAGGAGAAGAAGGAGCAGTGTAGGTTATAGGTAATTTAAATATGCATCTCCATCAAAAGTTGCAGTCAAAGAAATTTCTTGCTGCCCTGTATCTTTAGCATATCTGGGCCTGCCAGGGAAGCATTTGATTGTCTGTAGTTCCCCTTATGTAGCTTGATAGCAATGGGTGATCCTATGATTCTTTAACTTCCCATGAAAAATGGTTTGGCTTTATGTCAATATTCTGTCTACATTTGTCTTCAGAATGTCAGAATGACTTCAGATTTTTTAAAATCTCTTCCCAAATCCTCTGCTATTTTTAATCAAAACAGTCAACTCTGAACTTTGTTAATCCATATTCACTATACTAAATATAAGAGGAAAAAAACACCTTCAGAAGTTTCAAGATACTTTTTGCAATGCAGTTATGGTAAAAAACTAATTTATTGTGGATGGTGTAACATAATGGAAGCTGACAAGGTACAATAACTGTCCCCCAAAGCACATTGCACTCGCAAACACAGATCACAGCAGCAAAACCCACACTTTGTTGAGCTTTTCCTCAACAGAAGATTTCTAATAAAATTACATGCTCAAAAAGCCTTCTTTCTCAACACAAGACCCTAAAGCTATGCCAACTCTACTGTATGTTGAGATGAGGCTCTGCAACCTCTCTGCTGAAAGCTAAACTCTAGAACAGAAGCAGTAAAAAGGTCTACCCTGATCATAGACCAGAATATTATGATAAATTGCTTTAGTGGTAGTTTAAACCAGATTCACAGGATATGATTCTTGGAGCCCAACAAAGATGTGCTGTGATGGACAGGCAGCAAAACAAGGCATTAGAGATCCCAGGCTGTATTTGATATTCTCTCAGTGATTCAGTGTAAGATTCAGGGGAGTGTTTACCTCACCTCTCTCTGCTTTATAATACCCATCAACAGAATGTAAGTAAATGCTTATGTGCATTGCAGGATTAATGTGATGGAATAAAAATATGCCTTAATATTAAACTGTCCTTTGCTGTAAATACTCCTGAATATCCTGGCTTACACTTCTCCAAAAAAATAACTACACAGGTTTCATTCTCTGTGGGTTTCTTATTTTCTCTGCTGGCTCTCTGCTCATTATTTAATGTAAAACTTTTGTTGCAACAAGCATAGTGTAGATCAAAATAGTAACCACTGAACAAAAAAACAAAAGCTATTGTGAAGAAAAATAAACATCTATACTGTTCAAAGGAGCCTCAAAAGCAGGTTTTCCATAAAGTAAGTGAATTCAACTCATTCAACTAATACTCATTCAACTTCATAGCTCCCTGCAGAAATGACAGAGCCTATGAAGGCCATTAAATCTGCTGAAGCTCAGTCTAACAGATGCAAATCTTTACCCAAATAAAATCTCTTGCTATAATATCTGTTTTAATCACATTTGCCAGTGTAAAAATTGTGGCTAAAACAATGAAATCCAGATGTTTTTTGACCTTGAAAAAAAAGAGAGTTGGAGGTCTATACAGTCCTTCTTCACTTTAATATAAGAGGTGTTTCAGGGAAATAATTAATCATTCCTTATGTAAGGCAAGGCTGCAGAATCAGGTCTGCCATGACCATCTGTTGAACTAAAACAATTTGTGATGAGTGTCTTGTTTTTCAGAGGTGTAACAATTCAAGCCTTTGAGCTGGTATCCTCCATAGCACACCAGCACTCTGTGACTTTCATATTATTACGTACTCAATTCAGTGTGAGAAGTTAACACTTCTACTAGCACTCCATTTCCCCCACTCTGCCTGTTCTGACCTGAAAGTTAGCCAATATACCTATTTTCTGTTCTAGTAATTACCACTCTTCAGATTGTCACCACTCTGAAGAAAGATCTGAATCACAGCACTCACCATTATATTAAAAAATATGAATGGACTGTACTTGGACTACTCAATAAAAAGGAATCAAAAGTTATGTCAAATCCTGAGTCTTTGATTCAGGAAAAAGGTCACTCTGTCAGCACTGAGAGCTACCTGTGCTTCTGGATGCTGAGTTCTGTGTCAGTTTATTGGAATTAATGGAATACAGACTGGACACAGCCTGATCACAGAAAGATTCTTAAAAATATTTTTCAAGGAAACATTTGTGCACAGTCTTGATCTGATGTTTTATTAAAATACACACTTCTGTAGTCTGCAGAATACAGAACTGTGAGTGCCCCTTGCAGATAGAAGAGTAGACTTGGAGGTTGCTGGCAGTTATTAGCATTCCCTTAGACCAAGTCCCAAGAAAGATTTGTATTCTGCTAGGACAGCGTTCCTCATGGAGTTAGGGAGTTAAAGGAAAGCAAAACTACAGTACTCATGGAGCCTCACTGGAAATAAATAAATACAGAATTTACAACTATTGCTGAATTATCAGAATATTTTCCTTCCCAATAGCCTTTAAATTATGAATAGCAGTTTGGAAAACAGTAAGTATGTAACATAGATTTCCAACTGAAATTTTAATCTTGTAAAAAGATGAATGGATCAAATGAACGAAAATTAAGTATGAGTCTTAAATCAAAGCAGTTCTAGTATGTTCCAATACAAGAGTGAATATATACCATTGCAGAGAAATATGTCAGATAATCCTAAGATTTAAAATATTTTTTCTATTTACAGAGTGAATGTATTTCCTAAAGTAATTCCAAGAACCTTTGAAGAACAGTATTTGACTGCTTGAAAAATACTAAAAAGCCATTAAAATGTGGCATTTGTACAATTCATGTTGACAAGAACTGCAGGAAATCTTAAAAGGCATGCTGCCTTCTGAATAATCACTGGGAATACCAGCACTACTCACACCACATCACTAGCTACTCTTCAGTCACAAACAGCTGTAATTAAAGAATGATTGGAAAATGTAAAAATGTGTCTTTGTACTGGGCTACCAAAATTATTTTTTATCACCTCAAGAGATGAATAAAAAAAGACCATGTCAGTAATAGACAAAATTTTTCCTCCCAAATCATATTCTGTACATAAACAACTCCATTTTCACTAAACTGGACCTCTGTTTGCTTTCAGCAATAATTATAGATACAGTCAGTCTTACATGAGAACAATACAGGTACATTTTCCTTGTTCATCATCTCTTCACTCTCAGTCTTGCTTATTAAATTACATCTACAGAGAACTTGCTACATTTTACAGGGACAAACCATTTTACATTTCAATAGTGGCTCTTAGTAATTCAACCTAGCTCCCTGCTATCCAGACACATTTATTTCTTTATTCTCATTACAGTGCTGAATTAACGCACATCCCAACACTCAACAAGGAGCAGCACTTTAGGTGCCTTGATCCAACATGACCGAATCATTGACATGACATTGCTTCCTGAATCAAAAAGTCTTCACTGTCAAAAGCAATCTCCAGCTCCTACAACTTTCTGCTGCTGTTCTTCCTTTCTCTCCCTGCTCTTGTACCAGTCTTGACTTCCCCTGGAGGGATACTCATCTTTTTTCAATGCCACTTGGCTTGTTCCTTCCCTGTTAGGTACAAACCTGACACTCCTGCTCCTTCATGCTTTGATTGTCAAACGTATCGGCTGTCTGCTCAGAAATCCCCACAATTACCAGCAGTACAGTGATCCTGTACATAAGTATATGAAGGGAAGGTATCCAGAAGATGGAGCCAGGCTGTGCTCAGTGGTGCCACTGGACAAGAGGCAGTGGGGAGAAATGGATGCACAAGAAACTCCACCTGAATCATGGGGAGAACTTCTTTACTGTGTAGGTGACCAAACACTGGAACAGGTTGTCCACAGAGCATGCAGAGTCTCCCTCACTGGAAATATTTAATAACTGTCTGGACACAAACCAGTGCCATGTGCTCTGGGATGGCCCTGCTTGAGCACAGAGGTTGGATCAGATGACCACTGTGGTCCCTTCCAACCTCACCCATACTGTGATTTGGTGATCCTGTCCCAGAAGGCTAAAATACAACAGATGTATCTGAAGGACTTCTGAATACTTCTATAACTCTTTATAAACCACAGCAGCTCAGAAATGTGAACACAAAGAAGGAAAGAGATTCTACAATTTCTAATGTAAAAAAAAAAAACAAAAAACGAACAACAAACAAGTAGACTGAAGGACGAAGGAAAAATATTACTGTTCTCCATTTTGTGAACTGATGGAGAAAAATAAAGATCAGCTTCAAAAAAACCTTTTACCTTCTAATACAGCATATAAACAAAGACATGGCTTTGAAAAACACTAAGAAAAAAAAGCAGTTCCTTTTGTGACACTGTGATTTTTCCAATTATGTCAAAACTTGTTACTCTAAGCCCTTGAAAATCTGGTCTTAATCTTAGGCACTAAGCAATTTTGATCTTCTCTGTCCTTGCCTACCATCCCCTAAATCTGTTCCCAAAAGGATTCTATAACTGTGAAGTCTGTTGCAGAGCCGGGTATTAATGCAGTGCATTTTCTGTTTCACTCAAGAACTTAACACATTTTTTAGTTTCATATATGTATCTATTTTATGGCAGCTAAATGCCTGTTCTCAACATGTGTCATTAATACCAAGCACCCATAGTATAGAGACATTACTTCAGAACACCACACTATTCTTACGAGTAACAATTCATTCTTTCCATCAGATAAAAAAGATGTAACAGTTTCTGATCTCAGATTACAGCTGTGATGTGGCTGATGGAAAAGTATTCTGTTCAATAGAACGACCTGTGTTACCTTTTGTTAGGGAAGTGTCAACTGTGAAAGGCTTCATTAAAAAGAAAGAACAAATGAGCAAGACAGAAAAGCCCTTTAAGAAAGTTGGGCTGTCAGGTTTTCTCCAAGGAAAGTAACAGTTCTTTTCACACTGCTGTGTGAACTGAATTATATTTGACATTTACTCCAACTCAAAGCTACCTAAAAGTTACACAGTCAATCAACATTCATTAGAGTCAAGCAGATTTATTAAAGTGTTTTTCTCTTCCCTTCCTTACTCCCCCACCTTTACAGATCCTCCATCAGTAACTTTCCAACACAGCATCATACAAGACAGTCAACTTTTACTGAGCTCTGTGCATGGCATATTCTAGCTTAGTGACCTTTATGAAGGTGGTGTGCTCCTATGGAACTTCAGAGATAAGTTTAATTGAGAGGCAGATATCACCACTGATACACAGCTGACACAGATGTGCACCACTGCCCTCTACACGACCTGTCCAAGCCTTTGCGATAGCAACCTTCTGCTATCAGATATTTGCCATCAGGGGTTTCAAGAGAGCTCAAAAGCTGTAACATTTGAGATTCCCATTCTACCTCCCCAGCTTCTACCTCTTAATCAAGTTTTGATAAGCCATCACTTGTACAGCAGGTTGTGAACTTACAAGATTAGACAACAGAACGCGCTCAGCTGTGCTCAAAGCATGACAGTGTTGGTCTCAGTGCAGTGAGCTGGGGTGGCAATGTGATAGCATTGACCTGTGATCCTGTTCAAATGCAGGGCATGCTTCAGAAGGCCAGAAAACTGAAAAACCTTTTATCTCTCTGTGACATAAAAAAGGACAATAAAACCCTATAAAAATTATGAAAAGTTTTGCTGCATGTCTTAACATTAACTCTGAGCACCTGATAGTGTTCAAACACATCTATTATCAGGCTTTCATTTGTTGGAGGAATTGATCTAAAAGGCTGCCCACAACACATATGTAAACAACTGGGTCAGTTATGCATTAAACTATTGACACAAAACAATTTTAAGCACTCATTTACCATAAAAAGGCAGAGCAATTGCTGTATTTTTCCTAACTATGAAAGCCTCACAGTTTCATACCTTTTAAGTCTAGAAAAGGCCACTACAACAGTCTCTCATGGGAGCAACACAGCTGAAACTGCATGTGATAGTACTGTAAATTTCTAGCCTCATTTTCACACTGGCATAATTTTGCTGTTCTTCCCAGTGAGTCCCAGATCTCTAATTACCTCTTTAATATTATGCTGCCTATACTTGTCATATAAAAACCACTATGATCAAAACCTTCAAAATGGGACAACTTTACTTCCTAGACAGGGTTCACTGCGCACGTCCCCTTTTGCTGTAAACTGCATCTCAAAAAGCAGAACAGTCCAAAGATCAAGAGGGTGAGAATCATACTAACACCATCCTACTCAACATCAAATCAAACAAATCCACCATGGCAGGGTGTACCAATACTTCAGGCTTTATCAGAAGATATTGGGACACCATTAGTATCCAAGTAGCTTCCATTTAACTCTACTTAATGGAATCATATCTCAGCTGAAGAAAAGTCATCAGCTGTCTTGGAGGAGCATTAACCACCTTAGGGATTGCAGAGGGCACAGTGGCAAATAAATTAGGTTCATGAAGGATGCTGTATTTTTTGCCTGAAGCCTATTCTCAAGCAATCTTCCAGTGCCATCAATTACATTGACAAACTGAAATACTTAGTTTGTACCAGACTTGAAACATCCACTCTTTAAAATAAAAAAAAAATCCACTTTACATAGCTCTTTTTTTTTTAGTCTGTGCTCCAGAAAAGGAAATCTGTGCAACCAAAACATTCTCTCTGGCTTTAGAACAACAGCTGGGGAAAAAAAAAATACAGTAAGATCACAAATATGTATGGCTGTGAGTTTTCCATCTGAACCATCCACTAAACAACTTATCTTGGTTGAAATCCAGAAATGTTCCATTAATTTTAATGGAATGACTTTGGAATTAAACGAGCATGGAGCACAATTTGCACAATTTACTCCTTAATGACAGTTATTTGCAGAAGGGAAGCTGTTTCATGTAATCAGTCTGAACACCTGCTTTTGTAATCAGCCTGTGGAATCAGACAGATTACATGATTACTACCAAACATTGCGCAGATACATTCTGTGAGAATTCATTGCTATTTCACAATTTTAATCAAGGTGGCAGAAAAAAACCCACTGAAGAAAAAAAAATAAGATCCCATCTCAGCAGGTATTAAGAGGATGGATGAGAAGCATGAATTTTGCCTGAAGCCTGTTTCTGAAATAGATTTAAAACTTTTAAATTGAATTTTTTCCACCAAAATTCCTGAGAAAAATTCATAATTTGATAAGCTCCACATATGGCTTGTGATCAACCTACAATCCACTGAGAACATCCTTAACTTAATACATTTTATAGTAGCAAAGGGAAATGGGAATTGGCAGTGGGCAAGATATTCCCTCCAACTCACGGTACAACATGAAGAACTTGTGTGGATGATGAAAACTAAGACACCAACTTCTTCCCAGTGAGTTCTGCTATGAAGTTCCACCATGAAGTAGAAACCT
This sequence comes from Pycnonotus jocosus, assembly GCA_013400435.1. NCBI lineage: Eukaryota > Metazoa > Chordata > Aves > Passeriformes > Pycnonotidae > Pycnonotus > Pycnonotus jocosus. The sequence continues at coordinate 61,525 of VWYP01005542.1, forward strand.
TTACTAGAAAAAGTCATGGAAAGTATAACTTTGGCACCCCCTCCAAGTCACTGGCCATTTGTACACTTTTTGTTTCTCTTTTTAATTTCTATTTATGTTGTAAAATAGTTTTCTGCAAAGACCACATTCAGTAAAGTATCTGACACCAAACAAGCTAAGAAATAACATCAATCAAAAGTCTTGCAGATAGTGAACTTCATATTGGATTTGTATAATACCTAGTTCAGAAGAGAGCAATTGGACTGCATAGCATGCAAAATGCTTCAGCATATTCATAAACAGATTGAAAAATCACTGAAAAAATAAATCTGCAGTCTATTAACCCAATACACAGCAGCAATACAGAGAAGCAACTAAGATACCTGATTGTAAGGACTCAATCATAACACTATTATGAATATTTTCAATATGAGGAACTTCAACATTGAATTCAGTACCATATATATTAAAAAAGAAGAATATTTGCATCTTGAATGTATAGTATGATTCAAATCCCAAAAATTACAAGTTTCTCTTAGCAGTGTGAAAATATCTCTGTGTGATATTTGAGCCAAATTACTTTTCTTAGAAAATTAAACAAATACAAGCCTTGGAGATTGCTGATTTATGGCATAGGAAAGTTTTTCAGTAAAAAAACACTTTTCAAAAATGTTGGTTATCTTAAGCTTTTGAATAAAATTCCTCTAGTTATAAAGAAAACCCAAGAGTATTCTAGCTTTTTTTCAGGTTGATTATGGACTATGGCTTGGAAATGTTATTTTTCTTCACTTTTTTCATGTAAAAAACCACCTCCAAACCCCAAAACTAAGCAAATGACAGTTCTCCAAAGGACAGATAAGCTTATAGCAGTTGAATTCAGCCCAGAAAGACTCAGGTACTCAAGCTTCCAGTGTTGCCTGCACTATCTACAAGTTATCAGCCCTCCCAGCTACCTGGAGACTGAATAATTTTTGTAATTATAAACTTGCTAACTCTATTATACTAATGGGCACACTGTCAAGCAGGCTCTTGAAACATTAAGATGAATGACCATTTTGTCAGTGACAGAGTAACCATAATGAATGACTTAATTTTTAAGAAGTTGCACACATAATTACACATGCAAGTAGATGCAGATAGGGGACTGCATCTCATGTACACGTTTACTGAAGCAACAACTGAATTTTCATCATCACTGTGGACATAGGTTAGAGTTTTGTGCTTGCAGAGATCTGTACACTTTTATACATACATGTTCCAAACATATGAATAAAGCCACTCAAGACTGTTGCTGGAAACAAACTACGGCCTTCTGGGTTTGTGTTTGGAAGAAAAGCTAAGAAAAAGTTACATAGACTAGAGAAAAGGCTAAGATTAAGATAAAATTTAAATGCACATTTGATTGGATACTGATTTGATGTTTATAAAATGTAATATATTTCATCTGACAGAAAAACAGATGCACAAATATAAAGAAGAAATACAGATACAATTTATTTTCCTTAGTGTTTACAACAGAACAACTTCCATGTTGACTACCAGCTCATGTAAAGTGGTATGATGAAACCACACATCATACCACTGGAAAGAAACACACAATGGGTCACCATTTAATCAGGTTGACTGAGCACAATTCTATTTGTTTGGTCAGCCATGCACATAGCTGCTCACATGGTTTGTGTGTGGCTATATTTGCAGTGTGCTCTTAGCATCACAGTACATTGTTTTTACACTATCCAAAGAAACCAAATCTTGCTGTGCTACCTCAGTATTTATTACCTCTCCATTTCTGTGATTCCCTATTGCCTTCAGCAGAATTTGCTGGAACTCAAAATCAGAAAGAAATCAGGGAAACATTATTTTTTTCTTATTGCCAGATCTTCTGTCTGGTCTAGTGCTAGAGAATCCTTTCTCTACATTCACTCACAGAGAGAAACCTCTTGCTGTATGAGCAGATCCAATGAATTCAGTAGGTTTACTCCTGCAGCTAGATGCTAATGTACACAACAAGTAAAGTCACTGAAACTGGGTTCAAACATGTTGTTTGTTTACAATAAAACCCCACTTGTTTTCACTGATGTGTTTATTCAGCTTCTAATATTCCAGCACTCCTGTCCCAGAGATATGCACCAGAAATGCTGCAGCTGTAACTGCCAAAGCTTACACTGAATTGCTTGTGCAGTCTTGGCTCAGCATCTCAGGTATTCAGCACAAATAAGCCTTTGAGCATGTGTTCCCTTCCTTCTTGTATATAGTCCCACATATCTTCTTCATTCCCTGGCAAAAGATTGATACCTAACATTCAAAGACCATTTACTACCTAATTTTAAAACAATCAAATAGCAGATATGGAAAACAAAAATTCAGTCTAAATTTTACCTAAAGCCAGCCAGAACTACAAGTAACTGCAAAGTGCCACATTAGGAAATACCAGGGAACTTTAATGACAACCATAAATAGTTGGATCATCCCTTTGTCAACACATGCAGCACGATCCCATAGTTTTGCTATCTGTGCATTTTATTTTCTCTTGCCATGCTATCTGCTGGCACTAATGCATTGCTATTAATGTGTTACAAAAGATGTCTGGTATGATTTGCTTCAAAGCCCTGCTATCTTGTCTGTACCTCATATTAGCAGGAGGTTTATTTAGGATCTGTTGCTCAGTATTTTGTACTATACCATTCTTAGCTCCATGAGTGTGCAGGGAACCCAGGGAGAGGATTCTTACTTTGTACCACCAAAATCCTTTACCAACTTCTTCACTTCAACTAGCAGAAAAATAAATTTTTGGCTGCTCTTGCCAGCTTTATAGACTATGACATATTTCTCCTTTCACATCGACTGGCTTTATTTCAGCCTTATTTCACGTCTTCCCTATTGACCTTTTTTACAAACATGTTAGGGTCAGATTACATTTTCAATAAAAAGAACTTGAGTTGAATTTATTATCATGTTTAAAAAGTTCTTTATCTATCATTGCTATCAATATGATGTCACCTCTGGGGTTTTTTTGATTGCTTAGTATATGACCTGTCGGACACTCTGTACATAACAAGCTTCCCATTTGGTGAAGCTGAAGTTTAAAAAGACCTCTTTCTTCTTTTGTTCCTGTTTGAGTGCTCTTGCCCTAAGATGTGTCCAAAGGGAGGAGGAGATTTCTGCCCTCTGGTTATATTTGTTCTTTATCATGTTCCTGATGCAGAGCTGGAGGCTTAGGCAGGGAACACTGCGCTATTTTGTGGCCATTTTTGTGTTTTAGCTATTCTTGTGTTTTAGCTCACCAGAAGCCTTTAAGTTACAAGCCTCCAGTAATCCAGTTAAATATTGGGAAAGTGCTACATAAGCATTAAATGCAATTGTTAATATCTTCCAGGGGCTCCAAGATCATCCTTAACTGGCACGCAGGGCTGTTTGATTCATCTCTGGAGGGAGATGTGTCCAGTCGACTTTATCCACTGCCAAATATGTTTATTTATTACAGCACTTCAGTACATTCCCTAAGCTCTTCTGTTCAACAGCTGGTGGAAGAGGCAGGATTAAAAGAATGCTTCTCAGCATCTTTGGCTATCTTTAAATTTTTCTTCAAAGACATGTACAGGACAGAAGCTACCCCATGGCTTTTAGAAGCAGAGATGATAAGTGATCCTCTCTGGCTGTAAAGCATACCTCGCAGCTGCCCCTGATTTTTACTTCTAAAGTTCACTACTCTCCTTGATCTCAATTGTAACTTTGCTGAAAAACTGAGGCAAGGAAATGTCAGGTAATAAAACAAGGCAACAATCCTTTGGAAACAAAATTCTCTTTTTTAAAAAAAAATCCACAACAAAAAGGAAGGACTTCATGGCTTAGTGCAAAATTTAACAGTATGCCTGCTTCCAGGAAAAAGCATATTAATAATTTGTTTAAACAATGAATTTTTCTGATGCTACAGATTCTTAAGGTACTCTCTACAGGGAAGGGTCAGAGGTAGCAAGAAGCCAAACGTCTTTAAAGGTATTCACTAAGTGAAAATTAATGTGATGCTTTTTTTCCTCTTTTAACATACCCATAGGGACTGTTCTATCAGCCAAGAATGCTAACAGGTTTTTCTATTCTAAACACAAAATCACCATGTGAAAGAACAAGTTTCCTTTGAATATTCTCTAAGCCCAGCCCCCACCCATCTTCATCATCCTTCCTTCTTGGCTTCCTCCCCTAAAGGGAATCCTACAGATTCAAAGGTGGCATATTATGACTGGGAACCCAAATGCAATGGGGTTACACTTATTTGGCTTAGGAAATAAACTGCCTTTTCAAAGAACTTACCCAAAAGCATCTCACTCCCTGATGTGACCTTACTTGTACAGCTGGTCTTTTGACAAATAATCAAGTTTTTGCAAGTCTAGAATAGCTTAGGTAAGACAAAATCCACATGCTAACATCACTAACCTAGATGCAGGTAAAAAAAGCCCCAAAATGGAAGCATTCACCTTGAATCTCTAATATTTAGCATAATCCAACAATATCTTATCCATGTATTTTTTTCAAAGAGAGTTCTTTTCCAAAGATGCAGCTCATTCTTATTAAAGAACAGGAAACCATACTCGTGTGGTACAAGGAGTGTGAAACAATTGTCTACTTAGAGGCTACTGCTCATTGAATTTTTTGGAAGGCTTATTTCAGATGAGATAGATTTACTGGATAAGGAAGATTAAAGAGGCTATTGTTTCTCAATTACCACTAGACACAGCTATATATATTTGTGCTTCATATGACATGGTCATTATCGTGTAGATATGTAACTTGCCTCAACCTTTCACCCTCACTTCTGTCCATCCATACTTGGACTACAGCTGTGTCCAAATTCAACACATTCACTAAGTAGAGATTACCTCACATTTTCTATGCACTGCACAAACATTAACTTATTAACCTTCATAACAGCCATGGGAGATTCATCTGAAACCTATTCAAATCCCAGTGGAGGATATGGGAAGATTCAGCTTTGAATCAGGCTTGCATATAAGTAGAGCAAAACATAAGATTCTGCTTAAGACCACATAACAACCCAAACTTCAGTCAAGGTCAGTTCCATCCTCTTGATTATTTACGGATGTTCCAACTCCTCTGGCTGTTTAAAACATTCCTATTACTTCTGGTTCTGCTTACACCAGCCACAGTGTTACAGCAAATCTCACAGAGAGGACAAAATGTTCAAGACTCCTTGTGGTTTCATCTAACCATTTTTAATATTTTTAAAGCAATGCTTATGCTCTGAGAAATGAAGACTTCTCTAAATCATTACTGAATTGGACCGGTGCTTGGTTTGATTGCAGCTTGTTTTGGCCTATGCATTTCTAAAGTTTATTATTGTCACAGAGTACAGTAAGCACAGGATATAATGTTTTTCTAAGGTATCTAAGCATACCATTTCCATTGATACATATTCTTGTAAGTCATTTAGTGACCTTAAAAATTATCCTAGCTATGGTTAATTAGGATGAGCAATAGAAAAATCAAACACTGTGACTCTGCTATTTCTACTGTGATTACTTAATGAAGTTTTAAAACTCAAAATGAACGTAATATTTAAATTAATTAAGTCCTAATAGAAAGGCTTTTTTCTTAAAGCTATAGAAAGTGAACTACTTATAAAAGGAATAACATAACTGGAAGTGTTCAAGGCAAGTTTGAAGGGGTCTTTGAGCCACCTGGTCTACTGAAAGGTGTCCCTGCCTGTGGTAGAGGGGTTGAAATTAGATGATCTGAAAGGTCCCTCCCAACCCTATCCATTGTATAATTCCATGATCAAACTTTCAAAAAATTTACACTACTGACATTTTGGGTTTGCATTTGGAGTTTTTGGCAAATAAACAATGGCAGAAATCCTTAACATTAAAAGAATACCCTTAAATTTAAAACCCCGTTAAACCACAGTCTTTTCTTAAAGGGCAAAAAGACATAACATTGATTCTGCTTGCTAAGGCATATCACTTCATTCCAAAAATAGTTAAATTCCTCAGGTTCAGTTTGAAAATCCAGCTTTTATTTCCCAAACGACCAAGCAACTGCCACAAACTTCAAAAACCATGAAGGACCCAACCAATCCTGAAATGGACCACTGTGACACTTTCCTTTAAATATTAGTATACAGAGGAAGGAAAACTTCAATTAGTATGTGCATTAAACTACATAGTCTTGTCCTTGTGTACTTCCCCAAAGCTTTTTTTGGAATTCAAGAACCATAGCAATAGAACTGAGAGAACCTGAGTCGAGGTTCAAAAAAAAAAAGGTTCTCTTGAAAACTCTTCCAGCCACCTGGTAGCTGAAGTGCTTTAAAATGTTCTAGCAGAACTTACTATCAAACAGAGTCCTCCAGTAAACATAAGCCATGTTATCTAGGGTTTCCCTGCCAAAATATAAATTATGTAAAACAAACATTCAACTAGAGGCCAGGTTTGAAAAAGAAGTAAATATGTGGAGGAGCATAAAATACCTTTGCAAGAAGAGCAAAAGAAAAGCTTGTCTGTTTCTGCCCATTCTTTCTACTGGTCTCTTTTATTTCAGCAATTTTTCATTCCCTTCTCATTCAGTGATGACTGTTTTGGGAAATTTTGAATTTTCTTCTGTAAACAGTTGCACAACAGGTAAGGGGCTTAGGCAGGAGAACACTGCTGTAAAAATTCTTCTATTGGAAAATCTGTATTTCTGACTCATTGGAAAGAATGTGCCTATTAGAAGGAGCACAAAAATCTGACTATAAAGTATAATAGGACTTATTGAAAAAAATTATATGCACCATCTGCAAGCCAAAAAATGTATCACAAATATGAATAAAGGCAACTTCCAATCCTGAGCAGCTGGTAAAAACAAATATTATTAGCACTTGAATAAATAGATTGATGTCCCCCCTGCAAATCCAGGTTAAGATTTTATCCTCAAAAACTGTCATGAACCAAATTATTAATTTGATTTTAACAAAACTTCGGCATATTGGATGACCTTGACTCACAATGTGAGATGCTGTCGTGGCACAAACACAGGACTGCAATTTTAGGCAACAGTTTTGACTTTAAACTACAGAATTACAGAACCTCCCAGGGTAGGAGGTTCTACTTGATTTCATTTATTTTATTTTGATTTTTCTCATGCATCCAAGTTTGTCAAGAAGTGAACTAGATGGTTGCTGTATTATCTAACAACTACAGCAACACAGTATATGAATATTGCAAAGAATTTCAGCTGGATAATTTTTTTGATGATGAAATTTCACTATACAAAGTCCTTAGGACTTTTCATCTACTAGAATACAAACCACCATGCACAGCTTTATATTCTCCTTTAGATCTTCTCTATTAATATGGTACATGCTTGAGAGGCTTATCTTTTACAGAAAAACACATTATGCAGCTTCAAGAAATTTGCTAATACTTTTATGTCACATTGGTCAAACTATGATGAGACACAAAAGCGTCAGACTAATTATACAGAATCTCAAAGTAACAGGCTAAATTATCATTTAACAGGCTAAGCTATCATTTACATAATATATTTTTTCTTTATAACTAGTGTAGTTGGTACAAAATAGGATACTATATTAATGGAAAAGCCCCCAACTCTTTAGGGTTGGTCATTTTTATCTTAGCCTGGGCTTGATTTGTGCTTAAGCTAAAAAGAAGACATCAGTTCTGGATTCTATTTTCGCTTTCCTGTTCAATGACACACACGACATTGAGGTTTTTCTCCTCATCTGGTTTTAGCTGGAAAAAGAAAATCACAGAGAAATACAAATTACACCAGATGAGCCCTAGGCACACTACATGTGCTTCACATTTCAAATGTTAAATAATTTACAGATTACTAATGAGAAAAAACTTTTGCAAACTGGTTAGGTGGGCTTAAGTCTGAAAACAGACAAGACAACAGAAAAGAGCAAATGAACATGAGCTACTAAGGCTACAGTCCTTAGAAGAGTTAAGGTGGAATAGTCCTCTACAGCTGCTTTCAAAGATGAGTAATTGTTTTATATTAGTGAGACTATAAAAGCTACTCATTAAAAAGCAAAATGCACTATATCCAAAATGAAGATTACAGGAAGGGATAAAAACAAATGTTGAATTTTTAAACCAACTTCTAGTGGCCGACTTTGATATATCATTAGTGTTCATGTCTTCATTTCTTCAAATATCAATGACAATACTGAAGTGAATATTGGAAGAAATTTTGAAGCAGAATTTCACTGGGGTTACAAATATGTTTATCATGCAAGCAGATTTCTTACAAAGGGGGTCTCACTAAAGGTGAAACAAAACCAATTCCAAAAAATCTGTCTGGAAACTGGTCACCTACTAAGTGGATTCAAAGCAGGAAAGTACACCTAGTGCAATGAGGAATTACAGAAATATGATGGAGAAGGAAGTAGACTTACAACTAAAAATGGCCATTCTGTTCACAGAGATTTAGCCCCAACAGATTGCACAGTCCCCTTAACTGCATACAAATAAACAGAAATCTGGCTGAATGTTTACGCTTTCACTTCCTTGGCAAGAAAACACAAAAGCTATATGCACCCTGCAATAAATACTGCCCCATTTCCTAAAGCAGCTGCCTCTGGCCACTAAGCAATTCCTATTAAACTCTTTCTTCCCTCTCTTCCCAGCAAGGCAGCACATTTCAGCAGCACAAACTGTACCCCAATGACCACCCATCCTGCTCCAGGAGCTGTCATTGTCTGGGGCTGACTCTCTGCCAGGGAATCACAATGAACAGGCCTCTTCACTTCCCTGTCTAATACACCCTTCTGTAGAGATGATGATGGTGGTGATAATACCTTTATAATCACAAAAATAAAGGGGAATGATAAGGTCTGTTAATGATTTATACAACACACTGATATAATGGGGAGCAACATTTAAGTGTAAAGTGTATTTCAGTTATGTCAGCTAAAAAAATTGATCATAAAAGCAGATTGGAGCTTGCAGCAACATTTTTTGCTAATTATTGGTGGAGAGTGAATGAGGAAACTGGCCTTCCAATACCCATCACTAATGAGACTCAATTTAGACCTTTTACATAATCTACTTATGGGAGCAAAGAAAATCCCCACCCTATCTGATAGATACATACTGGGATAAATTTTCCAGAGAGATTTGCCTCAATCATGAAAGCAAGCAGAATGTTAAGACTTTGATGTGAAGATGGAGGCTTGAGACGAAAATCACTCTACAAATTAAAAGCTGTGCCTTCTAACATAACAGCTGGAAAAATTTCCAAAATCAATGCAGAATGAATGATAATGGTGCCTCAGACCAGAACCTAGCGACTGCTTTTCCTGGGCACTTTTGAAAGTGCTTATATGCTCTGAATAAACTTAATTTGAATTTAATGTGCTAGTTTGCCCTCCTTAAAAAAAAAAAATTTACACATATAAGGATGTACTTGTGGACTACTGTGGTTAACTACTGTAGTCCCTCATGTGCAAGTATTAGAAGAAATTTAAGAGTGTGCTTATAATATTTTCTTGCGGCATCAATATCTTTGCTAGTCAGATACTACTTCACTTTTTCCAGAACCAAATCCGCCAGTTCCATCAAGCTCATTACAAAGCTACTGCTCTTTCTTGGCTATTTAAAAAAATAAGTTTCTTTTCAGCCTCAGAAAAAAAATACCACAATACGGAAATCCACAAATTATCTACCATGTAATGTGAAAACCCACAGAAAAGGCAGGTGCAGACAACGTCCCCTACGCTTACAGGATGCTTATTCAAAGATCTCTGCATGCTGGATGAAAACTAGGCACAGTTAACCAAAATATACCCAGCAAAAACAGGCAATGACACATTTGTTGAAAGATTGCACAAAAGATAGAGTGGGCATTGACAATGACAGATGTTCTTCAAAGGCTTTTTTCAACAAGAAATCAAGAAAAGTATATATACAAAAATAATACAATATACAAATACAATAATAATACCTACTACAAAAACCTTGTTCTACACTGGCACCATTGCACACACTGATCTTTTTGCCAAGGTATGTTCCCTTCAGGTCCAGATCTGATCCAAATGGTGATGTTCTCCAACATGGGACTCAGAGCTGCCAGGGAGGAAAGCAGCAGGATTTCTACTAGTACTTGCATCTATAACATCTACATGCATCTACCACTGATTTAAAAACATGCAAATGGTTGTTAGGGTCCAATATGGCAACCAAATTTGAAATAATATGAAATTCACCTACTTTGCCAACATAAAATTGACCTACAATTTTCAGCAAATAAAATGAAACTGAAACACATTTAATTTACTCTACATATCGTAAGGTCCAAACAGAGGATGATACATTAGAAACATGCTATGATTTAGAAAATCTTTGTTCATTAAAAAAACCTGAATGAAGTCAACCTCAATGATTTTTCTTTAAAATCCATTGAAATATGTATTTCATGCAAACTCAGGTAAGTTTAGCAGTTTTGAGCTTTACTATATGGATCTATGGGGCTTCTTTTCCTACTGGAGCACAAAGTGAAAGTTGTTTGTTGTTTCACTTCAGAAGAAAAACTAAGAGTAATTCATGAAAATGATGTAGAAGAACTAAAATCACTGAGCTAGCTCAGCTTAGCTATTGTTGATAAGCAATTGTTATGTTATCCTACTTGTAAAGTGTTATCTGTACACATACATATATTTTCTCCATGCCATCCCTGCATGTCCTTGCAGATCATCCTGTACCCTTTGTTATTGACCAATACCTCCATAGGAAAGCAAAAAGACTACAGTAAATTTTAATTCATTTCTGTTGAAGTTTTAGCTGATTAAGGTAAATGATGACATGACTTGACCTCCCATTAAGAAATGTGTGCAAGTGTTGCTTTTCCAGACAAATTATCAATAACATTTTAATTAAGGTTTGATTGAGCCAAAGCAATTATCACATGGCAGCAGGTAGTGAGCAGTGAAGAGCTTGGGGTATCATTCTTTCCCTGCAAGGGCTGGAAGAAGACAGAGTAATTACTATTGACGAGGCTAATCTTCCAGTTTTCTAACCTCAGGCATGCTCAGAGAGACAAATCCCACTCAGCATTCCTTGTCGACAAATTGGTCATTTACATAAACATGTTTTCTCGCCAACATACGCTATTGTAGTAGATTTCCCAAAGATGGCAGCAGGCCAGACACTTACTTAGCAGCCAATGTTCATGTCTTTTGCATAAACATATGTCCTTTTCTTGCCTTTTTATATAAGTCTGGAGACGAAACCGCACTAAGGGCAAGCGGAGCTTTGGGTCAAAACCTACTGACGAGGGTCCCTGCCTTTGAAGTCACTCCCTATTATCATAACAGCATACAGCTATAGTGCTTTTTTCCCCACTGGACATTTCCTGTCCCCCCAAGGAAACTTTCAAAGCTTTTGGAAATAAAATTACTGTTAGACCGACCATACACAATTTTTTTACATACTGGTTTAGCTGTCCAAAAGCATTACTTCAACACTGCATCTACATTATCCACACAAGGCAGTAACCCATGGCATGCCCTGCCCAGGTTGTTTCAACACAGCGTTTGCATTTGGTCTCCAGATACCAAACTGAAGCTGGGGAATGGAAATTATTTCATTCACATGTTTTATTTACATGCAGATGCCATATTTATTACTGTTCACCTCCTTGTCCCCTCAAAGATCAGACTGACTCCATTCACAAGGGATGGAAGAACCCTGCCAAGATGCTTATCTGCAATGAGACTAATGTAGATTATTGCAGTAACCATTACTGATAATAGTGACTGCCCACCCACATCCTGGATATTTCTGTGGTCTTCTGCCTGGATCTTTTCTGTCTGGACTTGTTCTGTGCTGAGCAAGGGAAGATGGTATTGTGAAAATAAAACAAAATTAGGCGGGGGGGAAATCCTTGTATCTATCTCTTATTAATTATTTGACTTTTTTTCCTTTTTTCTTTATTTTTAAAAAAAAATTAGACTAAGAAAACTCAAATGCTGCAGTATAAACTAAATGGATACACAAAAATATTGACACAATGTAGACAGATTTTTTTTAGAAATTGACCTCTGTCATGTCCTTCAAACATTTTACAGGCTATCCCTGCTGATGAACAGCTATCATATCTCACAAGGCTCCATCACACAAGAAATAGGATATCTAATTATTCTGCATCCATCACTGGAATGATCTAAGCTTGGACTAAAATATAACCACCATGACATCTCATTTAACAGTAGATATATTGAAAAGATGATCTTTATAAAACAGATTTCCTTGGGGGGGAAAAAACCCAAAAAACAAAACAAAACAAAACAACAACAACAACAAAAAATCACAAAACAAAAGAAAACAGAGGAACCAAAAAAAGAAAATCAAACATTTCTGTACATCCAATTTAACATTCTGCATCTTCTCAATTATTTCACAAGGAAATTTGCAAATGCACTTGCAAATTGTGATTACAGTCTTCCAAAGGCTAAAATTCCAATCATCATATGAGGCCTTTTCTGCTTCACTAAGTACATTTCTCTGAATGTTCCTGACTCACTGCAGGTCAGGGGAAATATTGTTAGTATTTATCATTTGCACAGTGTCAGAAAGAAAACAGTAATGCACTTCCTATGGACAGATGGATACTATTCTGAAAGGCATAAAATCAAAGTAGGTAAAGAAATAAAAAGAATGGATAAAAGCATTCCTAAGCTCAGTACACATTTTGTTGTCTCAACTATATTTGCTTTTCCTTCCACATTTCTTTGTAAATAAATTCACAGCCTGATAAAAGGTGGGCAGCAATGTGTACAAACCCTGCAATATACACTCCTATCTGGGATCATCCTTGCTGAGACTAAATGGAGGAATAGCATCCCAGTGCCTTATCGAAATACATTCCCAGGCTGCCTCCTGCCTCAAAACCCATCTGTTTTAGTTCTTACATGACTAAGAATTTTACCTACACTTAACACTATAAAACCAAAAAAATCACTGAATTAGTTTTTGCTTCCAAAAAAGAATTGTAGAAATTCACTATGGTGAGCAGTGTAACAGAGTCTTTGGATACAGGTAGTCCTGCAAGGAGCAAGGAATTGGACTGGACAATCCTCATGGGTCCATTTCAACTCAAGACATTCTCTGAGACTCAACAAGTGAAAATGGAAAAAGTAACGAACTGAAAGATGCCTTTATTAAACTTCACCTGACAGTTCAATCCCTTTTGTCCTTGAAAAGTTTAGTTACAGCTTGAAGATGACAGCTGTAGATTTCCTCCAAGGGGTTTCAGTTTTCTCTCAACATATTCATCATGCATTGATACCATTGCAGGGCTGATACGAAGATTACACTTTCTCGTATCTGTTGTCAGATACCAATAACATGGATTCTAGTAAATCTGTAAGGATTTGGTCTGAAACTTTTCACTCTGTGTCCCAGTTCCCTACAGTGTCCTTGTGATGGGGTCAGCCAGGGAGGAAGGACACTGGCTGTTCACAACCTCAGGCTGTTACCTCCCTGTTTATCTATTTTTGAGAACAGTTATGAATTTTGACATTATATTACCGCACTAATGAAATCAGAGGAAACCTTCACAATAAATATCAAGTGAGAATTGAAAAACTTTTGCTGTCAGGTTCCCAAGCTGCCCAAGGAAAAATATCCTGTGAGGTGCTTCAAGGGCACCACTGCCCCCAGATCACAGGTCAGTGGGGCAGCATCCTGAACTGTGATCTTAGTCAGAATCTGATTGAAATAACACTGGCAAAATTTCCTCTGCCCTGAGTGTTGCAAAAAGTGTTGCTTCATGGGCTGCATAATTCAAAACCATACAGAATTATGTTCTCACCCAAACCAGGCATCTCCTCGTTGATTGGCACAGGTAGATGGCATTAGTTACTACACAGCTCCTGGAGCCCTTCATTTACCAGCATGACTGTAATTAACGTTCTCACAAACACATGGCTGTGCTGTGGGACACCCCCTGGACATGAAGACAGTTCCATTCCATGCTGCATATACCAAGGAAAAGTTACACTTCTGACAACTGCACAGTCACAAAGGGCTTCAGAGCACTCATGAGATGCTCTGAACCCCTTGGCAAGAGATGGGACAATGGCTCAAGAGGAAAGTCATGACTGATCAAATGAAATTAAGGCCACAAGAGGTGCCAGGGAACCCAGAAAGCCACGTCACACCAGTTCAAATCACCTCTCCTCCCACTTCTCCAGAATAAGCAACCACTGCAGAAAATAAAAATTTCGCAGCAGGAGGAAATAGTGCAGGAGAGCACTCTCCTGCATTTCTACATACAAATGATGTCATACTAAACAACAAATTAAAAACAAACAAACCAAAGAATTAGTACTTTAACCTAATCTACAATAGGCACAGAAACTCAATAACACAATTTATTTTTAAAATGAATGCAGTAGAATTATCTATCTGAGAAAACAAGAATCATAAAATTGAAACAGAATAGCATCTTACTAGATAATATTTAGTTTGCACACCATAATTTGCATTATAATCATCACCTACTTTCTTCTCAAAAAGGATTTCTAAAGACCAACATAATGAGATTTACAATTTATTGTATTGGTAATTGTACATTACGGTATGAATCTCCAGCATTATTTAAATTTATCAAATAATATTTATTAGCAGTCTAGAAAGCCTTTAATTCAGTATCAATCCACATTTGTCAAACAAAGAATGAAAATAAATTTTGAGGTGCAGTATCTTTTCTTAAAAAAATGAATCTTCATATTCACTAATTTTCAAAATTCAGTGCCCATTACATCTTTAGATCAATAACTCCTTTGGATCCTAACACACTATTAATGAAATCAAAAGTAAAAACTCAATGCATTTTTAGATATGAGAAGGAATTTCTAACATAAACCATTCTATTGCAATGTAAAAGTACTAATGATGTGTTCCTCAATTTTCCACAGACATATTTAGGGAGGTAAAAAAATCACACAGGCATCCAAAATTCAAATCAGGCAAAATTTAAACAGAGTCCAAACACAAGAGCTACAAAATAATTTTGACTGCAACATCTCCCGTATCCAATGGTCCCTGAGAACTTCTGTTTTCTCCTGGAAAAAAAAATCCTGGGATGTTTTGAGTTTGCTGTTGTACACGCACTGACTTTCCTCAGCTCTGTCCGTAAATGCACACCAACTCCAGCTAAAACTCACAAAGTCAGGCACCTGTGGGTCTAAAATCTGTGTCTACTAATCTGGGAGATGTACTTAGCCCATGCCCACAAGCATGGACAGCAAGAAGCTCAAAAAGGTATAAAACTAAGAGCAGGAGACAGCAGCACTGCTCACATTTTCCTAAGAGCATGTGATGGCTGAGCACTCTGCCTGGGAAGTGCAAGACCTGACACTACACCTTCACCTGAAAACTACTTATTTATTATTGTAGAAGAATAGTAATATAAAAAGCACGAAGCAGAGTCAGGCAGAAGCTGCAGCATGATTTCTGAGCTGTGCTCTCTCCTGACAGACAAATGCCTATCCCAGGAACACTCCAGGAGGCCACAGACACATTTTTGCATGCTTTGTTTTTCCTGACAAATGGCTCTCAGGCCATTCCAGGCTTCAACAGCATTAAGCACGATTCAGTTTTGTAGTGGCAACACCAATGGTTGGGAAGGGCAGAGGTGGCAGAAGCAGGTTATCAGCATTTCGAGGGCAGCAGTGGCTGGAGGGGCTGTGTGTGAAAGGCTAACAGCGGGATGGAGGCACTGCGACCTGCCTGATTTGGAGGAGCTGGCTCTGAGGGTCCAGGGATCACAGCTATTGAAGCTGCAGATGGTTGAAGATGTCTTTCTTTCTCTTCTCCCAAACCATGGGATCTCACTCTCTCCCCTTACTTCCTCATGACACTGCTGACAGTCTGCAGCTGTTGCTACACCTTTGCATTTCCTCCTGCAGCCCCAGGCAATGGGCTCCTGCTCTGGGCTGGCCAAACAGTCCAGCACAGTTCACATCCCTCACACCTGACAGTCCTCATCTGCTTTATAAAGAGCACATGCTGGAAGGTGGGATTGTGGGCTGCATTCCTGGAGCTGGATATTCAAACAACTATGATGACATCCAGCAGTGCTGCAAATCCTCTCCCAGCTCACCTTCAGACCTGCTGGGTGACAAAAGAGGCTTTGAGGGAATGAAGGTGAGGATGCCTCATTGCCCTTTTAGGGCATTCAAGACTTGTTTAAGTTTAAATGAAATTTGCTTTTCTGCTCTTTTTGCTTTCCTTCTGCTAGGGACCTGCTCCCATTTTCGCTGGGCTGGTCCAAAATTCATAGCACTCAATAGGAAGTAGTGTAATGACAACAGTTTCTTTGAGCAGACTGTTGATACTGACCTCAGCAGTGATGGATCAGGCCTCTCTCAGACAAACACACGCATAAATTTTTGCCCCTCTCAGTACAGAAAAAAACCCAGCTACAACAAAGAGTTGAGTCTCTGTGCCAAAAATGAAACTGGAAGGAAATACATGCTATTTCCATGCTCACAAATGCATGAAACACCCAAAACCATGATGGGTCCCATCACCTTGATTACCAAAAGGTGTCATTTACTTTTAATTGTTTTCATGCTTCTGAAGGCTTGAGTACAAAGCCTGTCATAGCTGAGTTTTTCATGGTTGGAAGCATTTGTATGTTCACTGTGTTTATGTATTAAGCACTGTTAATGTACTCTACACTAAGTAACTTCCTCAGTTTAAAATCAAGACATCATAATCAATTTTTGCTTTCTTCAAGGCACTGCTGTAATGGTAACCCAAGAGGGGAGACAGAGTCTGTATTTCAGAGATCTCCACTTTGTAACTGCTTGAAAGGCACTTAGCTACATCTCACAACTGCTTTTACCACTTTGAGTAATCTTTGAGCAATCTTTTCACGATCACCAGTTACATCCTCCTGAAGTAAAAGTATTGCAAATCCCCTGCATCTCTCTTTAATGTTAGAAGTTACTATTTGGCCACTGTAACTTTCCAAATTTCAGCAGCTTTTTTTCCTATGGGATTTCTATATGTTCTTGCCACCATGCAACCACATACTTAAAGCAGACACTAAAAAGCCTAGGGAAAATTAGACACTGAACTATGATGAACATTTCTGGGTGGTCTTAGACAACTTGTTCTTGTGATTCATCCAATTAATCTGGGGAAGAAAAAACAAACAAACAAACAAAACCCAACAAAACTGACAAACCTTATTCCCCCCCACCGAAAAAACACCCCAGACCCAAACAAAAACAAAAAACAACAACCAAGACTAACAAAAATAAACAAACAAAACCCAAAAAACTCACCCACAACAGTGTAAAACTATCTCAGATCTTGAAGAAAATTGGAGGTGACATGTTATCTGAGCTCACCTGGCAACACCATCCTACTACAGGGCTCAGCACATTCCTGAAATTTCGATTTTATAAATTATGTATACTGTACACTGCTAGAAGATACAAGTGCAATCCTCAGAAGTCAGAAGTGCCAACTTACAAAATCACTACATTTCTTTAAACTTACATGCTGAACTTAGAAATCATTGTGAAAATTTCAATTAATGCAAACTATGGTGTACTAATAAGCTGAATACAGGAAAATATCCTAGTTTGCAGCTTTGGTTGTACAGAATTCATGAGCTTGCCAGTGAAATATCACTAATGTGATAGCAATGGATGTTTGTTTATCAAAAAGAAACCAACCTAATTAAGAATTTACCCACCTAACACTGCAGTGCCTTTTTTAAAGACATTTGTGCAGTGTCTCTTTAAAAGGTGCAGCAAGAATTTAGGACATCATAATACAACCCACTATTTCCCTGTCCAGGACTTGAAAAAGTGTCCTACTTCTGGAAATATTTTTGCTGCTATTTTTTTCCCTGTGTGTTCCCCACTTCTTCATCACTTGGGTTTTAAAAATTTATTGCTTGTTTTCTATTCCTCCAAATGCCATTTTCTATCACTCCCTGCTGTCTTCCTCTGCACTTGTCTGGAGCTCAGAATTGGAATGGATTATCTGAACTCAGCACTGTCTCCAGAGGAGTCACCATGATGACAAAATCCAAGGAAATAAAAACATCTCAGTCACTGATTAGTGGGAGGAAAGGGCCAGACAGGACAGGTGGGGAGGAAAGGGAGATGAGCCCATGATTATTTAAATCTCCCAAGTAAGCCACAATGAATAAAACCCTGAGCCTAGCTGAAAATAGGAACTCAGGAATCAGGAATTATATACTTCAGCAAACATATTGACAGTGTTTCTCATAGAAATATTTCCCCTTGAAGCACAACAGAGTTGCAAAGGGACTGTTTCTGAGCCGTATTTCAGAATTTCTCACTGACAAATACACAGCAACACCTGTTTGTCTTAATTTACTAAGATAATCCACAACATGAAGGTATTTCTGGTTCTACTGTTATGTAAAAATGATGGGGACTATTTCTAAAACCAACCACAATTAGGTAGAAATAGACTCTTCAGCCTTGTCAAGAGTGACAAGCAGTTGGAAAGAAAGCTTTTGGATAAAGTTACAGGCTTCATCCTTTTTCTCTAAAAGAATGTCAATGCTGTGCACTGGAATGATGAAGGAGAAAAAGGAAAAAACAAGAAGCTGTCAGGCATGGAGAGGGAGCAGCACTGATTTGGTGTGAATTCAAAAAGCAAGCAAACAAAACACAAAATATTTTGGTACAGATGTATAGCTTAGCACTTGATTTTATCCCAAAAAACAGCCTAGCAGTACCACGAAATCACTTTAATAGGTACTTTTTTGTTTGGTTATCACTGACTTATTTTTTCCATTAAAATTATAGATATGCTGAGTTATACAAATCTCTATAATAAAATTATATTTAAACATTAAAATAAGTTATTTTATAACCTAAGCAAAATGCCTGCAATGAGCAGGAAATGTCCCTTACTGAAGAAAAACTGCTGTTATTATTGTTTCATGTTTATAGCAGATGTCTTATAATCCTTAATGCACTCTCCAAAGTACTTCTACATTTTACATATTATATGCCTCATAAATCAGAACATTTTAGTAAAACCTTTCTGATATAATAATCTAATATCTTAATAATACTCAAAACATCTTGCAAGCAGTCTGTTTTGCCTACAGACTCCAGACAAGCTCTCTTCAGCCCATCACACTGATGACAGTCTGTGATCTGTATTCTGCAAAGTCCAATGGCCCTTCAGTCCTAAGATTTTTTAAATTTATGCACTTCCCTTACAAAGCAGCACAACAGCAGTTACACCTTACTCCAAACTGTTTCAAGTTTAAGGGATCTGGACTGATGGGCCAAGGCCAATTTTAGGAGGTTCAACAAGACCAAATGTTGGCTCCTGCTCTGGGATCACAATGACCCCAGGCAGCACTCCAGGCTGAGGGCAGAGTGAGTGGAAAGGGCCCAGCAGAAAAGGACCTGGGGTGCTGGTTGAGAGTGGCTGAACATGAGCCAGGTGTGCCCAGGTGGTCAAGAGGGCCAATGGCACCTGGCCTGGATCAGCAATAGTGTGGCCAGCAGGACCAGGGCAGTGCTCATCAGTCTCTTCCCCCAGGTAACAAGGGACAGAAAAAGAGGACATGGCCTCAAAATGCACCAAGATTTAGCCTGGAGATTAGGAAAAGTTTTTTCACTGAAAGGGTTATCAAGCATTGGAACAGGTTGCTCAGGGAAGTGAGGGAATCCCTGTCCCTGGAAGTGTTTGTATGTGTAGATGTTGTGCTCAGGGTTTAGTGGTGAACCTGGCAGTGGTAGGTTTATGACTGGATAAAGGCAGGTTTATGGATGGTGTATGGATGGTTTATGGATGTTTTAAGAGGTCTTTTCCAACCATAATGATTCTATAATTCTATGATTCTAGGTCTCATACTCTCCACTAACCATAAGTAACTC
The DNA here is from genome assembly GCA_013400435.1 of Pycnonotus jocosus. Classification (NCBI taxonomy): domain Eukaryota; kingdom Metazoa; phylum Chordata; class Aves; order Passeriformes; family Pycnonotidae; genus Pycnonotus; species Pycnonotus jocosus. The sequence goes on from VWYP01005542.1 coordinate 81,410, forward strand.
CCTCTACCCCAAAATGATTTGAGTTTGACTTGATAATTTGATGAATTCTAGTGGTCAAAAGCTGTCTTCCCCTATAAAAAATGAGACAGCTCTGTCACACTTCATAAGGGTATTAATTTTTTTTTTTTTAATACACAGCATAAAAATGGTAGGGAACCCCCCTCTCCTTCTCTTGATGTCTTTATTGAGTGGATGTCACTTAGTTTCACTCTTTAGTCAGCTTTTTCTCTTAGACATAAGCATTTTCTTAGGAAATTTCCCTTATGTCTGTTATTTCCTGGAATATTCTGTTCTTACCATCCACTTAAAGTCACTTTTCTTAACCTTTACAAATGAAAAAAATCCTCCCAATGGTGTGAAAAGCATTAGATTGAGATGATGGTAAAGACTGGTGTTCAATACCATTCACAAATTAGCAAGCAACTAATAAATCACAACAGTATTACAATAGTGTGCAGGAGAACTACCCCTGCTTTGGGTGATCAATATGAAGAAACACAAATGAACAGCAGAAAATGACCAAAACTTGATGGACTGACAGGCCTAGTCTAGAATAAGGAAAGAAAAAGGAAAGTTAAGCCAGAGGAAGAGATCAGGTCCAATATCTAGGGATGAGAGTGACAGCCATGCTATTACATGATCAAGTCTTGACATTATTGTTCGCTCAGAAAAGATTCAGAAGAAGATATTCCATAAAAGTGGTAATTCAGACAAATTTTCAGCCATCTATTTAAACCAGAGGTGGTAACATCTGAGAGAAAACAAATGAAGATTAAGAGAGAATCCACCATTAGAACTAGAAAACTGAGACTGAAAACACAATGTTTCATCAGTTCTAAAGAACTGGACACAAAGTTTGGGAAAATGTCCAGTAATGGTGACACAGACAGCTTCAAATGACTGTAAGAAAGATCATGTTCCAACTGCTTATTCAGTTTCAGATGCAAAACATAGGACAAGCCAGATGTAACTGCCAAGATATCAAGAAAAGTTTATGATTTTCAAGCTCTCTATTTTTTTCACATCTACTGAAGAAGGTTTTCATTCTGCTAACAAAGTTTACTGTCATTTTTTGGTCTAACTTTGCCAATTTAATTTTAATAAGAATTTGAGACATCATTAACTTTGTTTTCCAAGAGCTTTTTTTTATTACTTGGGGAAACACTGATCCACAGATTTCTAATGGAACTCCTAGCCTGGAATCAGCACAGTAAGGACTATGTGACATCACTTACTATTCACAAGTTCAGCTAGTATTTGTCTACAGTATTTTTTACATTATAGAATAAATCAATCGTTTCAAACCAGGTACCTCAAGAGGTGAAAGTCACAGCCCATTAAAATTTGCATGCAGTATGAAGTTTAAATTGCCTGGCTGAGCATTTCTGGAAAAATACCTCCTCTTACCATATCCATAAATTGTAGCCACACCACAGTCACATGATATCTTAGCATTTGAAAAACAAAGGAGACTGCACTACTTAAAATTCTTTAATATATATATATGCAAAATTCCCCCAAATATGCAGCTTTCAGTAAAAGAGTCACCTAATTTGTCACAATTTGGATTTCTTTACTATGATGCAAAAGGATCTAGCCCTGCATAAACCCATGAGCCACAAGATGAAACACAGGTAACTAAAAATTGTCATCTGAATGACAAATCCATTAAAAACTACTGGAGATTACTAGTGATTTTTACTCATTTGAGAGGACTACCTCTACAATTAAAGAAAAAATGCTGGCATTCAGTCTAGGTACCTCTCTTATCTGACTGTCTTAGACAAATAAAAAAAGATATGAAAATCTCTCCTGGATGTGGGGAAAAACCCTGATTTGGTTTTAGGAGACGGGCATATTGAGTACAACCTTTAACTGCTGGCATTAAATGCTGATCAGGTTCTAGAGCACTGCTTTTGCTGAGAAGCCATCACTGGATGGATAATTGCATCTGTGAATGAGGGCCTATGCTTAGAAATCCCAATAACAACTCACAGAATCCAGCTGAAAATACACAGGAGAGTGTTAACCTGACAGGACTGAAGCACTTCATCCTCAACCACCTTCTTAACTGGTGCTGGACATTCCAAGCACACACCTGGCATGTCTCTAGCACCTTTCCTCCTCTCTGCAGCTCCCACAGCCTCAGAGCTGCAGCTGTCACACACCCACCACCCAGTTGCCTAATCAGTTCTTATTTTCCTGATAAATGATTTGGCTATGCTCAGGTTTTGATTCTTCCTGCTGTTCCCATCTGTCTTCTCTTACCCCTCTTCCCTTATCAAATGTCCAACATAAAATCTATCAACAGCCAAGTGTAAAAATATCCCTCCAGCATAGTGATATATTTTTCCATTCTTCTAATCCATCTGTAAAAATGGTCAATGTTCAGTACGATACGTCTTGAACCCAGGTGAGGATATAAGGGTTAATATCAGGATATTAACCTGATATATTAACCTATCATCATGGATCCAGACTCCAAGAAATCAAATTACATAGCATGCAAATTCCTGCATATCTTTTGCAGATGTGATGTCATACAAGCTGTGTTATTCTCATGCCCATAAGGAATTGTAACTGCTTTGACTTCTCTCCAACACACTTCTTTTAATTGAAGCTGTACCTCCTGCCAGTAGGAAAGAGTTGTTATGAGAGGAGAGGAAATAAAATACCTGTCAATATGTCTGAAAGAAGAAAACATTAATATAAGCCATAAGCACAAGACCGCACTCTGGCATTTTTAACTACATGCCACAAAAGGATCATTTAACACCGTCTCAGAGAGCTGTCTTTTTAAACTCACTTTTTCATTTTTTAAAAGGAATAAAATGCAGAAGTCGGAGTAAAAAAATTCTTCAGTTGAAAAGATTGATCCTCACCAGTAACATTGCTCATTTAAGGCAAAGTCAAAATAAGCATTATCAGATTTTGTCCATTCTGCAGAAAAAGATTTTTAATGATTTTATGAGGAATCTAACTAAGCTACATTTAGTTTATTTTTGATGTTTAACTGCCACATATTGAGTACTCAAAACGGAATTCTGCAGGCTTAGTAAAAAGTATTAAAGCAGAGAGGAAAAATCTATATTGAGGAAAATTTTATAAAATTCTGAGAAGACTATGGATGCATATTTCTAAGTACTACTGCCAATTAAAAATATTTTTCTCAAGTAAAAAAGCCATCAAAATCACCTTTCTTCTAGAATTTAATTTATGCAATAAAATTTTTAGACGACCTTCTCTCATTTGTCCTGAGAACACTGACAACAGGAATGGATAGAGATGTCATAATATCCTCTAAAATACCCACATGTAAACATACATAGAGCCAGATGAGAAAGCCACACAAGCTATCAGAAATCCATCATGCATGTACAAAATACAGCAGGGATTTGAGTGTCAAGGCTCACAGTGGCAGACTTCATCAAAGAAAGAATTACAGCTTTGTGTCTTCTTTGAATAGTGGACTAGGGTTTTCTTCAAAGCTTTCTGTGAAATTGACTTCTAACAAGTCCCCTTTAATCTTTAAAGTCACAAGAAAAAGGTGAAATTCTAGAGACGTTATAGCTACAAGAGTGAATTCTTTAACCAATTGACCACTTTTATTAACACCAGTGAATTTTAATACAAAGTCCCCTAAACCTAAGCAAAAACGAGTTCTAAGGTTTCCATTACAAGGAGGAGATCTCAAGGCTTTGCCTTGAAACAATGAACTGAATGAGATCTGCTACTGCAACCGCATTTGTTCTCCAGTAGAAAACAAAATCTGATGTCACTGTAATGAGACCAATAATACCTTGTTACCACAGAAGAAAGCCTGTGATAAGATAAAGGGATTTCCCTGTAGCATAGGATAAATCTGTCTGAACAAAGAAAGATCATCCCTGCTTATCCTGAAGTACACAAATTTAGTGAAATTTGCATTATAAATATGACTGCGAAATATCATAATAGATGACATTCTCCTTCAGAGATTTTTCACAGCTAATTACTGATCCTTCACTCTAAACTCTGCATGGGAGATCAAAATCAAGCTGAACTGCTCAGAAGTTTTTCAAAACCAGAAATACAGTGTCATGTACTAAATAATTTTATATTTCCCTGACTTTACTAAGATGTGCCAAAACACCTGCTTTCAATGGATTTTTAGAAGTGCAACTTCTTTTAGGTCAGTAAATAATGTGACTGAAAAATAAACAGAAATACTGATGAGTTTTCATTAATATAGTAAAAATTCAGTGTGGTACTGTGTTAGAGTGATGCTATAAATCGGACAGTTTAGCCTGGAGGAGAGAAGGCTTAGGGAGATCTTGTCAGTGGAGGGTGCAAAGAAGATGGAGCCAGGATATTTACAGTGGTGCCATAACCAGAGGCAGTGAGCATACACTGAGACATGGGAGGTTTCCTCTGGACATCAGGAAATACCTTCTTGCTGAGTGTGACCAAATGTTCTCACCTTGCCTGAGCAACAAAAGTTTGTATTTGCCAAAGTCTCGGTCTATTTGTCCTAGACTAATTCCAGTACCTTGAAATGTCAGCACTGGAGGATACTGCAGGAGAGGCTCAACTACACACTACAGATCCTTTCAAAATCAGGAAGTCAGTGAGGCAGCACCCATTCAGCTCTTTCTTGCCTTTGAGTCATTTCTGAACAACCCAGGTTGTGCCAGCAATTCCTTCACAGCTTACGATGCACACAGCACTAGCTAAGCTAGTGACAAATTGAATTTTGAAGTAAGTATGTATTTAGAAGATAAGAAATGTGAGAAGTTCTTTCTGGGTTTTAAAATTAAGTCTGTTTTGGATTAGAAGAAAAAAACTTGAGAGTTTGGTTCTATACTAATATTTAAGTAGGCTAATAGCAAATATTCTGGCTAATACTGAAATTAGTCAGGTTTTCCTACTGTGATGCCTTTTTCTTTTTTTATTCACTGCTTTAAGCTGTTTTACAAATATGCTGAAACTACAGCTTTGAATGGCTTTAACAACATAGGAGCTATTGATTTTTGCACCCAGTTCCAAGAGCTAATGAATGTCTTTTTTCCACTTCAGGAGAAGAGAGATGACAGCTCTTCCATCTGTTGGGACTGAGAACCTTTGTCACTGAAAAACAGCTAGGCCTTTTTTCCTCCTAAGGGAGGAAAACCAGAAAAAATTGGCCATGTAGATGTTCTTTAATAGACAGTGCTTAAATTGAGAGTCTATAGCAACATGGGCTGCTTTCTATAGAGGGTTTGTTTGTGTCCCAGGCACCAGAGCCAAGGGAGATGGCAGCATTATTTGCTGAATGTTGCTGTTACTGCAAGATAAATACAGCAATTCTTCTTTTTATCTGTGAAGTGCCTTTCAGATAAACAGTCTGACCTGAAGTAAAGCCCTTTGCTGTTTAAAAACAAAACCAGAAAAGATCTGTTTTCCCAACAAAAGCAGGACAAAGCAGAGATGGCTTTGGACCTGATATTTAAGACCAGCATCTGATACCATCCAGCCAGGGTTACACAAGCAAGAGAGGGAGAAAGAAAATAAAAAAATAAAAAGGTAGTTCAAGAAAAATGCCACTGAAGAAATTATGAGACAGAAACAAGACAATAACAAGGGTGCAATTTGCAGGACCTTTGCTGTCAGGTTCTGCAAAATCAAAGTCAGTAACAAGCCCTGGCTGAGAAGCAGGAGCCCAGTGGGGCCATTAGGACTGGGTTAGGACTGAACTACAACTCTCCAGTGGAATTGTTGTGCTCTGAGCTGAGCAGCTGCTCAAACAGTATTTTAGTGCTGAAACAGTATTTTAGGAAGATAATAATCTGGAAGCAATTTTGTTCTCTATTTCACATTTGAAAGACTAGAACGTAGAAATGTTTTTGCAGATAAGAATGAGACCCAGGGACTAAGTTTGCTGCTCCTCCAAGTTCAACACATATTTAACTACATTACATCCTAGTACTTTCATGTACCAGTAACATACAACAACTGCTCAAATACAAACATGCTGTTTCCAAGAATCCAACATAAAGATAATAGATGCTACTAAATGCATCATATGCATCTATTACCTTAGGTCAAACAGTTCTCCCTGCTCCCTCTGTATTTCCCCAACACCCAGTGCAGATGCTTGTTCTTGAAACCTCAAACAGTGGAAGCCTCACATTATCTCTAGACCACCTGTTTCAAGGCTTCACCCTCCTTATTGTTAGAAGGTTTTTTCTGATATATAACCTAAATCTTCCTTGCTGCAATTCAAGCCTGTTTCTCACTGATGTCCCTGTAAAAGACCATGAATGCAGTCTCTACCTCTTTGCAACAGCCTTTTATGTATTTGAAAGCTGTGTCATGACACCTGAGTCCTACCTTCTCAGTATTATATCTATCTATCTATATATCTATATAACTATATAGCTATATATAAATCTTTTACAGATGGCATTATGTCTTATTAGGCTTTTGTTTTTCTTAACAGAGTTCTGATGGCTCTTGGTTTTTTGCTGAGCTCTCCTAAATTAGTCCATATCCTTTTTGACCTTAGGAGAATCAAGAAGGACTAAAGAATTCCCTCTGCTGTTTAACACAATATTCCTGTGTTCCTGTCACACACTCCAGATGGTGTTTGACACCACTGACAAGAGATTGTTTACCTAAGTTCAAGTTAAAATTGACTATTAGTGCACACTTCTTCTTGTATGGCTGATTCCTAAGGAATCATTACCCACCCTCTGCTTCTACAGTTAATTATTCTGATCTAAATATAGAAGCTTAAATTTGTCCTTTCTACATAGCTAAACTTACCATAGTGTTTTAGTAACAGAATGGCTAAAATGATTTTATATTCACATGATTCAGACTCGTCTTCTAAACATCCTTGTGTGTTTTATAATGTTTTTGTCATGACCTGAAAACTGAACAAGCAGTCTCTGTCCTTCATTCAAAGTATTTAATAAAAAGATAGAATACCAATTGGGCTCCTGAAAAGCCTAATTTGATATATCTGTCCATTCTGACAGATTTTCTAATGCATAAGTATATAGACATCTACAGCTTCTCTCCTATCTATCAGAACTGTTAAGCTGTCAGAATAGAGAAGTGAATTTATGGCACTTTTTTCTTGATTAACCTTGGTTTCTTGATTACAGTTATTATGCTTAATTATAATCTTCCAGTTGCTTACAATAAAATTATTTATTTCTTCCAATGCTTTTCTAAAAAATTAGTTAAATTGACAGCCTTGTAATGCCAAGATTCTTCCTCCTTCCTTCTTTTACAGATGGCATTATGTTTGCCCTTTTCAATCAGGTTTTGCTTGCAAAACTATCACACAACTGAAGGCCAGCCAGTTTCAAAAAAACCTGGAGTATTTCTTGCCTACATGCCTACAGAGCCTCAATCTGGTGGGGGTTCTCAAAGTATAAGTAACATTTACCACCAGTATAAAGACTTGCACAGAATGCAGCAGTGGCAGAGTAGGAGTTTGAAGTCCAACGTTTTCCTGTGCCTGGAAAGGTTCAAATCCATATCTCCTATCTCAGCAGCTCTAGATATGAAATTACCTCTAGGGAGGGTACAGCAGGGAGGAACAGGGATTATGAAGCCTTGCAGCCCCTCTTACAACACCACTCCTGTATCTTACAGCAAACAGTCTTTGCTTAGAACAGAAGCTGAGCCACACGGATCCATATCACCCCTCTGCACTCTTCCTGTCTCACTTCTTGTGCCTTACAGGGCACAAGGGGACAGTTTCAGCGGGACAGGAGAGTCAGAGCCCATCATGCTGATGACAGCACTGAACCAGTGTCTTTCATCTCCTAACACAGAACATTCATATCTTCAGGAGTCCCCTCCAAACTACAGTAGACAGACTACTGCCCTCTTCCTACAGCGTGAGTATCTAATAAGGTTCTACACATCATGTGTCTGTCCAAATTACTATAATTGACACTATTTAAAAATATCAATCATTATTCAGAGATATTCTAAAACTCAATCCTAATATTCAGCAAATCCGTTTAGAACAGTATTTTCTGTTTCACCCCAGTGTATTGAATTAATTTACATCAGCAAACTGAAATCACCTTGCTAAAAAACCACTGATTGAAGCCATGCACTTAGAAGTACTGACGTAGTCTGTGTGCCTGAAAATACCACTGCAAGAATGCTTACTCACTCCTTATAGCAACTGTTAGAAAAATACTATATTAACTTCATAATACATAAAAATACCTACCTCAATGCACCCATACATACAAAGCAGTGATCACATCCAGAAAGCATTGCCTGAGAAGTAGTTATATGTCAAAAAAACCACATAATCCCTCCCTCCAACAAAAATATCAAAAATAGTCTCTTTCAAACATCTAATTTGCTTCCTAACAGGGACAAAAAACCCACTACATTTAGCATATCACAAATTTCTAGTCACCATAATCACCCTCTATGTTGGATTGTTTTAAATGTTAAAAGGAAAAAACAAAGAAACAAAAAACTAACTAACCAAACAAAAAATCCAAACAAACAACACCACAACAAAAACTAGAAGGTTACACTTATGAAAACAAAGTATATGGAATCTATTAATTATTCCTTACTTTAGGACGGACAGAAATAGGCAGAGCAAGGAAAGTAGGCAGCATAAACATAGAAATGTACTGTAGCTATGTTAGAAAATAATAGAAACTACTTTATTAGAAGGTACAAAGCATCAACAAGTGCTTAGAAAAGATGCTTGCAAAAGTCACAATCACTGTTATCACAGAACCACATAACATGGGAATGCCTGTGGGTGTTCCTCTTATACACATGGGATTTAGCAGCAAAGAAAATGAATACAAATAAAGCAATAAGAATCCTCTCCAGACTTTGGTTTAGCCCTGCATGGTCTCCTTGGTCATTCCAGCTGATCAATTGGTTTTTAGTGTTAGCAAGAACTTATATCTTGCTAACATTTGCATGTTTGCAGGCTTATTTAAACTGGAAACCCTTCAAGCAAAAAAGCTGACAAGTTTACTGGAAGTAACCACAACATATAAATAGCTATACAGTTAATAAATCCAGGACTTTGGATGGCTTTAGGCTTCGACCATTCCTCATGGAAGTCTATTCTAAAAACTTTTAGCTCCAATTCAACAAAAATTAAGTTTCCCCTTAAATCAAGGCATTAGGCTGAGAACTACCCCAAAACAATCAAAATTAACAACAGCATAGGAACATGTCTTGTTCTCAAACTCAGGCACAGAGCAACACTCTGATCACAGAAAAAAGCCTAAAACTAAGAAAAACTTTGTCTCCATAACTCAGTGGAAGAAGAAATGACCACATCTGTTTTGCAGAAAACAGAAATGCCTACACTGCAGTTCCCCTAAAATGCTGAAGTTTGCTTAAAATGCTGAATTACATCACCACCCTTTCAATAACAACACACAGTTATATGTGGAGAAAATAAGAGATCTTGGCAATAGAAAAGTAGATAAATCCTTGTTTATGGATAGCCTGATGCTGTGGGGCACACTCAGTGCTCCAGGTGGAAGCCTGGCAGTGGCCCCAGCCAACCCATGGCAACTGGGAGCACAGCTGGAGTCAAGCTGATGGTGATGCCAAAGAAGCTTTAGTGCCCCACAAATAACATTCCAATTAATTGTGTACAAGCAGAATCAATGGCAGCTCTTCCCCTAGGGTAGATCTCGACCAACTGGTTTTATACCCACTTGTCTCCTAACAGTCTAAAACTCGTCAGAGTCTAAAATTCAAAGCAAACTGATTTTTCTGTAAGTTTTAAACAAACATCAACAAGACTTGTATCAACTTCATATCGAAACAGAACTCCAGGTGCACAAAAAGATCCAAGAAAAGCCTCTCAGAAAGGAGGAAAAGCAACAGGCTGTGAGCAAGAGGTTACAGAGCAACAATTCCAACTTCCACTGAATGGAGAAAGTCACTGACTTCAGTTAGGGGCAGTAACCCACTGCAGAACAGCTAAATGCCTCTAGTACTAGTGTGAAGTACTTGTGAGCAGATAAACCTCACGATTTCCTGAATTTAGCACAAAAGTACCTTTCTTTTGAAGGGATGGTGTACATTCCTACAGTCTTGGCCTCCTTCTCCTTGGAGAGAATATCTGAGCCTTTTCCATTCCCTTCACATGTACCAGACTATCTTCTCCCAAATGGTATAACTGGTATCAATATAACTAAATATTGGCAAACTACTTTCTTTCAAGTTTACCAGTTCTGTTTGGAAGAGAACAGTCCAAAAGCTTGCCCAGCTTTTCACAGCTTTATGGCCAGAGCAAGAAAACATTGAACAACTGCCAATACATTTGCTTCCTTTGTGAGTCTTGGAAAGCACAGAGAAGCCTAAGGCTCTAGTTTACCAAAGCAGGTTTTCAAGTTCTAATTAGAATTCCTGTTTCGATACTCAGACCATGTCAGTTCTGCAACTCAGATCTTTGAAACATCAATGCAAGAACTATCACCAGAACGCATCAATCAGTTAAAGAGTGAATTGAGTAGGACACAAACATTTTGACAGGTAGATAAATAGACAAACTTCCCAATTTTACTAATGTCTGCCAGGAAATTAGAACTCATGGTATAATATCCCAGCTTCTCTAGCAACAGAATTTTTACACTCATGTAAAAATTATGATGCACTTATGGTGTCTCATAAGTGCATGAAATGGAAAAAAAAATTATCAATACAGTCTGACTAACCAGAATTTTTCCTTTCTTCTTACTATGAATAATGCTGAAAACACTATAGTAAATTCAAATGCCAGAATCTATTTAAAACGCCCTTCTAGAAAAGGCTTGATTTTCAGGGGAAAGAAATCCATACAGATCTGACTTATTAATCGTTTATTAAAAATTAATTCATGCCAAGAGCACATTAAATGTTTATCTTATTAAAGAAAATATAATGATTTCAATGAAGATAAAATAAGAAAGAGATGTTAAAATATATTAATGGGATTAATCTTAAAAATGTATTGTCTAGAAACACCACAAATGAAATGCTAACATGACAACTAAACTATTAAAAATATCCTCCAGAGGTATTTTTAAGTTAAACAAATTTTGACAGCATTTATTTTTCTGATACTTGATCACTTAGGACTAATAATTTTGACATGGTATAAAAAATTGTTTGGCAAGCCTTTGCTTAACGCCACAGTGCTCCTACACTAAACACAATTTCTTTAATGAAGTTAATGCTATGTTAAAGGGACAGGGATTTGAGTTCCAGTCCTGTATTTCTTCTGTGAATGTAAGTAAATGATTTTCTTAAACACACAGTAGCTTCCTAAAAGAAAGTTTAAGGAAAAGATTTTGTAAAATGTAAGGCTCTCAAGTAAAATCAACATGCATACAGGGATATATGTCAAAGTAGTGTATTAGGACATACATAGGGATGTTAAAATACATCTATCAGAAGCAATATAGGATATAAAAACAATGTAACAAAAAGGGACCACATCCTTTTAACAACAATATTCAAGTATGATGCTAAACTAATATTACCAAGAATATTTGTTTTCTCACTGTTACACAGAGGTAAAAACTGCCTCATAGAAATTTTATTCGGATATTTTCAAGTGATCAAATAAATCCTAGTATTCCCACCTAAATGATAAAACATCAGTGCAAGAAAAAGCTTATCATTGGGTAGAGCAGTTACAATGCTGAAATATAAGTTTTAGGCAGCTGTGATATGAAATAGCTTTAAAGTTTCATAGAAAAATCTGCAATTTTCTGAAACAAATATCATGTCCCTTTTAATTTGCATGGACTCTTCCACCCAATGCATTGGATGGAAATATCACACCTCAGGGGGTAAAATGGACGCAGAAAATAAAATCTTTTTCAATTGCAATCATCAAGAAAAATAGCAAATGCCATGTTTTGTACTCAGCCACAGTTTATTTTAAACTTTAGCAGAACTGAGGCATTCCCCACTCATTACAACATCATTACATTTTCCAGGTATCTCTCCCTGTTTAATCACATTATCAGCTTTTTTTCCTGATCTTCTGCTTCCCTGTTTTCCAAGTGCTAACAGTACTCCTCAGGATGGTGTCATCTACAGATTTAATAAGCACATTCTTGACACAAAGCCTTTTTTTGACAGTAAAATATTAATAACATTCCTCTGTTATAGCTTTTTCAACAGTTTTTTATCCAACTACAATAATTTCTCCTGTTGAAGTCAAAATATGACACCTACTGCCTGTCCTTTACCCACAAGGCCTGTTATTCTATACAAGATGAACATTAAATTGGTTTGACACATTTTGTTCTTGGCAAATGTATGTTTACCATCCTTTATCTCATTTATTTCTCTAGGTGCTTACAGGTACCTTGAGTGACTTCTTCCAGTATTTTTCCAATAGTTCAAGTAAAGTATGTAAAAAACCTCACAGAATAGCTGAAGTTCTGAGTAGAACGGATGTATCCGCTATTAATTTAAAATAAATAACACTTCTAAAAGCTTAGTTGGTTCAAATTTCATGCAACCTAAAATATATAGGCTTCTTAACACCAGAATATTTTCTTCTTAGAAATACAGTTGTGACATTTCAAGAGTTGAGACAAAATGACCTTATTCAAATATTTCACTTATTTAAGCATAATAAAAAACATAACAAAAAACCTACCCCATGTTCAGTGACACAGGTTTCAGCATGCTGCAGCAAATCGTTTTTGACATCATTAATGGACTGATTTTACTGAGTTTCATATTACTGTAGTTTTTACAAAGCTCAGGACAGTCTTTCAAGCACTAGTACAAAGGACAAAAGGAGATCAGGTGTATTTTCTGCCCTGCAGTAGAACCAACAGCTGCTATCACACCATGGCTTTGAACAGCTCAGGTGATGTTTTGCATCAGCTGTAAACCCTTGAGAGAGAGACAATGCTCACCTTGCTTTATTTAAAAGATCTCCAAATGGGCTGTACAAAACAAATGTCAGCAGAATTTTGTTACTATAAGAAGTGGTGAGGGAGGTCACTGCTTCCACATCACTTCAAAACAAAGCAAGACACTCCAAACACCAATTCCTTACATGTTTAAGAAACAAAACTTGGGACATCACAAGAAGGAACAAACAGTTTTCAATCTCTTACCTTAGGATCTCCTTGCTCAGCAAGCCCTGACTGCCTGCTTGACAGAGAATGTTTAACACAATCTACTGCAATTTACTGCAAGGCATCTCATACTCACACTACATTGACCAAAATCCTGCTGCAACTTCTTTTCCTATTACAATCTCATCACATCTTCAGGTGAAGAAAAAAAAAAAATCTGCAGAACCTGCTCAATTAGACTGACCCTGAAAATTTTAACACTATTAAATTGCATAACTGTCTATCCATAACTGGCATTTCCCTTAGTCTTCAATGTCTACACTATGGGAAAAAAAAAAAAAAAAAGATCAGAAACAAGA
>VWYP01005542.1:94857-109070 GCA_013400435.1 Pycnonotus jocosus
AGTTTTAAATGTTACACTATTAAAAAAAAAAAAAAAAAGATCAGAATCAAGATCAAGGTTCACCTGAGTAACATTTTTATATATGCAAAGATCTGGCTTATTTTCTGTTGACCAAGACTCATATATTGAATTGATACATAACATGCTTAAGTCACACAGTTTACTACAGACTTACAACTGCAAATAAAAGCTGATAGGTGGCTGTCTTCAGTGTAAAACCAGGCAAAGGGGATTATATTGTTAGCAGAAATATCCCTATTCGCAACTAAATTGTGTTTCCCAGGCTAAGCGCTTTAAGAAGATGCATTTCCTTTTCACAGCATGAGGATTTGATGCTGTGATGGGTATATTAATACCAAGCTGCCAGAAGTGCTTAGTAATCTCCTGTGGGTGCAATCAGCCCTGCTCACACTCCCTTCATCCAAAACAGGAAGGAGGAGTGAAAAGAGTATTACCCATTCTCCTGCAGAGAGAGAACAGCTTTAATGGAGCCAGAGACCTGAAGGAGTCTGGGATGTGTCAGAAACCTGCCCAAACCAGCAAAGGCTGTGACACAAGGCAGTTCAGAGAGAGAGGCAGTGACATACACTTGGTTTTCTGATAACCGAGATCTCTGTATTCCCACATAAAAATAAATAATTAAAATACCTGCATCAAAAGATGAACCAAAGAAATACCTAGTAAACTCCAAAGTTAACAAGGAGATACCTACAGCTGGAGAAGAGGGTTATCTATAAATTCCTGCCATATTCTGAAGCTAAGGCATCTGAGTAAGGGTTTTGTGGCTCCCTCCACTTGAGATCCAGGTGCCAAAGGAAGAACTTGTGCCTAAAAGCCACGTCCAATTGTGGGTGACAAGAACCACTTACACTGTACCCTGTAGGTTAACATATATAGCGAGGAATGGGGTCAGAATCTTTCCTTGGGTAGAAGAAAACTCAACCTGTCAGGCACCTCAGGGAGGCAAGTCTTCTTCCATCTAATTCCAAGTGCTTTTCTAAACTTGGAGAGAATTTGCTGGCTATCTCTCCAGATTGAGAGAGAATGGATGTGTGCTTACATCCCATGGGCAAATTATCTGTAAATATGTTTGATGAAGAGCTGCTTCTCTCTTCCATTCATTATTGAGGTAAGATACTGAACACCTCAGGGCATTTCAATCAAGCATCTAGAATTTACTGGGAGGAGTACAAGCCAGAGTGCCTGTCCACAGCCTACAGGAGAGTCTGCTGAAGATGCATTTCATGGCTGCACATTAGAGGGCAGAGCATTTGCAGGCACAGTGAGCTGCTTCTATGGCCTTGTACTCAGAGTACTCAGTGGGAAGTGGGAGAAACTGGGTTATGCACCCTGCTTGGTTTATGCATTGTACATTACACAGCCACCCAATGAAAATGGAAAATGCCCAGAGCAGGGCTCTGAAGTCAGGTCTGAGTCCCCTGACCTTTGGCTATGGAGTAGCTTGCAAAGGAGACACAAGTCACACCTCATTCCTATTACACATTGCAACTGAGGTGCATGAAGGAAAACAGACTGGAAGAATTACACTGCAGCCCTTAACTTTTATTAAAGGATAACCAAAACACCCTCTCCACATACAAAACCTGGATCACACTTTGTATTGCAATCTGACAAATATTTCATTTGTGGAACACCATGTGTCCAAAGGAAAAAACAGAAATCTATTAAATAAATGTACTCATAGCTGCAAATGTTAAATGGATTTTTTTCTGGAAATTGTTACACAAAGTGCCACAGATCATCCTCATCTGTTTCCAGCTGTGATCTTATGCCCAGGGACACATAAAACCTCATGCACCTGGAGATTAGGAGGTTTCTATAACTCCAGTTCATCAGCTTGCAAAACCAAAGCTTAACATTTTACATACTTTGTACTTTATATTTAAAGTGTGCATGATGGTTTCACATTCAATAAATTTTACTGTATTCATTTTTACATTAATAATATTCTTCATGTTATTTTCAGATTACTTGTTATGAATTAAGCCTTTCTAAGGGGTGGAAAGGGTTAATCTTGCAAAATAAGGTTGGTTTTTCTGCTACCTGAAAGGATTCTCCCCACCTCTTGTGTCTATTTAATAGGTTAAGTCTCTTAACTGAGACTAGAGAGTACCATAACAATATTAATGACTTTTAAGAGAAAGAATTAAGTGGCTTGCAAATTAAATAAATTTAAATTTTAAAAAATAGAGTGGAGGGGGAAAAAGCTAATTTTTACTGATACACTTACTCTTTATCCTTATTTTTAATGCATGATTGGTGAAATACTACCTTATGGAAGCTGATGGTAAAACTCCCCTGCTCCTTTGATGAGAAATATATCAGAAGGGAGGCAATAGAAGGGAGGAAAAAAGCTGCATTTCTCCAAGGCTGGTGCCTGCTACTGGAATGTTGTGGTGGAATGAGGTTATGCAGAAAGAAAACATGGACGTGTTAGAGTTAAATACAATGCTCAAAAAACACAAAAGAAACTGGAATGTTAATGAACCAGAGAGCACAGTTAGAATGCAGAATTAATTTGTAGTCAAGTCAAGTGAAGCCTGAAATTTGCTATTGGATTCCGCTACTTGTTTGTAGTTTGTGTGAGGTTCTGAGGCTTGCTTGTTTTTTTCCTCATTCTACTGGGATTTAGCATTTAAGAATAAACAAAACTTAAGTATATATGTCACACTAATGACCCAGGAGTAGAAGGCTTTAAAATTGCTATTTCTTGCCTAACTGAGGTCAATTATATTCTTAATCCTTTTGTAATAAATAAATAAAGAGAAAGAGAAAACAGTCCTTTAAGATGAAAAAACAGAGGGTGGACATGATGGATGACAAGAAGTTCCACATAGTTCCAGGCAAGAAACACACTTGTACAATTCCTCACAAAACTGCAATTTAGGCCCCATTTTGCAGGAATAGCATAGAGGAACATTCAACAGTACCTGTCTCGTTTTCCAGTGGCACTGCTGGACTGCTTGCTCATGCTAATTTCTTTACCTTTCTTAGCAGCACCAGCATCTTATCTAGTATCAGCACTAACAACACTTTCCACCACCCTGGGGTCACTAATAGATGCTTCCACAAAGGTACTGAGATTCTGAATTGAAAGATACACTCTGGCTTCTCCAGGGACATGTGGCCCTTGGAAGCATCAGTAAGTATTTTCTACCACTGCCACCTTGTTTTGCAACTCTAATGGATGTTCTCTGTCACTCCTCTAATAACTTCTGCGCTCTTCTAGCACCCTGAATGCATGGGGGTAGGTCTCCTCCTCATGGAACTCATTTGCAATTTCTGAGTATGATGAAGGCCTGCCCTCAAGTCCCATTATCACACACCTCCTGAAGGTTATTCTCNGCTGCAGCCCTACAACTGTGCCAGGTTCCACCAGGTATGCAGACCCATTTCTTTTATTTTGTGACTATGTCTTCAAGTAGACAGCTCTTCTCTTCTGTCTCACCCATTGTGTGTGTGCCCAGTGTGCTGCTGCTGCTCTGATATCCTTGCTGAACTTGTGCAGTAACACTGAAGTTTCATAATTCAGTAACCTTTGCTTTTCATCTCCATTCCCATGGTGTAAATGTTTGCTGTCAAATATGATTCACATTTAAATTAATGGAATGCCCAAAAGAAAAACATGGTCATTACTTTTTATGAGTTGCCCATGTTGAGTGGTACTTGATAATACAGCTCATTTGTACCACTCCTACTGATTGGCAACAACAGGAAGGCAAATCAACTAAAAATCTGGGGAAATAACCTCAATATGGAGAACTGAGCTGGCATTCAGACAAAAGGAAATGATCTGGCAATGAAAGAAAACCCTTCACAGATCATTCAGGACTAGAGGTACTCTTAATTTCACTAATAGGTCCTGGTTTATGTTCTTAGCCAAGAACCATGTAACAATTACTAGGTGAAGAAGAGAATCTAAGAATGGAAACACGACAGTTTAAGGTCATTTTTATAATGATTTTTTTCATATTTCAATATCTTTTTTCAAATAAAATTGTAACAAAATATTGGCATCAACCTCTTTCAACTAAATTTTTAGTGCATATTACTTTCAGAACAAAAGAGAAATAATGGGAAACTTAAGTCCTGCACTGGGCCTCCTTTATCTGTAAACTTTTATTGAATCTCCATGTTTGCAAACAATAAATAATAATAATAAAACTGAGCATTTTTATAGCTGTTTTCATCCATAAACTCCAAGGTACTCTTTAGTACGCTTGTCTAACTGCAGCCAATAATTTTCCCCTGTTGACTGGTGTGGAATGCTCAATGCAAGTGTAGTCCATTAAAAGGGAAATGAGGAGAAAGACTGTCTTGTGGTTAGTGCCTGTGACTGGGAGTAATAATTCTTCAGTTTTATTTCCAGCTCAGAAACTGACTCACAGAATGACCCTGGGCAAGTCACTAAGATAAAGAGAGAAAAAGAGAACAAAGTTTGTACCTTTGATTTAGCCACCAAAATGAAGCTTGATTTTCCTAACTGCCAACTATCTGGAAATTATCTTTGTGTAAAAACCTTGTCCTAATCCCTTGTTCCAGCAGTTGACCCATCTGAAATTCAATCTTCATGAGAAATTAAACTCGTTTAACTTGAATCAATTTCAAATTGATCTCATTAATTTATTATGAATCTCAACTGTATACATGCTTAACCCAACTAAATTCTCACTTAAGTAACAGAATTATTTAGTAAAATATGTTTATTATTAAATAAAATTCCAAGTCAGCAATTTTAGAGCTTCTGGGTTAGGAGATGGCATTGGTTTATTCTGGTTCACTCTCAGCTTTCCTCTAAGGCACCTTTCTATCCTGCACCTCTATTTTGTAGGCACTGTGTGTCATGACTCTCCTCACATATTATTCAATTCTGTTCAATATATTACATTGTCATACCATTATTGCAGATTCCTTTTTTCCTACCTTTAGTTCAACTTTCACATTCTATGACTGCTGAGAAATCTGCCCCCAATTCCAACTATCCAATCTTGCTTTTCAAATGTCTTGGGGAAAAAACCCCAACCATCACACTCAGAAAACATTCTAACCAGTAACACTGGTCTGACAAGATTAGTCTTGATTAATTTACTCTCATAAGAACAATGAAGACTTGTCAACAATTTATGGGGTTTAGATCAAATTCTGAACTTCTGGTTTTCTCAATACAAGGAAAACCAAAGCAAACCCATATGCTAATAAGTGATGTTGCTGCAAACCTTTTCTATGGATCACTAACAAAAGCCAACAGAATATCCATGGCACTTTATTGAAATCATGTCTCACACTCTCAGATATAGCAGAGGGCCTCAAGCGTGTTTAACACATTTAAAAGGGAATTCTCATTAGTGAGTGTATACATTTTAGAATCAAATAGATTCTAAAGATCAATATCACATAGATTCTAGATAGCTGCAAATAGAACCTTCCTGATGTTCATATTTTAACAAAAATTAAGCCACATTTATAAATATTTCAGCACAGTGTCTGCATCAATGTACTGCAGTAGAAGAAAAATTTTATGTGCTGATTAGCAGGTAATTCTATACACCTTGATTTGAGAAAAAAAATTAACATCTTGTGTTTTTATTTTAGATCTTCTCACTATCCTCAGATTCTCTATATAATAAAGTAATTTCTTTGTTAATTGGCATGGCACTATCTCCAATAAAATCAATGGTTTTACTTCATTAATTTTGAGGTCAGCAGAGCCTTCCAAGACATTTAATTTTTTCAATGGAAATTCTTGAGAGTTAGTTTGTCAAACTGCAGAAAGAAAATAAATAACACAGAAATATATGAATTGAAGTGTTTCATGCTGCACATTTCTGCCAACAGGATAAAGAAACTTTGCTGAAAGCTACCAGCAGCAAAGAAACACCAGTTCTAAAGAGAGAATACAACTGAATGTCCAGCTACTCAGCAGAGGGGTCAAGAGAGAATGAATATCTGGAATTATGTTAAATGGAGAACAAGAATTTTACTTCTACCTCTCTCCATTTTTTGGGTAAAAATTTGCCATTTTTTTCTGTAAATTCATGAATCAAAATAAAATTTGAAAACTATGATTAGTCTGTGGAAGGTTAGAAGAAATTTTGTAAACAGGAAAGAGGAGAAATAGCAGAGGACAGAATTTAGTGGTCAGAAAGGTGTGAACACCACACAGGAGAAGCAGCAGTGGTAAGGACAGATGAGAGGAGAGAGGCTTGAGATAAAAGAACAGAAAAACTGAATAGAATTCTGTTCCACAAACTCAGAAGCCTTCATAATATGTTCATTGAGCAGCTTTATGATGAGAAGCAAAGTAGCATATAAATAATTGAACACCTTTGTGAATAAAAAAGTTGAAAATAAACCCATCTGCTAGGTTTTCCACAGAAGAAACATGGCTTATAACATCACAAAAGCATGTTGACAAGAACTTCACCAGGAAGAAAAGCATTGCTTTATAATACTTATTATTCATAAAATCACAGAGCAGTTCAGGCTTTCTGATACATACATAGAGCAGTTTTCAAAATCATAACTATCCTCAGATTTTCTATCTTTGTTGAAAACAAGTGAATGCTTTCCACCAAATTTGATCCCTCTCCATCGTGTTGGTTTGATCCTGAACACAGTAACACTTTACGTGCTTTGTAAGAGGGAAAAGGAAAATCAAAGGAAATATCTGAAACATTAGAAGCAACACTGGGCTGTAAGAACAAAAATGAAGTTCAATGCTGGTAGCTGGGTATTACAACAACATAGGCACAGAGTCTACAAACATTTTTTTAAATGGCACACAAATGCCAAGAGGGTGTCTCGGGTCTGTATCATCTTACTACTATGTTGTTATTAGTACTATCCTCACACAAAACCTACAGTAGTCATATTTCATTTGCATTTTCATTGTATGTTGCACATTACTCAGGTGGGGACTGGGTCCTCTCCTTTAGCTTCTGTGGCATAAAGTGGAAATACTTTGTATGGTACCACAGGATTCTAAAATTCTAATACAAGTGAATGTGTGAGTCTTGGCTCCTGACCTAGCACTCATTCTTTCCTAAGCATTTCCAGTGGTTTGCATGCACTTATGGACTGTAAATGAAAATTATTTAATATAAAAATCTCCAAAATTATACATTTATTGCAGGTTTTCGCTCTTGTAGTCAGATTTATGAAGATACTGAAAGCACTCTAATACAAATATGTGCTTAAAATGAGATCCAGCAGTGCCCACAATGGTTTAGCTAAACTTTGGTTTTAATCACCAAGTTGTTTAAACATTTATGCAAATTCTACAGGAAGTCTGCCTGCTTCCTCTGGTCCCTTAATTTCTTTATAAACCTTAATCAGGGTCTGCAGTTTTATTCACATGACCTTAAAGCTTCATGAAATCTTAAACACATAGGAGATCTATGCAGAAAGGAAGCCAGATCTTATTCCAGAATTTCTATTGAACTATTTATTTGATTCCCCATGAAAGCCATGATAAGGAGAACAAAAAAGGGGGCGGGGAGGATATTGCTGCGGTTTGTCCCTACAACATTATCTCAACTTTGTCCAAGATTGACAAGACACCTCATTATACAAACCAACATGAGTACAAACTGCATAGGGACACAGAGAAGACATTTATAAGCTCTGAGTGAAATTTTCCATGCAAAGCCCAAGGGACAAGCCTATGTTGTTTGCCATGTTTTGGAATGAATTTAGTTAAATTTTAAGCCAGTATTGGGTCATGCTGTATGGTAGATTACCTTTTCCTTTTGTAATCTAGGTAGCATCTGGTTAATAAACAATTCAAATACACTGGGGATATGGTAAATTGCTGAGAAAGAAGCATGGATATAGAAGTGTTCTAATTTATTTAGAGAAAGTTCTCTTAAGGTGAGAAAATGGTAATTACCCCTGCAGCACAGAATCATCAGTGTCTACGCTTGAGGAGCTGTAAAAAAAACAGTCTAAAAACTGGTTCAACTTAAACAGCCAAGACAGTCCCTGCTGCATGGCTCACTGGGGTCCAGACCTAAATGGAACAAGTGAAAGGAACCAAACAAACCTAAGAATGTAGCATTCCAATTACAACTGTTTGTCTAATTTAACTACTTCCAAACACCTTTTCCTCCGCCCCTTCCCTGTACAGCACTAAATCCAAAGCCAGAGTTATTTAAAAGATTTCTGCTTGACTTATGCCTGCTGTGAGATATCCATTGCCACTTTGCACTACCTTTTACTTCTTTTCTGTTTTGGTGGGGGTTTTTTGTGGGTTTTTTGGGTTTGTTTTGTTTTGGTTTGTTTGTTTTAATAAACTGCAATTTGGTAGTTACATTGGAACTAATCTGATTTCACCCCAGCAATCCAGAAAGAAAAAAAAAAAAAAATCATTTCTCTTTAATGTTCTGGCACAGAGGCACACACCTTGAAAGGGCAACTTCTACCAGTCATCTTAGACATTTATTTTAGGACAGGATGCATAATATTTATGCTGCCAACAACAACCCAAAAATGTTCCAACCTTTAACATCTGATATAAAGAATTCCAGTATTTATGGACCATTAGTTCTAGAAACAGATGTTAAAGCCCTAATTGATATTAAGATCAAGTTTACCTTTTTTTTTAATCTGAAGATATAAAGCTCTTCCACTATTTTGTAGACATCCAGATGGCTGAAACTATTCTCAAAGGCCGCACAATTAATTGCAGTATATGGTTCAGTAACACAGAGCAGATAGTCACTTTATGCACGCACAGCTAATCTGGAGTGCCTTGAAACACAATCATATCCTCATTTAATGAACCTCTCTCCTAATATTGCCAGGTTGTGATGTCTCCCTTTGGAAAGCAATGAAAAAATTTTTTCTCCCTTGCAGATAAATCCAAAGGTGGTAAAGGAAGGCTTTGGTCATCCATTTCAAAGAGAGTAAAGAACAATTTTGAAATTTTCATTAATGCCACCATGAACATATCTATAATTATTTCTGCTGATTCTTGAGACTCAACTATTAAAGAAAGAAAAGGTTTTTTATGATAATTTCACTCTCAAGATGAATTATTTTTAAAAAGTTATTGTTGTTGTTATTTTTTAAGGAAATTAATACGAGTATAGAGCTATAATCACTGGTACTCCATTGGTGACAACAGAAATGTCTTTCATTTTACCTTAAGTTCACTTTAAAAGAGACTTGCATTCATTCAGTTTGTACCTCTTGGCACACTGGGCACTAAGAAGATACAGTAATATCCTGCTTTCTCATTGAATTTTCACTAATATAATTTACCTTTTAAAATAGCATCAAAAATGGCGAAAAAATGCATTTTGTGTGTTCTGTAAGTTCAGTGGCTGGTGAACTGGACCAAAGGAACACTAGAACATATCCACGAAGCAGGCACATAGATAGTAACAAAAAGCTTCAATATTAAGTGGCCCAGAAAACCCCCTGAAAAACTCTTTGCCAGGGTTGAGTGCAACAGCAATTAGGAACAAGCATTTGAGAAAAGAGAAGCAGATGCTCTGCTGGCTGTACAGACCAGCAGCCATGCCCCAGGGCCTGCCAGGGACTATGATAATACAAAGAGCAGCACTAATAATTTAAGATAACCAGGCTACTCATCATCTCCTAATTCTTAACATTTGCCACAGCACATCTTCCTCTTAGCACACCTAGGGCAAAGCACAGGTTATGACATGGGGCCATTCTTTTATTTCACTTCAACTCAACTATATAACTCAACTCAAAATATATGTGTCCTAAATTTTCACTCTGGAACATTTCTTCTGCTACAGATGAAAATTTTAAATATTTTATAGATTTATATACATAAAACACACCCATACACTGATTATAGATGACTTCTGGTTGCCTGTTAGACAGAATTGATCCACTATTATGTGCCTATACTTTAGTACAGGAAGAACCTGGTCAAGTACCCTCATTAGTTAGAGAGTTTGGTTTCATACAGAGTTGTAACCCTATCCTACAACTCTCTTTCTCTCCTCCTTCATGTAAGCACACTTTCTCCTCAGAAACTGTAACACAAAGAGCTGCAATGAACCTAGCAGTTTTTGCTCAATGCTTGCACAAACCAAGTTCAGTTTAAATATGGATCCACTCTTATTTCATTTGTCAGCTACAAAATAAATACATCTTACATAGCAATTACATTTAAATACCCATCACTTGGGATGTGAATGCAGAAATACATTTTTTTGCATTTGTTAACTTGAATTATCATTCTTCACTTAGTAATGACATAGGTTTCATGTTTAACAATGGAGCATAATATACAAAAGTACATTAAATACATTTTGCTGTGAGAATGGATAAGTTATTATTATTATTATTATTATTATTATCATCATCATCTCAGAAAATATGCATCTGGTGACAAGAAGGTTTAAAAAAACTTCAAGCAGAAATTTGTACTATGTTTAACACATATGCATTATGGCCTGGAAAGACAAGGACTGATTTTCAGGGGAGATAACCAGTATTACATTCCATGGAAGTCCCAAGAAAAAAGATCTCTTCAAGACCTTTGCAAATCCAGGTTTTATTTGCTATGCATCCACCCCACAAAAGAATTTAAGGATTTTAATCCAAGGCCCCAAATGACAGGTTTGTAATGCACAGAGATAAAGAGCTATTGTGCTGGATGGATTTTCAATGGAAGGCACCTTTATACCTTTTATCAACAGTACGAAAACATACAAAAATAAATATGACCAGAATTGCTGGAGAGACCCCAGAAAAGCAGCTGGGAGGGGCTGTGACAAGGGAGAAACCAGAATCACTCAGGCAAAAAAGATCTGTACTGCTACAAATTTTGTCTTACTTCTTCTGTTTTAAATTTAGGATTAAGAAGAGAGTGTACCAAGAAATACATATGGGCTCTAGTCCACAGTGCCCTGGAGAAGGTCACTAAATTTTGCCCAGCCACAAGAAAATCCTCTTTGGGTTGGTTTAGGAGAACATAATTATATTGCTTATTCCAATGTCACAGTAAAAAAAAGAATGCCAAAAAAAATTAACACACTTCATCAGTGATTATCTGATAATTTGCAGTCTCTGACTGAAATCTGTTTTATGAAAAAAATAAGTGAATAGAAAGATCATTACTGAAATTAGGGGGAGGGGAGGCAAAATGCAAGTGAACAAATGGTTCCTAAGATGCTTGGGGGCACAGTAACCCATGGTACACATACACAGTATCCAACACAGGCTTTACAGGTGCTCTCCAGATTCTACTGCAAGTCTGTGAAAAATCATAGTCCTCTCAAGGACATCCATTTTCTCAGAGTTTAGCAAAATAAATCTAAAAGATGAATGGCCTTTTTTTCAAACCAGTCTCAAAATTACAGGGATTCACCAGTATGGCAGTCTCTTTGAAAGTAAGAGAAAGCAGCCATAAACAGTTTAATCTCCTGATTTGATGATGTTTTTATACCCTTCACATCAAAGCAGAGCAGCTGGTATGCACTAATGAATACAGCCCATGGCTCACAGCTTTAAACTCCCTCTTGCTCATTCTAAGTTCCATTCTAACCCAATTTGACACTCACAGCAGCAGCAGCTTCCTGGAAAATTTTGGTTGGTAACAATGTTAAGGGTTGGACCAGAGTAAACTGTACTGAGAAAGGAGAGAGAAATGCTCACAGCCAGAGTGTCATTCTTGATTAGGAAGCAAAACCTCCCCCATGGGTTAGTTCCAGGCAGTTCCTTTCTTGCTGCTTCACACCACCTCTAATCAGAGTTCCACCTCATACCTATTTGCCATACCCATCTGGAAATGGTCTCTGCATCTTTTTCCCCATGAACCACAAAAGGAATGCAGCAAGCTGCCCTATTGCCTCCTCACACCAATCCTCTACAGCCCAAACCCCATCCCAGCTTAAGTGAGAATCAGGGAATCACACAGCAGAATGCAATGCCACCAAGAGGAGAGGGTGATGAGACAAGGCAGGAGACAAGGCAGGAATTCCAGATCTCCTTGGTAAAAAAAAAGCGCAGAGAGGCATTTGAAAGGATTCAGTTCCATGTCCTGAGCTTTCAGAAAACTTAGTTTTTAACTCAGAGAAACAGAGTTCATACCATCACAGAATTGTTGAGGTTGGAAAAGACCTTTTGCATCATCAAGTCCAGACATTAACATAGCACCACCACCATTCACCATTAAACAGATTATCAAGTGGCATATCCACATGCTTCATTAGCACTGTGAGGAATGGTGACTCCAACACTTCCCCTGGGCAGTATGCTCCAATGCTTTATAACACTTTCCATGATTTTTTGCCCCTAGTATCTGTTGTAAACCCTGTGTAACAGACCAAAGCTGACACAGAAGCAAACTGCATTGCTACATTTCATCCCAGAGCTGGAGCAATAACAGGAGCTCACATATTTGCTAACTGCTTAAATAAAAAAAAAACTTCACTGATATTTGCAACAGATATTTCATAACCTATGAACAGAACTAAATCTAAAACATTACAGTGGCCACTAGACACAAGATTGGAGTGAAATAGGTTTGATAAATCTGGAATTTAGGAGGAAAAAGTACATCTCCCTTTAATTCACTTCCACTTCTTTTGGTTATTCGTATAAGAATAATGAATTCTCATTCTCTTCCTTAGAGGCTCTATCAATAACATTGCAGACAAACCCAATTAGCATTTAAAGGCTGCAACCTGCTTGAATTGCTTTGAGATTTCTTTGAGCTCATCTCCCAGTCAGACAATATACTGAAACTGATTTAGCCCACTCTTTTTGAAATATCACTGCTATTTTGCTGTTAATATATCACAAATAAAAACATGCCTTCATTCTGACAGAGGGCCACAATGGATTTTGCATAAAGTTGAATAAATGAGAGCAGATGATAACCAAGCAAGATCCAATCTCATGGTTTCAAACAGTACATCTATTTTGCATAAACAAATTAACTTTTGAAAAAAAAAATTCCACAAAACCATTCATTTATACTTCGTTCAAAAGTGGTGAAATCTGAAATCATACCAAAGCCATGCTAGTCCAGGAGTGCTGAAATTACTTTGAAAACTCTCAAAGCAACTCTCATTTTTGAGGGGGGATGTTGCACATTATCATAGCTGTAGATGCTTCACTTGTTCCCATATTTATATTTCCAGTGCTTTTTTCCAAGGCTGGTAAAACACTAGCCTCAGTATCATCTTAGGGAAATGACTGCATGGGTTAATTATACAATGTGTGAATAAAGTATTTTCTTCCATCAGTTTTTTTATTTCCCCCTTCCAGTTCCAATCAGTGTTTCCTTGTTCTTATATTCAACGTTCAAAAATAAAATACAAATTCACATCCTGCTTTTCTTTACTGTAATCACTACTTTGGCTAAGTTTACTGTTTCCCTTTTATTCATCACTCCTTAAATAGTCCAAGGCATTTCAGGCTCGTCATATGATATATTTTCTCCAAAAACACCTCATCCTCATCTTACCTCTAAATGCCTCTCTCTCTCCAGTGTCTTTCTGATGCAGCAATTGGAATCAAACAGAGAATCTCAGGCGAGGGCAAAGCACTGATTTTTCTCAGGTTTTGAATAAAATCACAGTGATAGTGTTCTCAGCATTTTCCCCTCTCTTATTGTCACAACTTTTGAACAGTTTTTTATTCCTCGTCAGCTGTTGCACAAGGAAGCCTGAATGTAGCTGTCTACACTGATGCCAAAATCTATTTTTGACTGGATGCTGTCAAGTTAGAGCATAAAATTAATCTCTAAATTTAAACATCTGCATGAATATCTAGACCTGAAATAGTTATCCAAGCTTCTCTACATAATGAAGACCCATAATGAAGACTTTAAGACCCAAATTCAGGCATGCATTCCATGAATTGAACTGCATCCTAAAAATGCAGTTTCTTCCACCAATTACAATTAACTGAGATATTGATATCCAGACCTTAGGCCTGAGGAATCCTACTCAATTAACCATCTTTAATTTTTCCACGTCCATCCATTCTTGAACATGAAAAAAAAAAAAAAAAGTAATAAAAATTTTAGGAGATTTTCCTCCTAGTCCTGAAGTAAAGTGGTCATTACCAATCCAAAGAAATAGAGAACTACCAGAATGGGTCAACAATGTTTATCTTGATGACAATATTTCAAAATCAATGGTGTTCCATTCATAATTCTCACAGCTTCATCACTTCACTTTTCCAAAGAATTGTCAAACAAG
>VWYP01005542.1:109129-189732 GCA_013400435.1 Pycnonotus jocosus
TTTTCTTTTCTTAGGGAAAAAGCTTCCATTTCATCTGACAACTTTCAGCTTGAATTACAGAGTTGGATTCTCTGCTACTTTGTTGAGTTGGTTCCATAGTCAGACTTCAGGAGAGCACACAAGACAGACAATCAATGTGCAAACCAAATTGATCAAGAGTTTCTCTGAGACAATATCAGTTAAGAACTCCCTTCTCCACTTCTTTGAAATTTCATTCTTATTTATGTCATTGTAGAGAAGTGAAGTTGGGGATGGAAGCAGAGGAAGAAAAGAGGGAAGAAGGCAAGATCATGGAACTGACTTTAAAAAAAAAAAAAAAAAGTTAAATCTTTCCGAGTAGAAGTTACTCTATTGGTACAGCACATACAAGAATATGGGATTTAGAGTCCAAAAAAATAGCAGGCAATGCTTTCTGAAAAAAAAAAAAAACAAAAACCAAAAAACCCCAAAAAAACCCCTCAAAACCACAAACCAAAACCAACCATAACAACATTTTAGAAAGATCCTGAAAAGAAGTCAAATTTTAAGTGAAACTCCACCAGCATCATTGTCCTTTTGTGCAAATGTTGAAAACTAGAGGAAGATTTTTGTTTTCTACTGGCAATGACAGCAGCTGTGCTCAAGAGCTGTCCCCAGTTTTCATTTTGCTTGCTTGTTTTCCAATAAAGTACTATTGATTCCCAGTCAGGTGGTACAAAAGGGCTGTATAAGATAGTCTCTGAGAAAATTACCACAATGTCTTTACTCACCTTCTGCCCTCTCCTTCAACTCGATTTAAACAAAGGAGACTTAATGATTCCCCTGCTTGATGCTTTGGAGAATAGGAACGTGCACTTAAAACAGCAACTGCTGTTTGCTTACCAAATCTTTTATCTTAAATGCAGGCCCTTTAAGAATATGTTGAGCTGATTTTAAAAACTATGAAAAAATTTAGAAGCTCTTTCTGTATAATGAGACATCAAAGTTTGATGTGGAATAGGGTTTTGCAATAAAATTTCATCCTTTCTCATTTGCATTTCAAATAAACCATTAATATCTTACAAAAGGACCGAGAACTGAGATAAAACATACTTTACACTTTGATATGTTAGCTGTTGTTCCTCCCTGTGGCTTCAACTTTTTCTGCTATTAGAGTTCTCAGAACTTCACACTTTTTTTTAATTTAGCTTGCTGCCATCACCAGTATCCGAAGTTGAAAATGCTGCCTTGACATGGGTTTCTAAACACCACAAAAACCTACAGTACAGATGTACCATGGCTTCAAAAGCTTCCAAAAGGGACTTTCATCTTATTTTTCTCTTCACCCCCTTTTAATGTCCCCAGCCCCCTTTGCAGCCGGCATCATCTGCTGCTGAACTCCCAATCTGCCTCTTGCTGCAACCTTCTGTAACCTGAAAACAAATTTAGGAGAAAGATTAAAAAGAATCCAATGAATGTCCTAAATGATTAGCCTGAGCTTCTTCAGCCAATACTGCCAAGTTTGCAGTTGTATATAATCTAGGAATGCTACCAGGAAGGAGAGGAAAAGAGAGGTCGGTGGTGTTTGTTCCCACCATCACCACATGCTGTAAGAAATCCAAGTTTGTATCCACAGGGTCCCAAAGTAGCAGCTGAAAGTTCATGGCACTAAAGCTCCACCTGAACAACAATACATTAGGATCCAGAAAACATCTCTTTATTGTCTATCTGACTTGTTTAAAAAAAGCATTTTTAGAGTGTAAAGATTGTGATTATTGCAGAGGTAGCCTGCCTTTGATTCAGTGAGAGGTCATTTCTGGTTTGTGCGCAGCATGGATAGAGTCCTGTGAGAGAGACACACACCTCAAAAATGCTGATAAACAGACAAAAAGGACAAATGCAGTCACACTTCATCCACATTTCCCACGTGAATGACCTCTGCTCTCCTCCAAAACAGCACAACCTGACTCTCCCCATTGTGAACACAAACTGCTAGCACTGCCACCAGAATTTCTGCCAGCATATTTTTATCCAAAGGCTGCTTTATCAGAAATGTATCAGCCAGAAGGAGAATGAGGACTCCAGAGAGCCTCAGCATGCCAGGTACTAGAGGAAACCAAGACTTTTAAAGTGAAAATCACTAGAGTTGTTCACAGAGCAACAACTAGGGATGGATGTTAAAGATCAAGTTGGAATAGCATCTCTTTTACTTCTAACTGGGTCTTTTCCATCATAGATACCTCCTCAAAGTGTACATCTGGTAAGATCTTTATTTTGCCTGGTCTTCCTTCCAAAAGAAAATGCTTTGAAAAGTTTAAGACACATTTACTTAGCCTGTTTTGAGTATTCAAGCATAAGGGAGAAAGCAATTGTGTCTTTCAATAAAAAAAACGTTCTGTACTTTTCTGCACACTCATCAATCTAACTCCCATATTTTATCTGTAGTTTACTTGTTTTGAGTGCTGAAAATATAGTCTGTACTTCATGAGAAGTAATCTCTGCCCCAGAGAATGAGGGTGATTTTCCAGTTTAAAATCACAGGTAGTCCCCACTGAATTAAAAAAGATTATTAATGTGTGTAAAGTTCCATCTACACAAAAAGGAAACATTTAGAGCTCAAAGGAAGGCTGAAAACCATCAGCCCCCCAAACCAACTCAACCCAACCAACCATCAAAAGCCACTGGAAACAGCGGAGGATGGAGTGAAGAGGGGAAAATCAAAGAGTGCTTCCCATCCCAAAAAACCCCCCAGAGAACAAGTCTGTACCACTGTTCAATTATTCTGTAGCACAATTAGCCCCAAACATTGATGTTAACAGGACTGTTCATATGGATATGGTTTCCCAAGTTGAGCTCAGGTATTTTCAGCAAAACATAAAAACCCCCTATGGTCAGGTTTAATATAAAATTAGAAAAAAATTCCAATAAAATTAGAATTAAAAATATAATAAAAATTGTTCTTTACATTAACACTTTCATCTTGTTGGCATTGTTCCTAATCTATGTCCTGGTGCTTGTAATACAGGACAGCTACATGGTTTTCTGCCCACCAAAAATAAAAATAAAAAAATTTTAAAAAACCAAATCAGATTACATGCTGTGCATAGAGATTAAAGAAATTACTCTGAGATCACAAAGGCCACCCTTGGATCAATATTACTCTCATATCAGTTAAGCATTTCAGGTAAAAGGTTTACATTTGGTTTTGGAAACTGCCTGTTTACCAACTCAAATACATACTGTATCCACATGAAAATGCAGACTGTCATCTCTTTCCAGATGAAATATGTGTCCACTCTCCAGTTCCAATGGGATTTGTATCTATGTGATGCTATTACTAATAATGAATTACTGAATCTCTAAATTAGAGAGATTTAGAAGTTAATGAACAAGAAGGTTCTAAGTTTCATTTATTTTCAAATATTTGAAGAAAAAAAAAAAAGATTAGAAACTGTCCTTAATAAAATCACCTCCCCAATGCATTTTCTTGCTTTCTCATTAAAAATAAAATTAATTTTAAAAAGCCAACACCTTAGAATATCATAACCAGTTTTTTCAACCTCTTGTGTATTAATGATATTAATTCAACATAAATTTGAAAGTAGTTTTGTTAAGCAAATTTCTGCATTTTTCACAGGATACAGCTATTACAGGCAACTTAATGCCTCTCAACTTTACTAACAGTTATAAAAGACTTTGCAGAGAGATTAACACGATTTAAATATCATCCAGGGAGACTCTTTGAACTATGGTTCCATCTGAACTCAAACAAAGGGTTTTTATGGCCAGCACTGTCAGCCTGAAGAGATATTGCTGAATTCAAGTTAGGGGGAAAAAAAATGAAAATCAATATTATTATAAATTACATGTTTTCTAGAAGTTTGCAGTAATTGAGAGACATATCTTGAGAGACAGATACTCATTTGTTTGTAGACCAAGCCTTTGAGCCACAAGGGTGATACTGATAAAGTACATACACGTGTCAATACTTGAATGAGTACTCACTAAAAAGGTTACAAGTACAGCAATTCTAATCCAATTATACAGGCAAAAAAAAGTCCATAAAATCTATATCAAAAGCTAAAGTCTAAAACTTATTTCCATTCCACAGTGACAGATGAAAGTGATTTCATCCTTAGAGGTACCTACTGAGTGATTTTTTGCTATCATTTAATAGTCTAGTTATTTAAAATCAATACTCCCACGCATGCTGTCATTCTTCTCCTCCTGTCCCATTGAGGACTGTGGAAGCAAAGAATTCCCATTTGTAATTATAAATCCATTTAAAACAAAATATTGAACCATGTTTTCAAATTTTCTTCCCACTATATGGCATTTTCAATGTAATTACTTATAAAACTTCCACAGCTGAGTTTAGTTTCCTTATTGAAAAGGCTTGGGAATGCAGAAGGGAAAAGGCTATAAATGCAGGAGGGGATGAAAACCTGTACTGAATTTCAGCACAATTATCAAAACGCTCCTCTGGTCACATCCACAAGGGAAGTTAAGACACCTACCTGCCAAAGCAGAGTAAAAAGCTCTGCTATTTAGATGCATAAAAGTTTGTCTAACCAACTGCCCTGACAGGGCTCCCTGAGCCATGCCTGTAAGCAGAAGCATGATGAGAAGACACTCTTATCTATCATGCCAGCACAGACATATTGATTGCAGAGGTAAAAAAGGTAAACGTGTATATTTGGGTTCCCTTGGGTCTATTTTAAATTTTTGGTACTTTTTAATTGCTATTATTATTTCTTTTTTTTAATCCACTCCCTATTCTGAATGTAAAGAATGAAGCATATAGAGTGGAATTCAACTCCTGTTGGCACACTGAAAAGGGTGGAGGATCAAGAGTGCACCTTGATGACATAAATGTAAATGACATAAAGTGGTGAAAATTACCACCCCCTCCTAGAGACTGTACACCGGGCAAAAGGCTCCAGCTTGATACTGAAAGAAGAGTGGAATTGTTGGCTTCCCCCCATATTAAATGTTTCATTTTGTACAGACATAAGTGACGCAGGCAGTTTTAGGGTTTTTAGGTTGGAGGAAGGAGTGTAGGAATCATTACTTACTGCATTATATGATCAGCTATGCACTGGGTTACAGAGCATGACACCTACCAGCTTAAAGCCAAACTGGACAAGGACATACACTAATACTGGTTCATTGGGTCAGCAAGAAGAGATTTTGAGAGGCAAGAAGGGGCAGTGGCAGGACCTCCCTCTAGCTCCCATCTTCCATGAATCATCTGGGAAGGCAAAGGCCTGAATTTGGTCCTGCCTTTCACAAGTACCTTTATATCTACTGATCACTGAGTAGAAAGTAGAAATCCTCCTAGGGGCATGGAGATTTCTCTGAAAATCACAAGCTCCGGCTTGGATTCCCTCTAGTTAAAGCCGTGCTGTGATCCTGGTTTTACATCACCTACAGATGCTCTGCCACTTACCCACAGGCACACAGGAATAACCCCATTTGTAACAGCCACAGCAGCCACAGCTCTGCAGCACTGTCAGCACAGGTCAGACATGTGCTAAATACTCCTGCTACAGAATTTGCTGGGGAAGCTGAGCAGTGAGTGGCCCTGCATGACCCACACAGCCTCTGGCACCAGGCACGAGCTGGGACATCCAGCTCAGCTGAGCCTGAGCCACCTCTGGGCTCTCATGGCAGTAAAACACTAGGCACCTGAACTCCACTAGTGACAAGAGCTGCACCTCCAGGGTTTGCAGCTCACTCAGTGACATTCTCAGGATTACCCTGCTGCACTTTGATTCCATCAAAATTGCATTTAGATACTAAACCTTGAGCAAGGCTTAAGCAAAAATGATGACTGTGCTGTAAGAGGCAACAAAGGAAGGAGTAACTGGGGAGAAATGGGTGTCACATTCACAGAGAAGAGTGTATCCACACCTATCTGCTGAAAGAAATGAGAAGATTTAGAAAGTGATGAGAAAGTCTAGCACCCAATATCATGTTCATCCATTGAATCCATCACTTAACAAAGACAATATACAGCAAACATCACATGAAAAAGCTATAAGGGAATTTCATTTGAAGGTTGAGGAAGAATATGTGAAATCATCTCAGGAGCACCCAGATGTATTCTTGTACAT
This sequence comes from Pycnonotus jocosus, assembly GCA_013400435.1. Taxonomy (NCBI): domain Eukaryota; kingdom Metazoa; phylum Chordata; class Aves; order Passeriformes; family Pycnonotidae; genus Pycnonotus; species Pycnonotus jocosus. The sequence goes on from VWYP01005542.1 coordinate 115,204, forward strand.
CTCCTTCTGAACAGGATCATTTACTGTGCAATACAATGTATCATACTACTGAAGCAGGTTTTAATTAAGAACATTCGGTTACAGAAGAGCAAATATTCAATACTAATCTATTCAGAAAACAATAATAAACTTTAAAATATACTGGGTGAATTGATCATTTAACATTTTTTAAAAATAATATAGTCCCAGGAAGCACTGGCCAGAAGATGCTATTCAGATATTCATATGAGTAACCACACTAGTGATGACAGAGGGTTCACATCAATGTCTTTTCTCCATGACAGGAGAGGAACAGATTCTGAGAAAAACTACAACAGAAAAGTAAATCTCTGCTCCACACTTTTTGGCCTACAGTTTTTCCACACTGCTGTCTTCCACCAATTCACAGTTCAGTGGTTTTCAAGACAAGAGTGGCAGCTTTATGTGTAAGAGCATAGGTGTACTCTTTTCCATTAATTTCTTAATCCATTTTTAAACCATTGCAAATGTTTGGCATCCACAGACTCCTGTGCCAACCGTGAAACACACAAAGCAGCTGTAGAAGAAGGAAAATAGGACCACCAGAAAACCCAGATAGACTATCAAACAAATCCTTCTCTTTCAAATATTAGTTGGTTCCTCAAAAACACCTCTGACATATTTCTGATATTCAGAATCCCTTCAATATACATTTTATTATTGTTTTTATTGTTTAAAATTGTTTCTAATGATTAGTTATAAATCTGGGCTTACTGGGTAGTTTAACGAATCACATATCTTCCCTCTCCTTCCCCTCCAATTTTGAAGTATATTGCACACTCCTCGTGCTCTGGTGGCACATCAGATTCCAGCAACTGGTACAAGGCAGAGCTATTTCATCCCTAAATTCCTTTCCCCTCCTAGGTAATTACCATCAGTCTCTGGCAATACATTTTAATATCTCCTCTACTGTCACTTCAGATGTTCCCTGTGAACAACAGTGGTAGGAGCACCCTTGACTCAATGCAGACAGTAGAAGTTTATTCCACTGTCTTTATTGTTTCAAATTTACACCTGACACACTCAAACCAATTGATTATCCTCACTGTGCAACTCTGAAGTGAGGAACAACAAGGTGCTTACCTTCCTTTGATGGTTATAAAGTCGGAGTAATTGTTATTTAAATATTCTCACTTTAAGACGTGATTTTACTGCAAAAAGAATGCAGTACAGTATAGCAGAAAACAAGTAATTATCCTGAACAGCAATTAAGTTCTTAACAAGCTCAAGTTGAAAATCTAGTCCATCTGTGCTAGGTTAAAAGCATTAAGGAAATTGATCCAAACTTTCATATCAATCAAGAAGTATTATTTTAAAAGATTAAACAACTGGACTTGACTTTTGTTAAGGTATTTCCATAAAGAATGAAGCCTAACTTAGAGGATGAAAATAAAAAAAATTTAAAAACCCACAAACAAACAAAAACCACACCAAAAAAAAACCCACACAAAAAACACCCCAAAACAAACAAAAAAAATCACACCAAAACATGCCACCAGAAGTTCTTTTGTTTTGGGTTTTTAATCTCACTGTTTAACCTTACTTCTGTTAAAACATTTATGATCTTCCAAGATTTTGCCCCAGAAATCCAATGGCCTGTGGAGTCCTTTACTTCCTTCTGCAGATATATCTAAATGAATTTCTCTAACAACATTACTGTAAAGCCATGTTATTTTATGGAGAGGCATTTGTTTTTTCTATGCTTTTGCAAAGCCAAACACTTTCACTGGCAAGACTGCAGCTTCATGTATAAAATGTTTATACCCTTTAAAAAACACTTTATCACATTAGTAAACTTAAATTGGAGCTGTCAGATTTCTTCAAAGTATCCTGAGGAATCTGTCAGCAGCGTGGCCACGTGCATAAATTCCAGCATTTCCTTTCACAGTATATCAAAAACTAGACGGACGAACGATCTGAAACTGTTATGTGTGTGCTGCTGTCTGAAAGAGTTGAGCTGCTTGGTTTAATGCCAGACAAATGTTCTTCCAGCTGCCCTTATATGACATAATCATGATGTACAGTCAATGGTCACATTTATGGTCTGCCATATAACACCTTTGGATATGTGAAAGCAGCAGGCAGCACAATGCCCATTTGAGTTCCCAGGTCTAAAAGCCAACCTTCAGTCCAACACTTCTCACAACAGACACAGCTCTTTTCTAACTCACAGGTCTGCATCAGCCATCAGCAAGGAGATGCTCAGAAGACTTGGCTGGGAGGTTGGTCTTATCAATTAGTCCTTGCTGCCAAATAGTGATTTCAGGGAACCGTGCCTGCCTTTACTTCTAGAGTAGAATAAATGGCAAAATATGGGCAGCAAAATGCACTCAAATACAACATGCATCTACCAATGTCATATATCTTGTTGACCAAGTTCAGCAGAAAGAAGGCCTTCAAGAGCATCATCTACTAGCGCATCTATTAGTATAGGCTAATCCAACCAAAATGAAATGTAAAAAACCCCCTAGAAATGGGAAACAAAAGTAGCCAAATATTATCAAGATTTGAGGGTATTTGCTCTTCTTACAGAGAATTTTGATGAAGGAAGTGATATTTCATATACACAGGAGATATGTGAGTAGAGCAACAGAAAACAGCAACCTGTTGTGGGGTTACCAAGTACAGTCTGCTGAAACCAGGTTTAATTTTTTCATACTCAGATTGCACTGTTTGATCTGGTCCCTCTTCATCTAAAAGAAACTGATTCAGCCACTTTGAAATTGTCTAGCCGTAGAGGAAAGTGCTCTAAGCTGAACTACTTGCTGTTGCTTTTCTTCTTTTTCTTGAAAATAAGCAAACAAACAAACAAAGAAACAAACAAACCCCCTCTGTTTTCTCCCTGTAAGAAAATTGCAAAAATTATTACCGAAGTTTGAATTCCTGTAGCTGCTGGTTAACAGTGGAAAAGTCTTAGGAGGAAAAAAAAAAAGGAAAAAAAAAAAATTGAGAATTACATCCTTAGATATCTTAACTATTACCACACTGAAGTACATCAAACACATTCTTCTTTATTAAAAAACTTAAAATTGATTTCTCCTACTATCAGTGTTCCTTAATTTAATAAGCATTTCCATACATCTTTAGTACCTTTAAAAGCACTGAGTAAATGAGCAGTTGAGAACTGTTACAAAATCTCAGACAATCAAGGGAAACATTTGGAGCTGAAATGATGTCTCCAACACTAACAGGAGATACTACCCTTGAAAAACTCTTTTGTTGTCCTTGAGATCTTTATAGCAATTATGGCTCATATTTAAAAGGCAAAATAGAACACTGATCCTTCAATTTAAATGGCAGCCAGACATGACCTATGTCATCTTAAATCCTGGGCCCCAACATGTGAACCAATATGGACGTAGACTGCCATGGTTTCTTTCCCAAATAATGGACAACAGCATAATGACTATGGATTAAATTATTTGTACAATTGTGTGTAGTGAATAAAATACTCACACACCTATTCACAATAGCAATAAGAAAGGAAGCACATGATTTAGTAAATGAATTTTTGTTAAATTGAAATTAATTAGGGAACATGCAAAATTGGCACTTATTCAGCCTTTATATATAAAATGAAGGACATATATTTTGTACTTTCACATCAAACTTATTTTGAATATGTTTTTATTTTCCCTGACAGAAGAGAAAGCCCTCTAGTAATCCTTCAAGAATTACTGTCTTGCAGCAAGATAATATTAATAAATATAACCATGATGAAAAGTCTACAAAAGGCATATTAAAAGTTGAATTGTATTTACAGAACGTAAGTTTGAACACGGTCTAATTTGCACCCATTTAACCTGAATTTCCCTGACCTAATAAAAAATTCAAGCAACCTCTATTGTTATTCAACAGCAGCAAAAGCAACCCATTGCTCATTAAGGTGGGAGTTTGTACTCAAAGACACAGTAAAAATGGAGTTCTTTGCTCTCTTTACTATGTAAAGACTCCTCAGACAAGTTACGTGCAGTCTCTGCTGCACGCAGTCATGGTATGGCAGCAGAAACATCAGCTGTTAACATCCCCCTCACAGCATCTCCTCACTCCTTGAAAAACAACAATTAAGCAATACATAGGCAGAGGTACTAACAGCTTTTGACTTGCCCCTGGGCTAGGCACGAGTTGCCTCTTTCTGACCTGTCTTTTCATAACAGCTACCACATTTTGACTAAGACTTCATTACACAGAAATTGACAATCAGGCGACCTTTTTATTTTTTTCCTTTTTTTTTTTTAAATGAATGCTGATACATGGAAAAAAAAAAAAAACAAAACCTGATCCCATCAAACCTGCTTTTTTCAATTTTCATATACAATACGCTTCATCAAGTACTCAGACAGCTCAGATCTATCTCCCAAACTGAAAAACAAGTTTTGAGATGTACTTACATCTAATAATTTTCCAGGATGTAGTAATTGTTAGACTACAACTCTGCAAGGGATCAGCAAGTTTATATTTAACTTTGTATCCCTCAACTGATTCCAAATACCTTATTTGTATTGTAAAACAAATCATCTACTGCTATGCAAGAAATATATGAAGCTGTAATACCTATTTTAAAATTACTCCAATGTCTTGGTTCTCTCAGAATATCATTGTGCCTGTGCAACAGCAAACTACACAAATCTTTTGGTTTGAAGAACATCCTGACACACATTTTAGTGCTCCTGAATATTCTTTGTCATCTGCAATAATAAATTGAGATCCAGTGCTCAAGGAAATAAAAAAACTCATTTGAAAGGCTGCCATTGGCATAAGAGACTTCTAATTGAAATGTTAAAGCTTTGAGATGTGAAAAAGTCTGAGGTTTTTACAGGGGAAACACTTTTGTGTTCTAGTTTTATATTTATATGTATATATACATACACATACCATTTCATCTACAGTCAAGGTCACATAGCTCTCACTGCTCATTACATAGAAAACTTGGGTTCTACCTCCAGTCCTCCAATCCATAGTATTACAGAACCATTAAGGTGGGAAAAGACCTCCAAGAGCATTGAGTACAACCTTTGGCTGATCAGCATCTTGTCAAGGAGACCATGGCACTGTCACATCCCATCCTCTCTTGAACAGCTCCAGGGATGGTGATTCCAGTGTTGAGGAACACATTCAGTGCAGGTAGGTCGGGGAGCAGCTGCAGTGTGAGCTGCAGGTTGAGCCCCAGGCAAGAGGCCATGGAATGCCACCCTCTGCAAAACAAAGGGCTCAGGGACCTGTGGCACCAGCCAGGGGCATGGACACCTAGGGCAGGAGCCAAGGACTCACAGACATTTGTGTTTAGACTGTGAGAGGTCTTTGTTCAAGGCCCCTTCTTGGGACCTCCTTGGTCTCACCAGCTCAACCAATTATTTTGTTATTGCACCAAGATTAAATTATTTTAACAATTGGGACATCTGAGACTGTGCTATGGGAATCCTGGTCTGGCTGAGTGAGTGTGGGAGCTGTAGCTGTGGAGTGGCCTCGGTCCCAGCTCAGGTGGTGAGGGTGTTGAGTGTCAGAGTAGCTCCTGGATGGCTGGATAGGGAAGTTTCCTAAACCACTACCTCCCTGGGCAGTTCATCCCAATGCCTAAACCCATATCTACCTTACAGGTCTTAGTACAAAAAATACAGCCTCAGGCAAACGATACTTGGGTTATTCAGGCCGTTTCAGAGTATGCTGGGGTCATAAGGAACATAATTTTTTAATAATTGATATGTTTACATATCAAAAATGTCTAGACAACATAGATGAATACAACTCTACCAGTATTAATTAAGAAAAACATTAAGACAGAAAAAGGGATGCTATAATTGGAAGAAGCATCTGAGACAGCAAAAAGAAGTAGTTGTTATTATTTATTCACATAAATATGTAGATTATCTTTGTTCCTCCAGTGACTGCACTGCCTGGTTTATGCTTCCCTTTGTTGCCCATGTCTAAGGCACTATTGTGGAATTGGGCAGCACTTTCATTCAAAATCTCAAATATAAAACTCATATATTTTATAAGAAATATGTTTTACTGTCCCTATCCTCCAAAACATAACAAGGCAGATTTTCTCATACTAAGTCCAGGTATCTTCAGTGTAAAGGTAATAGTGTCAGGTCAATGGACACAGAGGGCATTATTTTCTGACTCCATCCTTTTCTATGCTGCTTTAATAAATATAACATTACTATGATAACAAGGAGATTGTATTTGGAATGTACTTTTAAGATTAACCATATTTTCAGGAATTCTTTGTAAACAGAGCCTCTTCCTTTGAAGCTGGATTTGAAAACATTGATAGTGTTTATCCCAGAAGGGAAATAAACAAGAAGATTCATAATTAATGTATCAAAAATAATGAGGTATATTGAGAGAGAACTTCAGCTCTCTGTCTCATGACAGAAGAGTCATTCCACAAAAGTGACTAGTAGAATACTTTTAAAAAAAGGAAACATTAACTCTTTCATCTTCAGGCTTTGTTATGAGATATGTTATCCTAAACGAATTTCTCTCTGAGACAGGATATTAAACTAAACAGATCACATCTATCTGCCTTAGATTCCCATCTATTAAAGTTGGTTTCTTAGCACAGTAATAACTCTAATAAAGAAGTTCAATAACAACAATGGTCCATGCACACATTCAGCCAGGGATTAGATTCCAAATCCAGTTATTATAGTTTAGCTAACAAATATTACCTGGCCCATGGCAACCATCAGCATATGTAGTCTTAGACCACAATAAACACAAATGAATGCACTACAGCTGAACGCACAGTGAGGGGCTGTTAAAGATAACTTACATGACTTGGTCAGATGCAATACAGGATTGTGCATTTGAGGCATTAACACCAAACTCATCCCTCCCAGCTGTGAGCATCCAAGGGGAATACTTAAACCCTTTGTATGACATGGTTTGTGGTCCTTCTACAGTGAGTTAACAGGCTCATACTGGGCTAATCACATCTCAGATGGAAGGAAATGCACCCTCCAAAGGCCAGGCTCCCTCCACAAGGCAAGACTAAGATGGAGGTTAGGAAGGTAAATCAGAGATAGCTATGCAAGTTTTGGAATTAAGCTGGAGCCCTATGTACTAATCTCACTCTCCCCAACTGTTTTCTCCATGATTAAAATAAACCAAGAAAAAACTCAAAGCTGGCAGCACCCATGGCTCCCTGTTCCTACAGGGCAAAAGCTGTTTCCTCGTATAAGCTATTGGCTAATTCTTTGGCTGAAATCCACCTCTCCTACTGTTGACTGAGAACTGATTATATAAGGATCCCTCTTCTTCAGCATAGACTTGGATGGCTTGACTTGGATAGCTAGTGAGCCTTGACTAAACAAAGATAGTTAATTTGCACCAAAGATGCTGAAAAGCATTTGGAAGATTTGTTCTGCTACCTCAGCTGTCTTCCGGCAAAACCTCCAACGCAAGGGTTGAACAATTCAGGGATGATTCCACTGCAGCCCACTACAGGTATTCCTTAGAGGTGATGTGACCCCAGCTGAAACTGCACTGAATACACAGAACAAAGAATTGTTCCTTTGAGGAGGATAAGACTCAACCTCACATTACAAGACACACTGAACTGGCAGTATTGCTGTTAAAAACTGTTAATAATTCATTGTCAGCCCCTGGAGAAGAACAAATTAAAAATGCTGCTTGAAATATCATCTTTATCGGCAATACTGCCAGAAAAAAAAAAGCAACTTCTTTTCCCTATTCACTGCATGCAAACACACAAAGAAAATGGCCTTCTTTAAATGAAAACAGTTGCTGACATTTTACATTTCTGATTTTACTTTATTTACAGAGGATTCTGATTCTGTCTACTGGGAAATGACATTTTCCTTCAGCTACCAAAATGAAAATATATAGAAAAATGGTGGAGCTGGCATTTACAGGAAATACAGCCAGAAAATTACAGAGAACAAATAACCACTTGTGTTTTCTATAATTATACAGAAATATGAATTAGAGTTTGCATTATTGTGGTTTATTTATTATTCTATTTATGACCTCAAGAAAACAATAATAGAATCCTTTTTTAAATCTACCTTTGAAAGCACCAGTTAACACTGATAAGGACATTTACTGAAATTATTGTCTTAAGAGTACAATTTTAAGCTTTTTTTAAGGTGACTAAAATATTATAACAATGAACATATGTAAGTATAGATTGATCAAAATAACAAATTAATTCTTATCTCTTATCCAGGAATTACCATAGATATTTATTGTAAGATAATGTCAAAATTATCTCACGAATTTATTTATGGCCTTGGAAATACAAAAGATGAAATACTAAACTCACAATAGAATTATTTAACCAAGTATATTACACTTCGCCCAAAAATAGGATATCAGGCTAACAGCATATTCTGGTTAGGCAGCACAATTTGACTAAGAATGCATATTTTTATTCACTACTTCTACAAACTGTCAGCAGTTGTAGAAACACAGACTTTATGTTTCCAATGACAGCTGATAGCACAAGTCAAGTAACCAGCTTTCCCTTCCCTACATGCTTGAAGAATTACACTATCATTTATTCACTGCAAAAGTTCACAAAGGCCTGGCAGAGAGAGATTAATATGTTTCTTTATGAAGCCAGCAGTAATGTTTATATCCTTCCTTCTTCCTGAGTAGTGTCTGACTGCAAACCCTCTGTATAATCAGGCTTGATGGGTGTCACTGGAGGCTCAAAGTAAAATAAATGCAAAAATCACACTTCAGAACAAATGAGGGAATGCTAAGCCATTTTGGAAGAACTTCAAAAGGATCAGCAATGTTTCTGGTTTTCAATTTACTTTTCCAACAGAGCACCAGCAGAGCACTGCAGACATCCCCATCCATTTGCACTGCAGGACCAACAATGTCCACCCTGAAAAGCCAAAATACTGTATTCCCAAATCAAACACAGAAAAAAACCTTTTCTGCACACTTTCAGATAGACTTTGAAAAGTGAAAGCAACTAGCAAATGATGCAGTCTCCTAGGAGGAAAAAAAAATCAGTTCTTTTACACACAGGAACTTGGGTACCTCATTCCCAAGTGACATTTTCATCTGCCTCCTGCAATGCTGCAGCCAGGGTGCAGCAAGGGGCAGATGCACTGCTGGGAGCCACCAGTCAGCAACAAGCTGAGTGCTGAACCTTGGTAACCCACCCAGGAGTAAAACAAGCCAGGGGACACCACAGTTTGTATTCTGCTCTCACCATGAAGTTAGCATGGATTTGGTCACTTTAGAGGAGTCAATCAGGACTCCTGTGCTGAGCACAGCACGGTCCCACATCTACTGCTCTATTTAAAAAGCAGCACCTCAGACTCCTTCTGAAAATCCAGCTGTTCTGCAGTTCTGCTGAAAGAGATTCATTTGCTAATACCAACAGTCCCACTATTTTATCAACTGTAACTGAGAGATTTTCAACAACTTAGCTAACAATAGTCTTAAAGAATTGTAGTCCTTTGGGTACTACATCTTTAAAAAACAGGTAATAAGGATGCTGAAAAGAGAGTAATCCAAATTCTTCAATACACATTTCTAAATCAACCCAAGGAGGGCAAAAATTGACAAAGTTTCTATGAACATGTGCAGAGCACACAAGCACATGTTTAGACACAAATACTCACTTTCCAAAGCATCCAACACTTATATGTTAGTCCTGGAGGTACAGGAATGACAGGCCTACAATTGTGTCTTTGTTGAGGCATTGAAAAGCTCCTCTAAAATAATTTTTAGGTTGAATTCCCCCACCTTCAAATCAACTTCAAACTCCCAGGGAGTGGCTCAGCTTAAAAAAAAAAAATAATAAAAAAAAAAAGGAAGCTGTGACAACCAATTGCTAGAAAATTATTTTTGGTTGTAATTGTAGGGTGGGATTTTCTAAAGCTCTCATTGCCTAGCTTTGCTCCCACAGGATAAGAAGTGAAGTACGCTATGATCTCCAGCAGAAAGCCAAAAAACAGCCTTCAAATAGCCAACCTCACCCACAATTACAATTAGATATTTTGTAAGCAACTCAAGAAATAACCAGCTGCTCTAATTAGAGCTTATATAAGTGAAGCAGCATTTGGGGCTCCTTATCTCCCAGAAACTTGTCACCATCAATGATCATACAGAGGTTAGGGGACAAAAAAGCAATACAGAATATTATGTAGGTAGGCAGGGCAGACTACAGATAGCAAATAAATTTTCTCAAATGCAAAATTTTATAATGCCACAAATCTGTAAGGGGAAAAAAAAAAGCCACAAAAATGCTCTAAGAGCTGAAAAGCCAGCTTTACCATGTAAAGGTCTCCAAGCTCAATCTGTTCAGCAAGAGCAAACTGTTCCTACTTAAACAAGTAGAAGATGCAATGAAAGAGAAATGCTCAATTTCAATGCTGTATGTATGTTAGGATATGACAGCTGAAAACTGAAATAAGACCTGATGTTGTGGCAATGAAAACAAACCAATTTTTAAGTTCACATTTTTGTCTCATGCATGTTCACATGAGATTTAGGAACTCGGACAGAATCCTACCCCAGCTCACCAGCCTCCTGTGAGGTTTCTTGTGCTAACAGCATCAGTACTCTGGTTCCACTCTTTACACATCTACACTCTTTTCCACCTCCTTTCAATTGCAGTTCTGCTCATTTTTAAATACAGAGATGAAGTTTTTGCTTATGGCTTCCTGCCAAACACTCCTTTCATGTTCTTGAGCCCTGGCTTTATTAGCCTTGTCTATCACTATACCCAGAAGATGCTCTCACCCATGCACCTGACAGGCTCTTCCTAACATTCCCTGAAGTCATGTCAGCAATGAATTGTCTTTCTTCTTAGTCTGAAGGAATTTTAAGTTTCTCCTCTCATCTTTAGCCTGCCAATGTGAAGCATTCCTTCCCTGGCCTTAAGCATTCTGGTGAATGATCCAGTGCAGTAAGAATTACAAATCTTTGGAAACTTATTTAAAAATTCAATGATTTTAAAATATGAGAATTCACCTACAGTGATTCCTTAAACTTTTTTTTCCTAAAGATCTTAATGCCATCTGCAGCTGCTGCTTTTATTAAGATTATAATTAATGCATTTGTATTTTGGAGCAGATTTATATAGTGGTCCAGATGCAATTAGGGCTCAGTTAAAATTTGCCACTGAGGACTCTCAAATCCAACAGAGTCATGCACTAACGTGCAAAATCACTGCTTTCCAATGGACCTGCCTTCCCATCTTGTGCTACTGAGACTTTGAGGAAGATTTTTCCAAGGGTAATGTTGGGTTACTTATTTGAGAAGTGAGAGGTTCTGGCCACTTACAGGTGATCTAGAAAAGGGATATAATGGTACCTGCCACAGACCATGGGCAGCTAGGGTGGTACACTGACCACTTTGCTGTGCCTCCCATTTGCTCTTGTTGCCTCTAAAAGGATTTTTAGATTTTTTTTTCTTCACATTGATACTCCTATCAGGTGGCTTCTACTTGCTCTACTACTTTTAATCCTAAAGGAAATCCCCACCAAATACCCCACCATGGAATCCTCTCCATGCCTTTTGAAGTGACACATGCCTTTTACTGCAATCTCTGATGCCAACAAATACTAGTGGTTTTTTTTCTTACAGAATATCCTGAGTTGGAAGAGGCCCACAAGGATCATTGAGTCCAGCTCCTGGCCCTGCACAGCATCATTCCCAAGAGTCACTCAGTATGCCCAAAAGTATTGTCCAAACATTTCTTGAACTCTGCCATCCTTGGTGCTGTGACCACTGCTCTGAGGAGCCAGTTCCCATGCCCAGCCACCCTCTAGGCAAAGCCTATTTACACTAGGTCTTTTCCTTGCTTCCTACTTCTTCATTTCTGCATGTTGTCTCATCTAAAATGACAAGAATATCTACAACCATCCAGATAAACACTCTTAATTTTCGTTAAGACCTACTTTTCCTCTGTTAAATATGACTTTGTGTAGCAGATCTGAGGTCAGTTTAATCCAGCCCTTTATTTTCTTTTAGAAGATACTTGAAGACATCTGAGAAAATAAGCTTAAGACATTACAGTATCAGTATACACCTATCTTCTGTTCCTGTAAGATGGGCAGGTTTGCACCCATGCATACAGCAACAACCCTGCCCTGGTCTGACCCTCCAGTTTTTATCAAATATTTAGATTTAGATCCTTTCTGATTTCTTCTGTAACCAGTCAGTGGAAATTTGTGTCTTCTTCTTAAAGCCTTTACTCCTTCACCAGTTCAGGAGCTCAGATGTTTCAAAACTTGTGTCATAGAGTGGATATAGGACAGATCCATGAGATGCTGCTCCCACAGATCCAGAGGGACATCACTGATAGGCTCAGCCACCAAACTGCAACAAAGGGATTTTGTTTGACGCTCTCAGGAGGAATAACACAACTATGCTTTCATAATCAGCATATCCAGTGGTCAGGTTCTACCACAGAAACTGCTGATCCAGTTACCAAACTTAACCAACTTTAATTTCAGTCATGTACAAATTTCTTGAAGTGAGAAAAATAAGTATCTTTCAAGTTTAAAAGTTCATTCTTTCATATCACTGTTGCAGAAATTCATAGCTTTGCCTGACTTATTACCAAGCAACCTCTTGAATATCCAAGGATATCATTCACTCACCTCCCAGTACAAGCCTTGAAGGCTTCAAAAATCCCTATTGATCCAATGCTAACTCCCCTGAACAGCAGTGGAAACTGCAGCTTGCAGGCCTCACTGCAGAAACCCATCTGTCAAAAGCCTGGTAACACACACAAATGTTTTCTCAAAGAATTGTTAATTTGCCTCCCTGCCATCTGTGACACTTTGAAGAGTCAAAATCCAATGTTGCTTGTCTTGATACCCAAATTTCTATTGCTGCTACTCCTCACAAAAGCTCACCATGTAGATCTGCATACTCTGCAGCTCTGAATTTCCCTGGATAATGTGTCTTTTGCTATTTACATTTTTATTATCAATACTTTAACACAGCAGTTCTGCTCTACCTAGAAGGCTTCTATGTCACATACAAGGCCAATGAAGCTTCTACAACAGAGTGACAGCTGACAGTTAAGAACATGCCTAACAATTACAGATTTCAGCAGGTCACATTCTCAATGAATGCAAAAAAATTTCCACCTATACTAAAAGAGCTGTGCAATCTAAATATCCTCATCAAGCAGGTAGCACACTGATATTTCCCCTTCAGCAGAAAATACCTGTGTTAAATTGAACAAATGACAACTTGCTTCAGAAGGGAGATGATATTCACACCTGCAGTCAAATCTGACTGGTACCACACTGAAATAGTTCACTGATTATATATTTCAAAAAGCATGTATTGGCATGCAACTGAGGAAGATGCTCAAGTTCTACAAATACATCAGTAATTTTCAGTACATCCTATGCATTAATAATGTTAACACATAACTTTAGAAATACTTCCTTTCTTTATTAAGCACACTGAGACTCATTCAGGGCTATTTCTAAAGGAATTTAGTTACTTCAATCATACCTTATTGATCCTAGCTTCTTGTCAGAACTCCCACCTTTCTCATTATACCCTACTAAAACAATGCCCACCACAGATTGTAACCTAGCTCAAAATGACCTGCAAGTGGTTTTGATCTACAGATACAGTTACCTTTATCAGGAGACTCTCTGCCTATTCATTTTTAGCATTTCTGTTTTGAGTAACATTAAACACAAAACCGCACTGTCTCCTATTTCCCATGTCTGCAGGAAAACCTGCCTAATATTGATACAGCAGTTGTTTTGAAAAATACACCTATTGTACTTCAGTAGAGCCTGTTTGAGACAGCACACAGCAAACACTCTTATGCCCAAGTAACCAACAGGAAATGGCCACAGACATTGAAGACTACTTAAAATGGTATCACATACCTAGTTGTGTATTTTCTATTACATTTTCCAAAATAACCTCAACCAAGTTACTATTAGTAGGAGTGAAAAGACACTTCAGCAGAGATGGAGCTCAAATCTGTCATGTGTGTACATTATTCCAAATTTAATTTCTTCCTGAAGGTTAACAGTGCACACACAGTGGAGAAAGAACATAAAGACAAAAGACCTGGATTGTAAAGAGATCAGCTATTAACATACTCAAAAGGTAGAAAAGATATCCCCAGCTCACTGTGTTCATCTCCAGGCATCCTGTGATCTTGCAGAAAGGACCCCTCTAGTTCACCTATTTTTTATGTACTGCTGCACTGTCATTACACCAATTCACAGTCTGCATCACAGTTCCACAGCTTCAGGAGTCACATTTTACTGCTTTGGGAGGTGCTCAACAATCCCCTTGGTGCAAAGAGAGGTATGAACAGGAACAGACCCCAGTCACCCATCTAACATACTCTTAAAAGTAATAATAACAGCAATTCATATCAGAAGACATGAACAACTGAGCAACCAATAAAATCTACTAATAGTTTCAAGTAACTTTATAATGCATGGTAGAAATGCAGATAGAAATTAGGACTTCCTCATTAATAGTCTTCATTTGTCATGTCAGAGATAGAAAAAACTCTGCAAACAAAAGTTTCCTTTTCTAGTATTGATTTAGAAATGCAAACTTAACACAGGATTAGATGCTTATAGTTTTAACAGCAAACACACACAAAGAGCAAGTCAGTAACAATGAAAAGCCAAATTCAAAATAAACTTCACTGGCTTTTTCTAAAAATCTGCCTCTCAGTGTAGATTTCCCCAGCCTCTAAACAAATCTGGTCATAGTCATATCAATTACATATTTCATCTCTCACTGATAATTCTATGACTTCTCATGGTGAGATGTCATTGGCTATTCATTAATTTGACAACAAAAATATATTAAATGCCTATGTTTTTAGATTGCTACAGTGAAAGGAAGCAAGACCCTCCTCCCTACTAAATTACTAGTAATTATTACCAACATTTTTATCATTTCTGGATCTGGCCAACATTGACTACACCAAGAACTACAGCAGCAGTACTTTTATATTTTCTTTTTACAAGTCACAGGACTGAAGAATTATGAGGAGGAAAATGACATTCTTTAAAAAAGAAACTTTATACAGTTGAAGAATTTCTCCTTTTCCTAAATCACAAGGAGCTAGAGGTATAGTTTAATGAACACCTTTTCATTTTCCTGCATACATCTTTTCTTTAATATTTTGCAAGCTGCTACTTCATGCAATACAATTGCTCAGTTAGGACCACTCAGTCCTTGCAGCAATTCTGAATAAAGGATAAAGGAGTATGAAAAACTTTTTAAATCTGCAATATTAAATGAGTCATAAATAGTGGATTGTTCTAAACCAACCCTTGAGTTCAACTTGAGGATAACACAGCACACAGATTTTAATACAATAAATGGTCTAGCAGTAACCAAGATGAGCAATAATCATTACTGTGACTATAAAATCAAATACAGGAGCAAGCTGGAAACACTGGCCACACACCACTCATATAAAATGCATATCCCAAGGGACAAAAGATCAAACCAGTGCCAGAAGACCCAAATTACAATTTCTTTTTTCACATCCTAGCCTCTGTCTGATTTCAGGGAAATCACTTCAGCCATTCTCAGCTTCAAAAGTGTGCGCCATGGCATTAAGAGAGAGCCGGGGGGGGGAAAAAAGTCTCTAAAATGGTTTGATTTCTACTTAACAGAAAGGTTTGGGGTTTTGTTTGAAATGAAGGGACAGTTGAATCTGTGATTTAATATCTGAAGTCGATGAGTGCATAGATAGGGGACAGACATGATCCACTTGGAGTATTGCTTGCCCTGCACTCGCTGTAGGGAAGAAAGGTAAGTGCCACCAAGGTCAGGTGTGCTTTCTCCCTGCTAGAGATAGGAGCTGTCAGATTTTCCCTGCTTTTACTTATGTATTTAAGTGACTTTACTGTGACCATGGCTGAAATATCAATCCTGGTTCCTGCCCACTTAAGTGGCTGTTTGCTAAGTGAAAGCTTAAAAATCCAATGACCTTTTGTAGTTGCAGCAAGGTGCGTGTTATCCTGCCAATATCCACTCTGTCATGAGCTCCACACTTATTAGCTGACTTTAAGCATGATTGCCACAAAGGTGAAGTAGCTGAGCTTTAAATGGTACCTGCATTGTCCTATGGATATTTATTCCATGGCTACTCTGTAATTAAAGGCTTTATCAAACTGTTTGGGAAATTCACTTACAAAACAGAGTTAAAGAAATGTGAATTGTTCTAAATTACTGTATTTTCACCCAGCAATTCAGTAGACTGCCAGAAAATGCAGCCAAAAATCTTTAACAATTTTTGGACTGGGAACAGAGATTAGCAACAACCATTTCACAGAACTTTGGTTATTTTCAGAGAGTATTAAAAGATACTGACCTAAAGACCAATTACTCTTCTGCCTCACAGACATATGAATATCTTGAATCTCACAATATGGAAAACACAGCTTATGATGGCTGAACAATATGCTATATTCAAAAAAAATCTCCAAAATGCACTTTGTGGCAGCAAAACAGAATGAAGTCTGTATTTTCCTCTCAACCAAAATGTTGCCACCTCAACAGCTAAGAGACAAAGCGAAGCTCAGTCACTAACTCTTTTTGATATGTTATCTGTGTAAGAGTTAAGCCTGCTTCCTACTCTTTCATAGTTAATTCTTGCCATTCTAAGTATGGCTAAAATAAATCCACAGCAAATCAACGCAATATAAACATCAAATCTCACATAAATACTGATTACCTGAAGTCTACAAATCTCTCCTCTATAAATCAGCTTATTGTTCCAGGCCTTCATTTTAAAAGCAGTGAGAGACAGGTTAAACACGCTGCTGAAGGATGCAGACACACAGTACATTATAGCTCCAATTCAACCTTTCTTACAGCTAATCTGAGGAAGTGCAGTAAACTCAGTAATTTCAGTGAACTATGCTGCACAGATTTAAAAGATTTATTTCTTTCTACATCCATCGACATTCATTTTTCGTGTAATTAAACTGCTGTCATGGATCAATGAGCACAGATAACAACTAAAACTAGCACAAGAGCATCCATCAGCAATCTTTTTCATTAAGTACATAACCAAATATTATTTCTTAGGCTGCAACACAAAATGCATCTAAAGGGTCTCGTTTTGTTTGAAAACTGAGGGACAGCCAGAACTTGTGACCTTCTAGAGATGAGGACATGAAATCAAAGCATTCAGGAGCAAGCAAGCCAGTCCTTATTACTGATATGAGGTTTAAATCTAATATGAGGCTTTTAGGGGTAAGGCTCCAATGAAAATATAAACCCAGTTAAAATGATAGCTGCTAAAATTAGGCCCTCAGCAATAATATAATCACAAAGCAAAATAAATTAAAAATCTTTAACAGCAACAAAAAAGTAAATATTTCAGATGTGTAGAAGCCAATAAATTTTTCACACTTTGACAAGTTGAAAGTTCTTTAAAATCATTGTATAAGTAGGGAGTATCACTTATGAAGTAGATGAAGAGTAATGAGAGAATACAGAGAAAGTAATATTTGAGTTTTTTAATCCAGCCCCTTGATATTTTACTGTGTTTAGTTGTGTATTTATATCAGCACTGGCTGAACACAAAAATCTGCTTCTATATTAACAATGACAAAAAACCCCTATCATAACAACAATATTGCTTCTAAATATTTAAGACACAAATTTTTTTCAGGGAAAGAAAGAGATCTTTAAGCTAGCTCCCCTGACAAATTTTGCAGCCTTTAGGGACCTGAATTTGGACTTTGGCATTCTCTTCTGACTTTGGCCCAGTATTAAACCAAGTCTTTCACAGAACTATCTTATAAAGATCTGTATATTAAAAATAATACTTCACTTTGTGTATAGATCCCACATGAACAGCCTTTGTACCTGGAATGGTGACAGTGGAATCAGCAGAGAAAGCACAAAGCATCACAGCTACACAGTACAGAAACCACAGAATGATGACATCCATTTAATAAAGCTTGTGATTGCTCTATTTCTTCATAAAAGCAAACACAATTTCAGGAAAATCTAGAACAGCAATATGTCAGTTTTCAGACAATCCTGGCTAAAAAATCTGCATATTTTACATGAACTTGCCCTTTTTTTTTTTTTACATTTGAATACTAGCAGAATTTAAAAGCCTTAACTCCATTGGTATTAACAGCCTTTGCATGCTTAAATCCCACAAAGTGGGACTACTTCCCTTAGTTTCCATTTCTCAATGCTTTAACTGCTAAAAATGTCCCTGTTCCATTGTCCCTGCAAGCATATCTGTACCAGGCAAGAGACCAAGTGAGTTTTAGAAATCTCAAGAAGAGGCTTCCTATTCAATTACACCATCCCAAGATATTCACACTTTATCTATAAATGACTCAGAAGCCACGACAAGGTTAGGACAATGATCTACCATTGACTCACTTACAGCCCCACATCACATCTGCAAGGATGCTCCCAACACACAGTGGTAGAATTGGTTATTCAATTTTGCAGGATGATTGGAAGCTTCATATTCCAAGTGCAAAAAGAGAGTCTCAGTCTTCAATATATATTACATTTCTAATTAGCATAAAAATACTATTCTGCTTTTTTGAAAAGGAGAACTGTAGCTGACAGGGTAATCCCAAAGAGAAATACAATTACTTGTGTTAGTCCTCTCTTCCTTAGCAGTTGCTCATTAAGAGCCTTGATGCAAGTGAAAACGGTGTCAACATTTTCCCTTTATGCAAAGCAGTAGCTTTCCAGCCTCTGATTATTTTGACATTTCTAGCTGAAACAAAAAGCATTTCAAAGTCTGCATTGTCTGTAACGGATGCAGAGCGTGGCCAATCTGTTTATTCTTGCACATTTGCTTTCAAGCTTCACCACTTGGTCCATGCACGAAGTGCAGGGCAAAAAGCAAAGCATGCCAGGAAATCACAAAGGGAATACAAGAGCCTATCTGCTTACATATGCTGTGAGCAAACTGCACCCCTGGAGAAAAGGGGGATACATGAAATATGAAGCACTGACCCCATCGTCTTCCTCACATCCAAAACAGGGTTCAATCTGGACAGAAAACTGCCACTCCTAGGCAGGAAAATCTGGCTCTGCTCCCTTTACATATAGATTACAGACAAGATCTCCCACAGTGTAACATGCACTGGTGGCCTCCACAACTCTCCATGGAGGCAATTAACAGGAATTTTTGTGACCCTACACTGACCGTTTTCTGCAGTCAAAAGAACACATGCAACTGAAAGTCAAACGTGCTGTGGTTCCCACCACAAAGCTGCCACACTGAGCTATGCAGGGGAAGACAGAAGAAAGCCTCCACAGGCTGTGTTCTGCAACTGCCTTGCATTCCTGGACAGCCTCAGATGAGCCTTTCTAGACAATGTTTGAAAATTGCACCAAAATTCTCTGCTGGGAAGTAACAAAGACAAGCTGACAGTGGCAATCAGCAACAAGTGTGGTTTTCCTGCCACAGGACTTCACATGCTGGCTTACCTCTTAAAGGCGAGCAGTTCTGTATTGTCATTTAATCTATTTATCTATATTATTTAATGTATTTTCATGTTTCATCACCTTTTTCAGCATGTTTCCTACTCTTACCCTGTCCTGTTCCTTTGTGCTGCCCTTGATGCTTTCACAGATTTAGAAAAGGAAATCATCCTCAAATTATAAAGCCGTCTTCTGCCACTATTACTAACACCAAACAATACCATATACCATATAATTCTTCCTCTAGAGCCTTACTCAATATGAACAAAGGAAATAAAACCCAATCCAAAGAATTTAGTATTTTTTACTATAGTTTTCAAGCTTATTTATACAATTTCATAGAATGAAGAGAATTTATCTAATACATTACAGGTATTCCACAGAGAGAGAGAAAAGGTAACGCAAATCAAGAAAATAAACAAAATAAGTCTGGCAGGATATGCTTAGATCTCTCCCTACAACTCCTCCCACACAGACAGAAACACACAGTCACTGAAGTAAACATATATTATACAGTGTTTTTTACCACCTTATTGACACAATCATTAAACCATTAATTTTAAGAAACCCTAAGTTTTTCTGAACTCAATTTAAATAGAAAAAAAATCTGATTTCTACAGGGTTACAGTCTAGCAGTGACTATTGTGTTTATTATTAGATATCCTACTTACCATCCTAACAAGGATGTCTTACTCAGATTAGACAGCGGTAGATGTCAGCTAAGACCATAGAAGTGTCACTTGAGACCAAAATCCCAAAGGCCTCAAGTCAACAAGTTCCACTGACTCCATCAATGCTACCAAACAGGGGTCTGGCTCACCAGATGCAGATGCATTTACCACAAAACTTTGCCACAACAGCATCCTCACCAGCATCCCCTGCTCCCCTCAGATGCAGCTCTTTGCCACCACTCTCCTCTTAACCTTCAAGTCCCCTAATAATCTTGCAGATAGCCCCATTTTGCTGCACAGTTCTGCAGACATGGGTGCATTCTGCACATCATCTGCTGACAACTCAAAAAAGATGGATCACTCATCTTCTTCCTAATTAACTTGGACTAAATCATAAGCTAGTGCAGAAAAAAGGATTCAGTGTGGGAATGACTACTAACATGTAACAAGGAACTGAATACCTGTACTCACATTTATAAAATTAGTCTCAGTTTTAACAAACAATTTCTTCTTAAAGAAGAAAAGAAGCTCTATGACAATGTAGCTATTGTATTGTACCTTCTCTCTAGTTAATGTACTGAGAAGATCTACACACATATTTTGTCTGCTTTAGCAAAACAACTAGCTGCTCCATCTATTCCTTCAATCTCTAGTTTTGCTTCATTGGCTCTCTCCCACTTCTAGCACTGACTTAACTGGTCTCTGTAGTCCTCACAAGTGCATTAACAAAGCTTCCCATCAAAGCATCACCCAAAGTACTATTATTAGCTTAGCTCTAATATAGCACAGAAATTGAGAATGGCTGCAGCTAGAAAAAAGCCTATGTAGATGTTACTTGTCTGACAGCTTCAGGCTTATTTTCAACATGTTAAATAACTCAAAAATTACTCAGGCAGCTATTCACTGACATCAACCCCTGCACAGCTGAGTAAGTAATGTTAAGGCCCTGTAAATGGAAGGAAATCCTATTATGAATGCCAGAAGGGGCATCAGTCTTTTCTTCCAAGCCACTGCTCCCTGTGAATGAGGGGAACAGCATTAAGAAGCAAACACAAAGCCTGATTTCCAGCAGTTACGGCAAAGCAATACATTCTTCCAAGCTGAGGACACCCAGGGAAAAGCTCCAAAAGACTCCAAAACCGCTGATATACTGACACTTTCAGAGACAAATCTCAAACACTAAAATCTCTACAGTACTAAAAACTTCATGCAGGCTACACTGAGTAAACACCTGGCTGTTCTGCTTCTTGCATCTTACGGATTTTGAAATTTCCTTTTGCCACTTTCTTCACTCAGGCCCTAAGAACCCCAGTGCCACCAGCCAGCCCACAGCCAGGCAGGCAAGGAGCTGGGCTCTACAGCCTCAGTCCTGGGGAGGGAAAGGGGGACAGAGCAGGGGGAAAGGGAGCAAATAGCTACACAAAGAGAAACTATTAGTCACTACAAAATGTCCTGCCAGGGAACATTTGGGAAATACTGTTATTGAGGTGCACATAAGCGTAAGCAGATCCTTTCTGTCACTTGAGAAGAAAAAGGGGTGAGGATGAAGGAGGTCTTACAGAAGGGAATATCTGTGCAGAAATGGCAGTTAGTCTGGGCTAACCCAAAAATGGTAGCTCAACCTCGATGCCAAAGTCTCTCCCCATTCAGAGCAAGGAAATCAAATTCCATTCTCGTTTTATCTTGGCACAGATCTTTTGCTTCAACCTCTGAATTACACCAGTTTCTGTAATTAGGACTCAGGACCATTATTTATGGTCTTAAAAAAAAACTGCACTAAGCTGAGAGTAACTATGTCTAGTATAAATACAAGCTGAGCAATGGATAAGTTTTAATTCAGACACATTAATCAAAGAAAATAAAGCAATGTAAAAGCATCTGGCAACACACAAATTAGTAAGAGTAAATGTCTCACTTCTCACAGTAATTGTTTCTTGGGTTGATAAAGAAGGCTTTTCTCCTCTCAACTGTCCTGAAAGGTTTGCATTTTCCTCCCTTCTTTGAATCCCTCTAAGGTATTGCTGTAATGAACATTTCTCCTGGAGACTTTAGGAGAGATTCAGCATGTTTTGGCTACAATTTTCATGTGACAGCTACTAAATTTCATCATACAAGCACCACTGCAGCACTTGCTGGACTGGAAAGAAAGTCAGTGATGTATTAAAAATGAGAATGCTGCATCTTTTCTCTATGGCTTCTGCTGTCCCAGGTGAGCAGAGATCAGCCCTGTAACACAACACTTACCTGTAGGCCGCCAAACTGGCCTTTATATTATTTCCTCATTAACTGCCTATATATCCCAGGGAGAGCTATATCTCTTTATTGATTCACTTGGAAAAGAAATAAAGTACCTTCAGATGATTATGTTTTACAATGACAATGACATCTATTTGTCTGTCACAACCAGCCCAACAGGAGCTTTTTCTCCCTACAGAAATTATAAAATATTGACTGCTTGTTCCCTTAAAATTACTCTACCCTTGGCCCTTAATACACAAATCTTACTACTCCAGTGCTCAGCACAGCTTGAGCTTTCTTTCATTTAGTTATAATGAAGAGTATTTAATTTCAAGATTATCTGAATCATATTAAATAATTCATGTAACTGAAACTAAATCACAGCCACGGTCTCAGTTATACATCAAATCTTGGTGTAACTTACATGATATAACATCAGAAAACACCATCTTTGAGCAAGGGATACTCAGACTCTCCAATTATTTCCCATTTACCACTAGGGGCCAGCAGTTCACCTGCTGCTGCTGCACCAAGGAGTACCTGGCCACCTGAAAGAAATTCTGCTCCCTCTTCCATCTGCTAAACCATATTAAAATAGACTAGAAATTCATACCCACATCTTATACATAAGGAATAGCTCCCGTTGGTCATAAGAAATACTTTATAGAGGCAGAGAGAATTAACTTCGTCCACTGTGAATTTAAAGGAGGGACAAGACAAAAAAAAAAAAAAAAAAATAGAAGCATTACAGTGGGAGAGAATTATGGGGGATTTTTGAGGGGTGGTGATTTTTCCCCATTGAAATCTTTCAGCCCAAGGAGGGCTGCTAATTGTTTTCACTATTTTAATACTGTCTCTGAAATTAGTATCTATGGCCTGAGACATATAATTTAACATTTGGCTGCCCTTCCCTCTAGCTGTAACAGGCTACCTAGGGAGCAAAGACACAGTGGATTTGATATCTCATTCCAGCACATTCACTTGGAGACAATCCCTTGCTTTGGACAATTGCAAGCAGTAATCATCTGAAAAAAAGCCTCTCTTTAAACATCAAAAAAAGTAAAGATGGTCAAAAGGTCTTCATCATATATTTATTTACCTTTACTTGTTTTGAAGACATAGGAGTAAGTTAGACTACTAAACAGCACCTATATCATAGAGCTATTATGTCATGGTGTCAAAATTACAAGGGAAAAACCTTATCATAGACATTGCATTACTGTAGACAATTACCAGATTATGCAGCTCTGGACAAAACCAGCTTAGCATTCTTTCAGGTTCCTGTGGACTTAAATAGCACCCATCTCCTAGGAATTTTGTAATTTAAGAGCACTAAAAGAGAACTACTGAAAGAGATTAAGAGATTAAGCTATTAATTAAAACTTTGATCTGATATTGAAAACCAACCAAACAACTTCTAGAGGAGATGAATCTGTATAAAGGACAAAGCTTTAGTTATAGTCATCCTTAGTTACAATTTTCCTAAGGAGCAGATAACCAGGAAAAGATGAGCCCACCAATCTCATCCCCTTTCTTCCACCTCTGTGCAAACCAGTGGCTAAGACTGCAATGCAGATACTGCTCACATAGGAACACCTTCAACAATACAGCTTCTCCTTGAAAATTGGACCTCCTTTAACCACCCTTGTACTATGCTGTGAAATAAAGGCTCACACATATTTTTGCCTACATTAGGGAGGTTCCATAGCAGTGATGGCTGATCCCAGCTAGGAAAACCTTAGCATGCTGCATTCTTTGAGAGCTGGGAAGCAGTAGAGGTTGTAAAAGGTCTCTTCAAAGTCTGAGCAAAGAATCTCTAAGACTAAACCTAGATATTTTCCCCACCTCACAGTAAGCAAAACAGCACAGCATGTAGGGAAAACAGCAGTCACATGCTGCCCATCAGCCTCAGATGAATGCAACCACCAGACCCTCAGGTTGATGTGACAAGCAGAGGTCTCCTAAACACAATGTAATTGTATCAGTTTACACCAGCTGTGAGTCTAGCACAGGGTTTTTCTAACAATTAACAGCTGGTATAATTCTGTTAAAACTCTCAGCACACTTCAGCTGCAGGTCAGTCTGGGTTCAAAGAAAACAAAGATGAAAATTTTGGTGAAACAGTTGCCTGAAATACAATAACATACTCATTAGGAGACTCAGGCTGCTCCTACCCTCAAGAGCATTTATTAACCCTTGTATTAGGTTCCTCAAATCCTTTCTGCTTGCTGTGAAAAACCAGCCCTGTTTTTCCTGCTGCCTCCATTTTGCATTGCCACAGTAGCGTGCTTGTAGCTTCTCCTCACAGTTTTAGAAGTTGGTAAATGGGTTTCAGGACAACAGACACTCAAGACCCTGAGTATCAAAATTCTTTAGGAAAAAAAAAAAGACATAAGAGAAGTCAATTACATCTGTTCAGCCTCACTGAATCCTTCCCTTCTTTTTTCACAGATTTTCCATCTACACCAGGCTTGCAAGAGGGATGGCCAAGCCATTGTATTTACCAAAACAAATAATGCAAGCTGATGAGAAGCGTTTCTTGAAGCAATATCACTTAAAGTATGGGAGAGGGTATAGAGGAAAAAGGGCTCAAAATCAAGTATTGTTATCAATGAAACTTTGTCTGTTCGTGTCAGTAGAGAATCTGAAGGAATTTCTTCCTTCAGAAGAAAAAACACATGGAGAGAACGGCTGTAATTCCCTAGCAGGAAGCCAAATTGAAGAATAACATATCTCTAACAGAGCTACTTAGAAAGTCCTTCAGTAAATGTGCCTGGGTCCAGTAATTGCAGCATTCTTACAGCAGTAAATAGATTACTAAAAAGCAAGAGCAATCCTGGGGAAAATGTGATTATAGGAACGGTAGGTCTCACCTAACTATTTTGTGTTATTTAGCACATATTTTCCAAGTAGTAAAAGACCTGCATTTTCAAAGAGAAAAAGGCATTTTGAGAGACTTGCCCATTAACATGGAGCACAGAGGTTTGCAGATATCCAGACAGGCTTGATTAACTACTGCTTTTTCTTGACTGGCATATAGTTTGCTCAAGAGGCCAAACACTCACACTGAGCCTAGAGTTTTAACGTGCACTGGAGACTTAAAACTCCTGAAACTTGAGACTGACACGTCTGCCAATGCACAAGAAAAGAGCAGGTACACAGTTATAGAGGTAATAACACATAATGGAACTCACAGTCTTGGAAACAACAAAAAATATGTTTGTATTCAGAAAAAAACCTAAAATCAGTGTTAGTAGGTCAGTTAGACACACTATAATAATTTCATTTGTTATTGATTTGTAGGTTTAGTATGCTCTGTTGAGACAGTCCCTCTTTTTTAAAGTAGTACACTCATCTTTAAGAATGTGCCCTCTGAAAATCTCAAAACATTTGTTTCACATTACGGTCACTGTTCTGAAGCCTGCAGTGACAGGCTCAGATCCTAAAAACAATGTTTCTCCCTTTTCTGCTGGAGAAAGTCCACCAGCTCACAAAAGTGGGGGGGACAGAAGAGATCTGAAGTGATCTGAATTCTTTCCTGTGACACATGCAAATTGACAGGTGTGGTTGGATAGAGCTGCCAGAAAATAAAGTACGCTGAAATTACAAACTTGCTGTTTGTCTCGGGAAAAGAGAAATGTGTGAATCAGTGAATCAGTAGCTCTCACTGAGTTGTACTGATCAAGCCAGCAATGATGCCTCTTCAGAAGCCTGATGAAAATGCCAACACAAAGGCCAGTAGGTGCTCTACGGTTTATGGGGAGAGCTGAAAGGGGTTACCAGATTTCTGTACAGAACATACTTTGTCTATAGGCATGATGCAGATTGAAAAGGTGAAAAAACAAACCCCATCAATAAACAGCAAATAATGCAATGTATAGAAAAGGAAAAATCTGCAGAAAAGTGGGTTGCTCTGGAGGGGGGTGAATACTCCACGTGCACACTATATCTTTCTCTTTTACCAGTGAACTTGCTACAAAAGGAGGTGACAAACCTCTTGCCTAGAGAAAACCATAACTAATGGCATCTGCCACAAGAACTGATGAGCATTTACTGTATTGCAAACCACAGCTTCAAACACCCTTAACTCCCACACAATAGATCACCAGTGCCTCTCAGGTTCAGCTGCTCCCCAGCGTGCTGCTAGACTTCAAAACAGGAGGGTTGTTAAGTAAAAAGTCAGCCAAGTGACAAAAGAACCAATATAATTATACATAATGCAATCAAACCAAGTGATCTTAGGTCATCTCGCTTACAACAGGATGGCTTTCTATCCCTGGAGAAATCAGTATGCTCTCAGCTTAAAAAGGCACTGATTCTTGTCTCACTTGGGCTCCAGGGGCACGACAAGAGCAATCTTTTTGTCCCATCAGAGAAGCATGGGAGAGGAAATGCTACAACCTTGAAAGGTCTAGTTCAGATACTTAAAAAGGGAGAGGATGTCAAGGAAATTACAAATAAATGTTTAAAATGGGTATTCTGGCCAACTGGAGGATTGGAGCAACACATTTTTGTACAGTGAGCTCTGTGAAGCTGGTAACTTCAAGACTCAGAGGATCTATTTTAAGGATTTATACTGCAGGTTGCACAGCATTTTCCTTTCTCATGGTGTCTTTGACTCTGCAGTATAAAACCAGATTATATACATAAATGGGCTGGCTCACACCGCTCATCTTACATGGAAAAGAGTCTTATGTAGTTTTGAATTAAAGTTAAACAACTTAAAAATAAAAAGCATATTAAGTAAATCATACTCTCTGACTGGGAGACCAATGAAACTGAATTCTGAATGTGGGGGGCACTCAGTCACAACAGAAACCCCGCAGACCTCAGGAGGTGTCCACGCCAGACCCCTGCTCAAGCTGCCCAGCCTGGGGGCTGAATGATGAGGTTAGTATAACAGCTAACTTGGGTTGTGAAAAATTTTGAGGTGGGAAAGAAGAAGAGACTCTCAGATACCCTGTGGGGAAGCCACAGTGAAGGCTGACCCCCCTCCCCAGCTGCAGCCTCCTCACCATCATGTGCCTGGCAATCTCTGCCTCACTGGCCACAGGATTCCCCTTGGCTCTGAGCTCCCCATCCCACAGGGAGCAGCTGCCCCACCCTCTGACATCAAACAATGAAGCTGGAATAAATTGAATAGACTTCTTTAAGCCAAGGCTGTCACTCTGTGTGGTGAAAATAAAAAACTAAATAGCACTCTAGAATTTTAGAATTAACAGGAAGGTTAAAAAGATGACAGTATATCTATGATACATAATCAAGTAGCTTCCCCAAACCTATATGCAAACACAGTAACAAAGTCTATTGTTTCAGGTATAAGACAAAGTTCAAAGTGAAAGAACTGCTTTAAAAATATTTTTAAAGATATTGGAAAAAAAGGTACTAGATCATATAAAGTATTTAAATAATGGAAATAATTTCAAGCTACTTGAGTTTACTTCATCAACATCAGACAATGCATGCTGTCATGTAGAACCACACCTCTACTTACTGATCCAAATTAGTATAGATAATGAAATACACATTTATTTTGCAAGTTGGGTTGGTTACATTGATCTGGTGATCAGTAAAAAGCAGGTAGACATGTTCAAGGTATTCTGGGGTAAGATATCTAGTCTACTTATATTCATGAATCACATAACCAAAAAAAAAGGAAAAAAAAAAGAAAGCTGAAAAGTATAGTTCTTTTTTAGAAATGTATTTCAATTATTGAACAAATACTATGTTCAGAGAAAAATAGTTGCCCTTCTATAACAGGCAGTTTTAATGAGTCAATTTCCATAAAAATGCTTGATTTTCAGTTTCAAACCACTCCAGTGCCCTCCTTCAACTCCCTTGCTAGGCATCTGATTAAAAACAAGTATCATGAAAAATATTCACTATTTTATTCATTTGAGTCTTATTCCAGGACTATTCTCTGATATCACTCTTAGCTGTTTCCCATGAAATGCTCTAGGGAGTCTATTGCTGATAAACACACACATGCACACACTTCACATCCCACACTCCATTTCAAAGAACATGGATTGATTTATGGATTGTGATAGGGTCTAACATCACTTACAAAATCTCCTACTTTCTATTGCAATGAGAGTAAACAGAGTCACCTTCACAACAGAGATTATTATTTGCTACTTCCACAAGAGATTTCACTTCTCTACTCCCTGACTTTCAAATTAACCATTCACAGCTCCACAAAGGTAAACCCACCCAACCCTACACTCTCACCAAAAACTGCTGCATCCCTACACAGCAGGAGCTCCTAGAGTGTGAGCAGAGCAGCCAGCCTCCCCCACAGCCCCCTGGGGGACAAGCCTCTCCTGCAGGAAGGCTGCTGCATCAGACTCTATTTGAAAGACAAACAGAAAAAGCATCAGGGCTCGTTTCACTTAAATCCCTTGGCTGTCTTTCCCTTTGAATCATTTGGGGGTTTTATCTTTGTCTTTGTAAGAAGAGCTCCTTCAAGGCCAACCTGCTGCACTCTCTTTTTAGGAGGGATGGAGAGGGAGAAGATCCTTCTCTGGAGATCTGTGCTGGCCTAAAATCATGTTTAAACTCTCTCACTGGAAAACAAGGCTCTGGGACAGATCTCCAGCACATATGTATCCCTCCAATAGAGACCAGCTGCTGTGTCACCTCTGTGTGGTCTAAACCTGGACATCTTCCCTGTTTTGGTGGTGCTTTCCATAACAGTAGCTTAAATCCAACTCTTATTATTGGCAGAATTTCAAATCCCTTCACACTACATTTGCCTGAGTATAAACAGCACTGAAGATATAGCCCAAATTTCAAGCTCTTCCAGAAGAGCCTCCAGTGAACACCAGAAATGCAGCAACATTATCATACTCCTTTAATTCCTGAAAACAAACAAACAAACAAAACAAACAAAAAACCCCCACTGCTTTTTCTCTATCATTACTAAGATCATTATATATACTATTGTATTTCAAGACTTAACACTGCTCTGATTCACAAGCAATAAAGGAGGGAACAAAAAGGCAGTGGCTCTGCCAGGCCTGCTCTTGGTTTGGTTTGGTTTCTTTTTGGAAATGTGCAATTGCTGTCAGGGCAATGAACTGCCCATTTCTGCTGAAGATGTTTCTTCAGGAAAAACACAGTGGTTTTAGTCCTCTTCTCTCAGCAGAAGTCACCCTGAAAGCTGCATTGAAGAAACAAAACAAAAGCACATCTGATGTAATGTGCCTGACTACTGAGAAGGAAAAGCTCCACAAGCTCGAAACAAAGCCTCCAGCAAAAGATTTCTGTGTGCCCTGTGACACACACAGCCATCAGCAATCTATAACTTTTAAAAGAGAGCTAAGAGAAGGCTTCACATAAATTGCATTTTTCTGTAAAACAGAGACTTGATTTGCTTGGGAAAAAAAAAAGAAAAGCTACTCTTCTTATTTATAAATTAAGATATGGAGAGGTTCCTGTCCCACTCCTCTGCTAAAGACTGATTTTTGTACATTCCATCTTATTCTCCAGTTCCCAAATGCAATGGTGCAAATGCTTAACCTTAAGCACTGCACTGAAGCCCATAGTATCACACACTTGCTTAGTGCCAAACACGACCAGCTTAAATTCCAGCTGCAGCAGAACATAGAAAACCAATCTAAAATCCAGGGTTTAATTCTTCTGATTCGATGAAACTGTGACCAATGCTCTGCAGGACAAGGAGACCGTTGAGGTTGTTCTAATGCTCATCTTGGAGATACAAAATGACACAGCAGCAGAGCAGGGAAAGGAGCCCAGGATTTGTAGCTCCTCTTTGTTTCAGACTGATTCTTTAATTTCTCAGCCCCATATACTAATGGGGTCATTTGTTAAGCTGTTTCAGTCCTGATCAAGACATTTGAATACAGATCTTACTTTAGATCATTGCTGAAGCAGCTTGAATTAAGGTTTGCACAACACATACTGCAGTCTCTGTGTACAAACTGTACGAAGCTACCTGACCCTGAAACAGGACCTTCTGAGGCAATGAACAGCAATCATTTCTAGTGAAGATGATGGGAAGAAAAGCTGCCATTGCATCATCTTCCTGGAGCTCCTAGAACCTCACACTTCTTTCTCCATGGCTTTCTAACTCAAGTCTAGAATAAGGATTTGTCTTTTCTAAATAATAAAGCCTAGTCCTAGGAGGCAATGGGCAAGAGGTGTTAAGTAGGATCCTTTCACTAGCAGTGATTATAAGACAGAACATTATTACTCAATGCAATGATTTATCACAGCAACAGTGTACAAGAAGGCTTGAAATATACAAATACAAAAGAACTTATGCTATGGATGAGGCTAACACTCCTAATCAAGCAAGGATTTTGAAAATTTAATTTATAGCCATTTCAAAAATATTGTTTTCCAATATGCAGACAAAAACTTTCAACTTACCACTGCATTTCAGTACAAGCACTTGTTAAAACTAACTGAATACTAGCAACTCTTATTTCCTTTTTTTTATTGAAAAATCAATTGTGTGTTGTGGAAAAAACACGAGCAAGGAACACATTTAAATTCCTAAGGAAAAAAAAGTGCAGAAAACTTTACTTTCATAAAAAAAGTGGACAAACGGGCTATTCCTTGCAAAGATTTATAGATCAGCTAGAGAGTGTTGCCACACCAGACCTAAAAAACAATTTTACCACACTTAAAAGGCTCAAGAATGCTTTTGTTTGAGCAAAGAACTTTTCAAAACATAATGCAGCTCTGCTAACAACTACCAGCCCTCAAGTGGAAGCCCTTGGAGAGGTATTACCCTGAAAGCCATTTATCTTTTACTTCAATTTGCAAGCAAACACCAACACAGAGAGCCATTAGAGAACAAGTGCTCTCTGGATGCTGAAAATCAATGGAAGAAAATTAAAAATCAACAAAGCTCTCACATACAGCCTCTTAAATGAAATGGCCTGTGATCCAGTCAATCCTAGTTAAGAGGAGAGTAAAATAAAATCTTAATCAAGGATGAGCTGTAGTGACACTTCTTATCACATTTATATTGTACATCATGTACCTCCAACTATAATCTGTGTTGTAAGAATATAATCTGATAATAAAGAAACTCATAGTGCATAGAACAATTCAGAAACTATTTTCAACACTCCAGTTCTAATGCCAAACTAAGGACTGATGCTTCAAGAAGGTTGTTGACAAATGAAGTGGCACAAGCAAACATAGCAGTTTTGTACAATATTTTGATAAATGCCCCTTCACTTACCTCCTCAAAAGTAAACTCAGCTAATTTACATCTTATCAAACTTAGGTTAGATCCTGTAGCAGCACTGGGAGCAACACACCACCTGTGATGCTCTTCCATATTGCTCATAGCCATGGAGAAATCAAAAAAATAAAGAATTAAAATATTCAGAAGATTTGTTTATGCTGTTTTATCTACTAATCACGGTCACCCATGAACCAGTCAAACCACTGCTCCTGAGAACATGATCAGCTATTAATATAAAGATGGCAGAAGATTTCAATGTCATGTGAATGAACATCTCTGTTCATTCATAACAAACATGCAATAAACATGCAATAGCATGAGGTTTGCCAACAAAATAGAAGATCATTCAGCAAGGCAATTATTAATCACCCTAATGTGACAATTTCCCTAGGATCTAATAGATACAGCACAACCAAGTTGTTTTTCCTACATGTACTGAAATAATCTTTTCTGTTTGAATTAATGTTCTCTGTTATTTCTGAATAAGGAGAAGGTCAGTGTTTCTACTCTTGGTGATAGATAATTCCTCAACATTGCAAGCAGAGAGAGTATGAAAGGATTTCCATAGATCCTCTCTAATTTCCATTATAAATATGACTTCTGTGAGGAAAGAGGAATTCTGAGGTAAAAAATAAACAGAAATGAGAGACCTTACACCTAAGGCATGTCTCTCCATTTGCCTACAGCCTGTTCAGCAAATAGAACCAGTAATTCTAAATTAATGCAAAGGATAGGGTAAGAAACTAAGCACAACAGTTTTGACTGAGAACAAGCACAATATTAAGACCAGGTCTCCAAGTCATCTACCCTTTTGCTGCAATTTCTCCTAGGTGGATGTGCAGGAGTACTGCATGGAACCATGGTAAGGCTTGGCTGGTGTGCAATTGTACACGGTGAAACAAGGAAGATGTTAATTACTCCAGAAGATCAACAGTCTGATATCTGACATATCCAGTCTTGACATGGCCATGGACTTCTCTGTTAATTGATGTATCATGGTCCCAGCTGAGGGTCTTTGAGTGAATCATCCATAGTTCGATGTTGTGGAACCACCCTGTGCTTCCAAATTCAGCCAGACAAATCTGGGCGGAACACGGGTTCTCTTTCCCTGTTCTTTCACAGAAGAATCAGCACTTCAGGCTCTTCTGTGAAACTCCTTTTACTCAGCATAATGGAATTACAGATCCAACCAAAGCATATAACTCCTCCACAGATTTGACTGTTACCCCTTTTGATGGGGCTGTTTTCATCAGCAGCAAATGAAGTCTCTCCTCTTTGCCTAGGACTGGTGATGAAATTGCCTGACCTTCTAGAAACAAACGGACTTTGAAAACCTTTCATCTTTATCTTGTACAAGGACTATTTTCCAAAGGCTTTACAAGCTGTTGGGAGCAAAAAAGCCTTTAATGATTACCACCTTTTCCTTGTTTATTAGTGTGAGGGTGCTAAAAACATGGGCATCACTGATGTCTTCTACCAGAAAATCCAAACTTTAAAGTACCCAAACAGCTGCCTGTCTTATAATCATGAAGACAGATGGAATGGCACAGCTGAACACAAACATAACAAATGTAGGACTACATAAATCTGCAGAATTGACATTTCAAGAAAATTGTTTGGCAGTCAAAGTGTTTTCAAAAATGATAAAAATGAAAATTTGCAATTTATTCTTCCAGAATAAAGACAGTTTCCACAGGTGACTAACTCAGGAAATCTGACAGATTCAGTACTTTTTAATAGGTAAGGGAATAGAAGCTAAAATACAAACTGTACTTTAACTTTTTGTTTTCACTTCTGAGGTTAAAATTTCAAGATAGTTGTGTGACAGAGACAGTATCTCAGGACATCCTTCGTTATTGTAAAGCTCAAGAAATTTTTTAGGAAATCACAGTAGATTTTCTCAGATTATAAAAGGCAAAGGTATAATGGAAGTTGCCAAAACCTTGACTATGTTGCTTGCCCTTCCCTAGCAAGGCTCATTTGATTGCAACTTGACTCATCAGATGTTGTTTTAACACCTCTTGAGATGCACAGAGTTGATGTCTATGATCCCTTGAAGACAAGAACATATTTTTCAAGGCTCTAGGCTGCCAGCCACACTGCAGTGAAACATATGCTGTCCTGTTACTTCAGATAACAAACAGCTTCTCTTTTGTTCAGTGATTCAGTCACAGAAATAAATTATTTTGTCTCCTGAGACTTCTGAAATGAGGGAGCTCTCTGCAAACAGGCATCAACTGCATTGTGTTTACTCAGTAATATACTTCTAACACAGAGCTAGATTATTCCAACCAAGGTATGATAATTCTGGCTTTTGTAAGCAACAGCTGAGGCAATCAGTTGTGACTCTGCTATTTCCAACAGCAATCCTTATGGAAAGACTATAAATATTTCATAACCACCATTACATGTGATGAACAAACATTGACAATCTACTGTATTCTGAAATGGTCAGTGAGTAACCTCATTCCCATGAGAGAACTCCTTTTAGGAAGATATTTTTAGATTGAGGAAATATATCCAAGATTACGAAGAGGTCTGGCGACATTGTTTTAGAAACTTGGAGTACTGACATCAGTCACCAGGTCAATCCCTCGTGGCACTACTGCTCATATTCTTGTTCTCTAGTCATGAAGAGCATTTAATCCAGATTATGGGCTCTTCACACAGAACTAGTCTCACCATAGCCATCATCACAGTTATTTATTTGGAAGCCACCCATCACTGTGGTGCACTCAATCCCCTCATCCAGACCATTAACATCTCTATCAGTGATCTGGATGGGGGATTATAAAATACCAGGTTGGAAGGGACCTCTAGAATCATCTGGTCCAATCAGTCTTGGCAGAAGAGTGCACTTGCAGTAAATTCACAGATACCATCATGCTGGGCAGGAATATTGATCTGCTGGAGGGCAGGAAGCTTCTGCAGAGCGATCTGGACAGGCTGGATTGATGGGCCAAGGTCAACTCTATGAGGTTCAACAAGGCAAACAGTGCCAGGTCCTGCCCTCATGACCCCTTCATGGAAGTCAGGTCTCTGGCACTCAGGGCCATGGGTTAGTGGTGGCACTGGCAGCATTAGGCTTACGGTTGGTCTTGATAATCTTAAAGGTCTTTTCCAATAAAAATAATTCTGTGATTTCAGGGTACCCCAGTGTGAACTGGGGATTCGTACGCTGGAGCTTTAGAAAGGGAAGTTTACATAGAGGCTTGAACAAAATAATGCCAGAATATTTCTTTGTCCAAAGGAAAGAGGTAAGATACTCTGAAAGCAAAGCACCAGTTGGAGGTGATTCTTGACCAAAACTGCATCTGATGTGCAATTTTTCATCCAAGGTACAATTCCCTCAACTTCCAGTGCTGCAGTGATTAGCAGTGTCCATGCAAGGCTGCCCAGCCATACAGCCATACTGAATGCTGCTGCTGCCCTGGGGTTGAAGGTGCCAGGAAAAGCCTCCTCCAGGTCAATCTGCAATGGGAAGGTTGGGAGGACAAAAAGAGAATTGGAATGGAAATAAACTGGAATGGAAAGATAGAGGAAGAGACACTAGGGAAACACAGTTTTGGAGCTTTAACAAAAGCAAAGTGAGGAGAGACATGCCATTTCCATCAGCCCACCGCTCCCAGAAGCTGGCTAGAGTCACAAGAATAAAAGCAAATCAGGTCACCGTGATGCCAGACCTCCCCAGGTTACTCTTCCAGTTCTTGCTATCTGAAAAATCAATACTCAAAACACATGAAAGGGCAGATTGAAGCACTGTGCACTGCTAAACAACAATCCCAGATGAAAGGTCATCAAACTGGACTACCTCTGATTACCATATAATATACTATAACAGAGCTGGGCAAGCCTAAATTGAAGGTTTCCTCCTGATGTTTACAATTCCTTAAGAAAGGAAAATAAGCGGCTTAGTGTGCAACAATCAACATATATTTACTGGATTGAAAAGTAAACTGAAAATTTTCTGTGCATTCTTACATTATTCTTGATTTTCCTAAGATCTACTAAAAATGCCTATAGCCTTGAGGACAGACCTTTTTTGGAGATTTCTGGTAAAAGCCACAGTAGATGTCACTGCCTGTTTACAGGTAAAATGTTCTCTGGGGTAATTCTGTTAGCTGAAGCTGCAGGAAGGCAGAAAGGGGGACTCTGGCATTCTGTCACTGCATCATTAGCTGATTTTTAAATAAACTTCTTTGCTATCACGAACACTTAGTTTTGGATTTTTTTTTTTTCTGGGTGATATTCACCTTACATTTCTGAACGTGGCTTTAACGCTGTGGCAGGTGACAGAGTAGTGTTAAGGAACAGCAAAGTGCCCAACCTCAAACACTGACAAGCTGCAGTACTTTCTTTAGTCAGAGAACAGACAAGAGAGATGCTAAAAAAACACCACAAACAAAACACAGTGTGCTATCAAAATGTTCAAAAGAGATAAATAAATGGCAATTACCTAAATCATGGACCAGTGAACACAAGATAGAAAACCAGAGCAATGTCACCTGTAGAGTGCGAGCATCAGCCTAATGAATTCACCTCTTAAGATCTTAATTTAAAAAAGAGGGGGGAAGAGGATAATTCCCTTACTAATGAATCAAAAAAATTGAAAAATACATAAGTAAAGCAGTATCCCTTATGGCTTGGAGGTAAACTCAGAGTTATAAATATTATGTAAATCAAAAATTTACCAGCTATCAGAGTAAAAAAATGTGTAAGGTTCTGGCACTTATCAGGCCATTAAAATGTCAGGGCACTTCGAGAAAAAAATAAATTTTGGCCAGAAAATGCTGAAATGGCAAAGGCAATGTTTACAATGCATGCTTTAATTCTGACTAGTCTCCCAAGCCAAATGCTAATTTTAATTAGGAAAATTCATTATTTTTATAAGTAAACCTTGACATAATTTTAAAGCACTACATTTTAAAGGGTGACAACTTAAAATATTCCACTTTATCTCATTGGTTTTCCTTATCTTAGCTCCATCAACACTTTTCCAAGCATTTTGTTTTTAATTTGGAAGTCAAGAATTTTTTTTCAAAACTTTTCAGAGTAATGGTAAAGATTTCCAATCTTATCCTAATACAGAAATGGTAATGGCACTTTACATGGTAAATGGTTTATAGAAGATAAGCGTTAATAAAAATTGAACTCGTTGAACTGTGCAGAAACACAGGGGCAATGTTTACCAACCAAGTATCTAGAATTAAGGTCCTAGGTGTGAATTCAACTCTCTCCTCCATTTCTGAGTATGAGTTTTTAAAGATATAGTTCAAATTGCCTCAAACACTATAGAAAAGCTTTAAAACTTTCATTATCTTCACAGAATAGCTTTCTACAAAGTTAAGAAATTTGGCTCAGAAGTTACATATTTATTCTTACAGATATTTTATCTTAGATAACAGATAGATGAATATTTTATCAAATTATGTGTATTCACCTATTTAATCTTTTTAAAAAAACCCAAACCACAAAGTGTAAAAATCTACTTGATCCCTTTTAAAGCTAATTATGATCTTACCATTGAAAATAATTGCTAAATTTCTTTGGAATGTGGAAATAATAACCTTTCTGATTTTTTTTTTGTGCTCATCAAAATATACTTTCATATATTTGACTACTGATATTTATGGCATTGATAGACCTTCCACAAGCTCAAATTCCCCTGTAAACTGGCAATAATCCATACTATTTAATTATTCTAATACTTTTTTGTGATGGAAAAGACTAGCTTTCTAGACTAGTCTTCAAGCTGAGAGACTGACTTAGATGTGTGGCATATTATTTTCTGTAATTTCTTTCCCATGCAAGTAATTTACATCTTTCCATTTCCACATCTGTAAAAGGGAAATCTTATAACCTCTCCAGAATTCCCAAAGTTATTAACAGGAGACGCCAAGTCATCCACATGCACATAAAATTCTGAGCTCTTATGGCAGAGTACAGCACACGAGTGGTTTTAATATGGTCTTGAAATATACAAAGCAATACATTAGTACCTCCTGAATGGAATTTTAGTCCAGAATGGACACTTTTATAGACTTTTTCAGCCTAAGTCAAGTGAAAAGTTACAGTTGGACCTCACAATAATATACAGCATGTGAGAGTTTCTGAGGAGCCTTTGCCTTGCAATCCCACAGCCCAGCACAAACCCTACATCCCTGCAACTTCCATTGCAAATACATAAAAAGAATAATACGGACCCAGATCACCTGTTCTTGTGCTACAGTGCTTTGCAGAGCAGACAAGCACTTCTCAGTACCAGCAGGTGAGAGAACCATTGCCTTTGCTGGAGTCCACAAAAAGAACAAAATGTGAGACACTATTCTTCTCATGGACAGACTGGAACTTTAGCCAAACCCCACTAATTTATGCCTGCCAGCACTGCATCCCAAACAAACTGTAAAAGCATTTAAACATAGAGTCATGCAATCTGTAAAAAAATTAGTTCATGAGTATGGCTGGATGAAAAAAGCAGGACATGTATTAGCACTAAAAACTACTCTAGTGCATTTAATATCTTAAATTTATATGAAATGTCAGATTATTCCCATGGATCCCAGGCTGATTCCTGTAGTCATAGTTACACTGAAAGCACAGCTTTCATGCAACTTGCCGTTGTCTGGTTTTGGCACTGAGTTTTACAAGATAAACACCCGCAATCCCCCAGTGCTACCTGACACACTTCCATCCCAGACCCTCCCTGCACAAGGCTTGTGCCTTCTAGAAAAGCATGAGAGCATCTTAGTCAAATCTGAAAGCTATTTCAGGACCCAGACTGCTAATTTTATTTAGAAGACTGAGAAGAAAATAATATATCTGTAAATTGTAGATCCAGTAATCGCAGCACAAATTAATCCTGTTCTATTTGGGGCAAAAAGCTAACATTCCTACTTTCGGTGAGAATAAAAGTATTACCATCATATTCAAATTATTACCTATGTACTGGACCAGCCACAACTGCTAAATGCTAAACAACCTTAAAAATATAGGAACATATTTATAACAAATATTTTCAGCATGTTGCAAATCTTAAAATGCTGTTGAGTGCTGCAGGGGCCTGACACAAAAAATACCTGATAAATGTGCATTTGTCTTAAAATGGGTTCATAAAAATACTTGGCACTTATTTAGGATCAAAGGTGATCTAGAGACTTCAGTATTATGGTCTTAAGTTTATAAACAAGGAAACTAAGCCAGACTAATTCTGTACTTTTTGCAAAACGTTACCTTGCAATCTGATCTCAAGGTAAGCTGTCAAATCATGCCACATCACAGTGGTTTTGCAGCAGGCAAATGCCATTACAAGGTATGAGGCAATAGGTAGTCAGGCTTCAGGGAGGCTCAGGCTTGCTCAAGGTCACAGAAACTGATGTCAGGTCTCCTGGCTAATAGCTCCCTGACTGAATCATCCTACCACCACTGTTGAAGAGATTTGTTTTATGAATGACAGTTAAGGATGTGTCAGCAGATTTATTATTATTATTTTCCCAAGAATATTGTGATTTTTGAATAGAAACATAGACCATTAGCTACATTATTCTAAATAATACTTTTCTTTAGTAATTGTAACCATGAAAAAAAAGAAAATCTTTAATTTGGTCCACAATCTGTGTGTGAGGTGCAGGAAGAAAATGAGCTCAGGAATGGGAGAAAGAAAAGTAGAAAGAGTGTTGGAAAGAGATTAGGAAATGGAAAAGCAGAAAGAGGTAATGAAAGGTTACAAAAAAAACCCCACCAAAAAAGGTGAAGAAAGAAATAGCTGCTAGTCACAAACTTAAACAAGCTTGCAGAAGATCCCTCCTCAAAACCAAACAAGCAATATTAAGGAGAATCCACTATTCATTTCATAGCAATCTT
The DNA here is from genome assembly GCA_013400435.1 of Pycnonotus jocosus. Lineage (NCBI taxonomy): Eukaryota > Metazoa > Chordata > Aves > Passeriformes > Pycnonotidae > Pycnonotus > Pycnonotus jocosus. The sequence goes on from VWYP01005542.1 coordinate 154,639, forward strand.
CTGCTATGAAGGAATGGCAGCAAACTAGTTCATTACTCCCACAGATGGAAAAAATCTGTCTCTAGCACAAGCCTCAAAGATACCACATCAAGAAGGCTTTAAAGGTGGCTTAGTTGAATGTGAGATTCCAGTTTCAAGGAGGAAGAATTTTTATCTGACAGGAACACATAGTGTGAAAAAAAACCAAAAAAACCAGAAAAACCAAACCCACCCAATCTAAATCAAAATTCTGTTTTATCTTTGCATGAATTTTTGCTGACTGTGCTCAAACATATGGGTACAGGCTGCATTAGAACATATTTGCCACACAGGTCTTGCTTTTTCAGCAGACATTTGCTGCTGCTGCAGGGTGCTGGGGCTACTGGGAGTCAGGGCTCATTTCAGAATTAGAAACAGGTAAGCAAACAGTTACATTCATCCCTTCTAGTAAATGCCACAAAGAGAGCAGAATAAACAAAGTCACTGCAATACTTAATTTCCACACTAGTTTAGAAGTCTTGCTTGTGCCATGACAGGCAGATTGCAGAATCTGACTAGTTTAACATCAGTTTTACTCCTGGCAGATCAGGGGGCAGCAGCCCCAGGGATTCTCAGGGAGGTGAGCACACTGGCAGCCCTGCAAAATGGCCATGGCCACCACTTAAACCCTGCTCATTTCCACTGTGCTTCCATGTCAGCTCTGGGGAAAAAAGTCCTGCTGCATCTCTGCTACTGAGAAAGCCAGAGAAACCTGTGTGGTCAGCACAAGGAAAGTTGAAGAGTGGCAGTGAAGAGAAGCAGGATTTGACACCCCAGTAGATTGGATAGTGCTGGCATAGCATGAAGTGTGGAAGCTGGGACTCATTGCTGTTCCATCACTGTGTGGAAATGAGAAGGAAATACACAGGTCTCCAGGAGAAGCAGATGATCCATCAGCAAGCATGATAAATATGTTTCAAACACACTACACTATTATTTTCTTGGGGCTGTCTGGGGAATACACCTACTGTACACTGTCCTTGCAAATCTCCTGAATGGTATTCATCTCTTGGCTAACACAGTTCAGCAGTTTTCATATAATCTCCTGAACACAGACCTACTGGTTACTGCCATTAGACTCTGAGTTAAGATGAGAGAGTTCCAAATTTCCTCCCTTCTGCAACATGATACAGCCTGTTGGCATGTTGTGGTGTTCAGTAAATAATCAGACAAAAATAAAAGCAACATACAGGATAATTGCAATTGATACAAATAATCAGTATCAGTCACAGAAAACCCTCAGCTCGCCTATTCAACAGAAACCTGACTCTGTTCTATAGACTTATCTGTACCCATTTTATCCAAGCAGATTTGGCAACCAACTAAATACTAATTCAGTACAGTAAGAGGCTTGTTACCAACCCTTTACCATTTCCTCTTTTCAGTTATTTTTTCTCTCTTTTCTCCTGTTTCCTCTTGCTAAGATTTGCACCACTAATGCAGCACATCTTTCTTTCCTGTTTTACCTGTGACAGAATTAATGCAGATTGAGTAACTCTTTATTCACTCCTCATATGGACACCTTCTCCTTTGGATATTACCCCATATTTTATGATTTGTCTCCCTGTTATGCTTAATTCTGCAAGTTCCATATTGCATCAGAAAATCTTCCAGGATGATATTTGCCTGGAAATGTATAGCCTTAAAAAAGCAGATGTGCATGATCCTTGTAACTATTGATTAGAAGACCATTGTAGCTTTTGCTAGCACACAAGAAATTCTCTGCCATGCTGGAGAAAAGCCTCATTCAGGTCTCGCTCAAGTCTAGAGATCTACTGCAGACATTTAGGCTTGATTATTTCAATTTGCTTTTTCCTTTAGGTGTTATCTCAAGAAGAGAAAGATTTCAGAAGTACTTTCAGGTCAATGAGCAGGCTGGACAAGGGAAACACATGACTTGTCTGGTGTCCTGCACAGAAAATCCACACCCTCTCCACCCCCTCTATATTTTTCACTGGCATATGGCTCAAGTTTAGAATTGGGCCTAAGAATCTTCATTTTAAAATAATGAGCTTTGAAACAACAACCTGGTCTAAATTTTGCAAAATCACTCTTATTTTTAGACACAGCAAATCAAAATCCCAGATTTTAAACCTCACTGGCATGGAATACTGTGCATTCCCATTCCCTCTGAGCAGCCACCCCCTCGGCAGCACACTCTCCCCCAGGTGCTGAGGGCAGCTTCAGACCTGCTTTCTGCTGCACGCTCTTGATTGACTGTTCCTATTTCTCTGAGCAATGACCCCTGCTCATCATAATAGCAAATAAAACCTTGCTGAAAATACGATGCTCGGAATCCTTCTCTTTCCAGAATTACTGGGAGGAAAATAGATGTCTCTCAAGTGCAGAATCATATGCACAATGGTCTCTTAACAGTTGCTTGGAGGTCTTTTCCATTTTCACATAAATCTTTTTTATGTTGTACTCCCACTGACTAGTCATTTTATTTTTGGCTTCACTACAGTAAACTTAATTTAACATTACGTCTTTTTGGTAGTTGTTGGTCTGCTTTTATGACTAATGAGTTTTAGACAGGACATTCATAAAAACAGAACAAAAGCATCTATAATGAGCATACCGTAAAGACAGGCCTATTTTTCCTCAGAATAATTGTATGCCTGAGCAGAAAAGAATGCAAAAGTTGCACATTAGGCTACAAAATCACAGTGGAAGGTCAGTCTCAAAAACTTCAATTGAGATCTCTGAGCATCAAATGAATTCTAGGATAGAATAATAACACAGAATGTCTGTTCAAGCATGCAGCCATTTAGCTCACACACCTTCTACCTTGATGAGCAATTATCCTACATACTGTGGGAAACCTACATGCTGGTCATGGCATTCTACTGTTCATTTGTATTGTTAGTCAGGTTTGTTGGCTTGGCTGGTTTTTGTGGGTTGTTTTCTATTTTTTTTTTTTTTTTTAATATTAAGTGCAGCCTTTAATGACAGTATACTTCAGGTGCTGGACTGTAGAATATTTATTGGTTCTAAGAGAGTAGAATTGACACAAAAATTTCAGAGGCAGCTTCAGCTCACATGGTTCAATGTTTTAGTAGACATGCATTCAAAAAGGTATTCAAAGAGAAACCTGTCATGATCAACAGGAGCTGGGGATTCCTTCTAGCTCTCCACATATGAGAACAGGATGAAGAAATGCACAGAAAGAGTTTTGATGGAAACAAACCTAAATTAAACCCTTCTCTGTCACACTACATAGGAAAACGCATCCATAGTCTCCAAGTTAGGAGAGAGTGTATTCTCAAATAGAAAAGTAACACTGCTCCTGCCTTCCTCTTATTGAAAGGGTTACAAGGAGTTAGAATATGACAATGACATAGGAGTTTCATATTTTTTATGCAGCCGTGTTTACATACAAGGTGTAAAAAAGCCCTGGTTTCTCACCATAGCAGAAATCAGTCCAGCTGGAAAGCTATGGCTCCTAGCCTCCATTTAGCCAGTAAATAACTCAAATACTTCTTTAATAGCCAGATCCCAAGCCATTGTTTCATCCATAGCTTTCATGTTCAACAGTTCCACTCTGTTTCTCAAAGTATTATCCTATTTTTTCTACATATACATAGTCACACCCCATCAAACAGCATCCATCAAGTGCTCCCCATGGATGTCATGGGTTTGGTGGTGCTGGATGAACTTCTGCTGTAGACTGTGACTCCAGCTAACAGCTCAATGAAAGCTCTGACTGTTTGAGTTCCTCTTGCATTTAGCAGCTTCCTGGTTGTCAACAAAGCAACTGCTCATCAGTTGTGTGTGAATAAAATCTGGGATTTCTGCCCAGGACTGCCTCTCACAGCAGTTCACCAACTAGTAAAGTATGGGTGGGGAAAAAAAAGAGTCGATTATTGAGCATATTTCTGGTAGTATCTGGAATATCTGAAGACAAACTGAACAGTCATGGTCTGAAGCCTTAAGCAAAATGATGCAGTCAGGTCACATTAGTGCTCTGATGGTGCATCATTGGAACAAAACTGAATGGTGACACTGCTTATAAGGCAAGAACACATCATGGTAGAGATCTCAACATAAAGACTCATATTCTGTAATTTCACAGGGAAATGTTCCTGAAGTAACTACTCACCTTATTGAAAAGAATATTCCTTAGCTGACTACTAGTAAAAGTGCAAGATAACTCTGCTCTCTATATTTGCAGATGTTCTAACCTTGTCTCTAAGGAAACTGATACTTGAGTACAATAATTCCTTACAAGTAAGTGTAGTCATACCGCATTTTGATAAATTCCACAACCAATTGTTCTGCTTGGAAAGACAAATGTCAAAATGATGTAGGACTGCATTCACCTGTAAGTGCTTACAAACATTGCTCAAGACAATTGCATCTTGGAAAATGCTTTTATAGCTCTGGCAAATACTCTCTTGCAAAGTGTAATTCATACTATTTAAATTATGAGGAGTTAAAATAGCATATATAGCCTATATCCTTATTACTATCTTAAGTGTTCTGCCTTGTTTGGCAAGCAGGAATACATGTTTGTCACCTTGCCATTCAGTTTGGAAAAGACATGCAGCTATAGGTTATTGTGACAGCTGGGAAATATAAGTGTTCAACCCATTTAACTAATAAGTTAGTGTATGCACAATCAACATTTATTTTCTCTTAATATCAAAAGCCTGAATATAAACTGCTTAGCTGCCTGTTTTCCAAAAGCATATAAAGGGAAGGATGGATGCACCAATTGCATTAGCATGAATTAAAATTAAAATATGCACTGAATGTGAGGGAAAAAATCAGTGTGTTCATTCAACTCCTCCCCAGCAACACTACATAAAATCAAATATATAATTACTACATCCAACAGCATATATGGCCTCAAAAACATTAAATATTTTACTGATAGTTTAGCTCAGTGAAACTAAATTCTGCTAACTCTTTTCTTCTGTAGAAAGAATTTACTTTGTTCACCTGATTCCAGGTTGACACTACGGAAGCCTTAATCCCATACTCTATAAACCAGGTACATCACACTTCCAAGTCAAAATTAAAATATTGGTTTGGAACAGAGAACACAAAGCAAATTATTTCCTGCACATGGTACATGATGAGTTTCCTGCACCATTTGACACTATTAGCATGTGCTAATTACTGAAAAGGAGTTGGTATACTGGAAGCTATGAACTGTAAAAAGGATGTCAGCCCAAGACCTAGACTGGAGTCTTCTAGCAAATATTTCATTTAATTCCATTTCAAAACAAACAAACAAATAATTTCCCACTTTGTGTTTGTTTCTTGACCCACAAGAGCTCCAGTCACACCACCCAAACAATGGAAGGCAAAGGCTGGGACTGGGAGAATGAAGAACTCACCATGGTAGGAGGAGAACAGGTTTGAGACCATCTAAGGAACCTGAAGGTGCACAAGCCCATGGGACTTCATGAGAGGAAGGCCCTGGGGGAACTGACAGATGAAGTGCAAACTGCTACATGAGCCAAGGGTAGTGTGGTACTTAATTTCCAGCTGGGGTTCAAACATGACCCACCTCTTTGTAGGAAGGCATGGTTTGATTCTGTTCAGACCCACAACAGTCACAAAGTCAGTTACAGAGACCTCCACAAGGTAATACAACCTTATTCTCATAGAATTCTCATGAAGAGCTATGATTTTAACAGTATGAACTGCCTGAATATGCCCATCATTCTCCCTTGATTTTTTTTTCCTGATAATAGAGGGAGAGAGGTTGACCAGATACCTAAATCTACAGAACTTAAATCAGATGTGGTTAATGCTCTGATGACACTGAGGTGGGAATGATGAACTTTAAATGTGCAGTATCTGTTCTTCTACAGATGAGGACAAAAATGGCTAAATGAAATTAAATCAGAGAACACTTTATTATGCTAAGTATTAAAAATCCCTATAAATATCTTTTATCTTTGCTTTCATGTATTTTCCCAGTCACTAATGCTAAGTGGTAGCATGGGACTACTTATGCTTTAAATTTAAAGTGCATATTCGGTTCCAGTATACACAGCCAGCACTCCAGTTTCCATTTTCAGTACATTTTAAATGATGTGAACTGGTTGAAGAAAACCCACACTGTAATGATCTGAAGTAAAATCAAGAACAAGTGAATCCCTGAAACTTCTGTCTGCTCAGCTTAGAAAAGGGTCGGAGTTCTAAATATTCTATGCCACCACAGTGCAACTGTGCTGAAATAGATAGGGAGACATGTTCCTCCATCATCCCAAATAACTTGAGTGAGATCAACTTAGTCTCAGTCTTAGTGCCCTAATCAAAGGTTCAGCACTTAAAATTTCCCATTACAACAGACAAAGCTCTTACAACATGAAGACTTCCCTCTTACCTTCCACATGTGACCGTGAAACCTCTAAGAACAGTCCGTCCCTCTTACCTTCCGCATGCAACCCCACTGCTTTCATTATTTTTGTACCACATATTCATGTATGTATACTTGCATGTATTAATATATCTCCCTCTGGCATCATTTAAAGGTGCTAGAAATCCTTTCTGCTCTGCTCTTTTTGTTGTTTGTATACTAATAAACACATACAAACATATTAGTTTGTATACTAATAAGCATCTTCATAAAAGCAAATCTCCACATAAAAATAGCACACTTATATTGACTCAAAGGGACTTTCTGTATCAGGTGGATTTCAATATTATAATAGTTTATTAAGCAGGGTTTGCATCTCTAAGAACTTCAACTTGTGAAATTCAGAATATAGATTTTTCTTACACAGGATTAAGATGAGGGTTCTTGTGAATACTGGTGTGTCATTCAGGTTTAAAATTTAGCAGTGATCTTACTGCTGTTTATTTTTTCACACAAGTGGCACAACCATAGTGTCACTGAACACTTGTGCTTGGGCAGGCTTTGATATTGTAGCTGACTGAGCTGGGAAAGATCCTCCATGGGGCTGTCATCCATCTCATCCTACCTTTTATTCCAGAAACTGAGATGGGTAAAGATTTTTGGTTTTATCCTTTTGGACTTGAAACCACAAGTAGATTGTATAACTGAGATACGCAATCTGAAGAAACTTCATGCCTGTTGGTGGTTCCACTTCAAGAAACAGAAAATAATTTCTGGCTTTGCTGCAGATTAAAAATATATTACCAAGCTCAGACATAGCACAGCCTGGGCACAAAATTCCAGTGACAATTTCAAGAGAAATACAGTATGTAATTAATCATCAAGGCAGCCTTGCTGAGTTCCACTGACTTTTGACTAAGCAAAATAGACAGACAAACCCAACATATATTGTTCTTCCAATCAGTGGCCTCTACCTAAAATCAGTGTTTCTGTATTACACTGGATTTAAAAGTCCCTTATCAAGAGAAAATTCTTATTTCATGATGACCTACTGTGCTTGTGTTTCACATTGTACTTCAAAATTATTGCCATTTAAATCACAGGCATTTTGAAGAAATAAAAGGGCTGTTAATGTATTTTTTCCTCTCATAATCATTCTTCCTGTTGCTTCTAATATAACATCCATTGTAAATACACCAGGTCAATTTTGCTCACACTTCTGAAGTCCACTTAGCCTTCCTAGGTTCCAAGAAAAGCATTTTGGTTTTTTGTAATGATGCAGGAACATTTCTTAGAAAAGCTTCGAGGAGAAGAGTTTTTAAAATTTATTTAATTAAGATTCTACACAGGATAAACATCATTATAAATGACAGCCTGCCCAATCCTTATACTTTATATTAAAGAACATGCAAAGAACCTTGTGCATAAAGGATGAAGAGGCTGAGTGTTAGTCCCAGAATCCATATGGATGTGTGAAAACCTACAGAATTTCCATTTTCATTTGCATGGAAAACATTAAGAAAGTTTGATTTCCAGAAGTCATATGAGTCATTGACTTCGTAAGGTTTCCGTATCCATCAAGTTTTTTTTCTCTGTCTGTACTATTCAGGAACAATAAATATCCCACTTCTGCATGTTCCAAATGCATCAAAGGTGATCTTCACCGTCATGAAAATCAGTTTCCTGTATTCTGAAAACCTGCAAAACACACTTCACATAGTTGCAGAATCTTACCTGCACTACAAAAATGGTTTTTTGCCACATACCTTCTTTTTGTTGGTGGAACAAATGTAGAAATTGTCAATAACAGTGGCAATCCCAGGCTGTAGATTCAACTTTGTGTATAATGTCCCAAAATCTGAAGACCTGAAAGAAATCAAACACCTGTAAGTGCTCTCTTCTAAAGGCTTCAGCATTGAAACTCTGCAAAGAAAACCCCTCTGTCCATTTTCAATGCTTCCCTGCCTTTTGCTCTTTTCAGTGCTCATTAGCTACTAAAAGAAACCCACTTCTATTAAGAAAACTAGGCTCTAGGTTTGAAAAAACTGGCTAGTTCTGTCTGTACTTTGAAGTTCTCTGCAGTGCTAGTTTATTTTTTTCTATCCAGTGACAGAAGCCTGACATGTTCACCCTCCATCACCACCCACAAGGTGGAAAAACAGAGTTTTGAAGAGCACAAGCTCATTGGCAAGTACTAACAGCGCCTCCTCAGCTATGCAGAAAAAGAAGAGTTGACTGCAGAGCTTGCTGATTCACATTAGACCTCTAGCAGAACTGGTACTGGATAAAGGCATCCCATCCACTCCTCCAGCTCTTTTTCAGAGGATCACTAAATTTTGAATTAAAAAAATGAAAGTTGGTATTTGGCCATCAGTATGTCACACACACGTCTCCATGAGTATTTCAAATGTGGGCACTCTGCAGAATTTGTTCCATGTTTCTGAAAAGCCGGCAGTGAAAAATGGCATCCCTGCTCTGCAATTGTATTGCCAATGACAATTATAAAAAGATCAGACCAGTAAAATGTTAGTATAAGGAAAAGCTAGTGAAATTCAAAGCAAGTCACATCCAAATTTAAATCACTTTCGATGAAACCTTGCTTGTTCTGTTTAGGATCAAGTTGTACCATATGTCCTCTCCATATTTACAGTTATTCATTTTGCATTTTGAAAGGGACTCAGACACATTTAAGGCACTGTCTCTTCTTCACCAAGAAGCACTCCCTAGGACAGAGACTTGGTGTGAGGACTTCCATTCTACACACCCTTTTCTCTCCCTGGAATAACAAACAGGGCTGAAGGTACCTTGCCCAGGAACTCTTCATCATTCAAACAACTGTGAGCATTCAAAAGCTCTTATGTCCAAGAGAACCAAGACAAGACTGTCCCTCCCAGTGTGACACTGCACTGCCTGTGCAGTGCTTTCTGCCCTACAGCCCCTTTCTACCATGTTCATTGCTCCCCAGCAGGCTCTGCTGCCCCATGCTCCTCACCCGGGGCAGTTTGCAGAAACATGACTGAGTACAACGAGAGAGAACAGTGAAAAACCAAATCCCTGGCTGAGTGTGTACACATTGGGAAGTTGCCCATTGCCTGAGGTCTCCTCCAAGGTACATGAGATGGGTTATTCCTGGAAGGCGTGGTGCCCACAGAAGGCTGCCCTGAGCACCCCATCTATGTCCCAGTGTCACCCGGAACGTCACCAAAGCCAAGGGCGCCTCCTGTGCTTTCACCAATCCAGCTTTCCAGAAAATAGAGGAATTTTCAGCTGCTGTCATGGAGCAGCTTTCTGTGTCTTTGGCATCACCACGCATGGTGGGCAAACAGTGATATTCCTGGAATGGTCCTAAGGAATACCAAGAAAGGTTCACGTTTACCTTGTTTTTCCTCCTTCTCCACTAGTTAAAAAACCCAACTGGTCACAAGACTCTGACACTCAGGCCATCCTCACAGCCTAAAGCTGAGAGTTTAACTATTTTATGGTGTTATCTAAATAGATTTGATCTGCGGTTTCTTCCCCCCACAGTGTTGCTATCTTTGCAGATATACAGCAATGCATTAGAGAATTAGCTGAATCATGGCAATTCAATTTTGACAAATAAATATGTAGGTATCAAACACATAAAACTGCAGTGTACAACTGCGTGTTCAGCAGAGAACTAATTAGAATTCTAAGGGGAATAGGATGGACAGTGCTAAACCAAATTTACCAGTGGTATTTGACAGAAAGAAATTAAAGCAAAGACTTAAAACTTCAGACAGATGTAATGAAACCATGCAGAACAAGTATGTATGATGGAAATATAACCTAGAGTATTCTCTTTGAGGGAAAAACATCAGGTCGGTGGCTAGGCAAGTAATAACATCCTGAAATAATTCTCTGAACCTTAAAGATGATTCAATTTACTTTGAAGAGGCAGTTCTAGGATTAATACAACGGGACCACTGGAGAGTGACACCATGTGAGGGACACCATGACAACTGTGCCAAAATGTGAAAAGAGTACAGGCAGGAAGCCCAAAAAGATAAGTAAGTTCCAAGATAAAAAGTTCCAGTTCAAAACTTTTCCTTCTAACTCTCATGACTCATAGAAAGTACTGCAAAAAGAGAATGAGGTTTTAAGAAGACAGCACTAAGATAACTATGGTATTTTCAGACAAATGTAATAAAGCTATAAAGTCAAATATCTTTTTCCTTTTTTTTTTTTTTTTTCAGGTAAAAATAAGCAATCTCAAGGGGGGAAAAAATCCAGTTCCAGCCTGAGAAAATAGGCAACTGTATCTCCTGAAAAGTACACCATGCCTAATCAGGAAGACCATGATTGGAAGAAGATCTGTAGATCTATGGAGAAATATATTCTGACTTCCAAATCCTTTTTACTATAGCCCAGATTTGAGAGAGCCCAGGAATGTCAGCTATTCTTTGAGACATTCGTGCACAAGAGGATATAGGTCAAGGACATCATTCAAGGGAGGCACTGTGCAAAATAATTGGTTTTCCAAATCTACTACAGCCCAGAGAAAACAGGTCACCTCGACTTTTTAACTTAAGATATGACATCCAAGTTCCTGACTCTGCACATATAAAGAACTAACACTTTGTAGCACGCAGGTAGAACAGAATATCCTTTAATTGCACCACTGAGCTACAGACAGGTTTGGAGAGGATGAATTCTATGATCCCAGCACAGACCTATTTCAATATATGTTTCAAAATGTACATTGTACAAAATTAAGGAGAGGAGGAGCCCTCTACAGCTTTCCAGTCTTAGTGAATTTTTTTTCTGTTAGGAACCAAACTCATGCTGTGTCAAGAGTGTTAAGGAGGCAGAAAAACCCCACATGAGTCATTAGCTTTTATCAGGATAAACATATTCTCTTTTCTTCCTAAAAATCATGAAGAGATATCTGAAGTTATAATGGAAAGAGGATACACATGTACCTGATGAGATGGGTAAAACTTCCTCCTATGCCATGGTTTATTTGAAGTGGCAGCACAACAGCAGAACTCCACAGACCAGAGCAGGAGGCGTACAGACTGCTTTTGTAAAGAAGGGTCTGACCTGCAGTTCTAGGTGATCTGGACACAGCTAATTGGAATTTTGGCTTCATGTGAGACATTGCAGGGGAAACAGCAAGCTATTCACAGGCTGCTTCCTGCTGCTGTCTATCCACCTGTGCACTACAGGCTATAGATTACAAGGACATTTCTTCATTGAGCAAAACTCAGTGGAGGATTCATAGGAAACACACATTCCTTTACTCAGGTGATAGAACCATTGGATGGTGGGACAACGTGATTACCCACATACTGATGCAGACATCACACAACCTGAGGCTGACAGCTCGTGGCTGGGTAGGAGCTTCTCTGGAAGTAATATACATATTTCTGCTGAAAACTGTGCTGGTTTTCTTTTATTTTTCTTCTTTACAGAAAAAAAATCAGTTCTCACTGTAGGAACAGCATGTTCAGGTTAGAGTCCTCAAAATCATACAATAATATTACAGCACAGACATAATTAGGTCTTTTTAGCTTAATATTGTGATCACAAAAAAATAGTTGGGAAAACTTCCAAGTGGTAGAGAAATGTACCCTGATGAAATAAAACTCCCAAAGCCCCTAAGCTCTGTGTAAATTTGGGTTTCATCCTCAAAAATGTAACTCTTTTAGATTTCAGCTAAAACAAATGTCTAACATAATTCGGAACTGTACCTAAACATTGGATCTGGATATCTTCCAACAGAAATATTGAGAAAGAAGAAGAAATTTAGCAGATACCAAAAGAGACATGAAGCAAATGTTTGCTTTTGTGAACTTCACTATCATTATACACCTTTCCCCTGGTGACTCACACCTATGATTCAACATTGTTCATTGTTAGTTGTTTTTCCAGGTTATATTTACAAGTAGATATTTAAAAATATGTAAGAAGAACTAAAATTAATACAGTAAGATGTTAATGAAGATTTTTAGTGATGAAAATTGCTAAAAATTTAATCAAATTTAATACTCAAAGAATGCATCAACTGCACAAAAATTTGCTTTCTTACTTTCTAAAATTTATTTTAATTAATTGAAGAGACACACTAGAAAGAGAATGGTTGGAACATTTAACACACATGTTCATCAGATTTCCTCTACTTTTTCTTCTTGAAGACTAACTCAAGATCCATTCTAGTCAAATGAGTCATATTTTTCAAGCTCCATTAACTTAAAATCCTGGAAGACAACAATGAAGAGATTTCAAATGACTCATGGATTACTTAACTAGTGAAACAAAAAAAGTCTTTGAAAGAAAATAATACAAAAGAGCTGCTTGTTTAGATAATTGGTAAATTGTTGGAAAAAAAATTCAATTGAGATGCACATTAGAGAATCAAGGAACAGTGGATCTGTAGATAAAACTCACTCAACTGCTTCCCACTTAATTTTTTCCAGACTCCATTGCAAATGTTGTCTTCCCACCCTCCCCTCCGTCCAGTCAGCAGAACAGTCCAAGATTTACAGCATAAACTTTAAAATGCAGGAGAAATTATTTTAGGTTCTTGCTCTGTGACAGACTTACATCTAACAGTAGTATTTCCTTTGTGCTCTGGTCCCTCACCTGAATAATAGAGACAACACAGTCAACTATACCTCAAATGTCTGCAAAGAAAACAGATAACTACAGCAGAGTAATGAAGAACTGGCTCATCTAAAATAGATACAGAAGAGGTTCCAACAACAAATAGCAGGACAAACCTACTGAAGGAGAAGAAACCAGAGGAACATCATTAATGAAGTGGAAAAATAACTCATCATCTTCACTTAAACAGCACAGAAGCCTTCAAGGGCTTTTACATGTCCAATGTGGGAATTGCAGAGGCTTTGGTTAGCCTCATAAAACCCTTTCAAACAGAACCAAAAATCTCCAAAACCTTTCTTCAGAATACAAACACACTGAATATTGGATTCCAACACCCAACACATATATTAAGAAATTCATGCAGATGAATTTTCTTTCTTCAAAGACTGTGGAAGAGTAGGACTCCTAGCAATTCAATTAGCAGATTATTAATCAGCTATCAGCTTTGCTGGAATACATTTTGGAAATACCTCTCTCTTTACTTTCCAGGAAATTGAGCCTTTTGGAAATCACATATTTTTCCTCCCAAAACCAAAAGTATAAAAATGCCTCTTCCTTAATCCAGTTTTACACTAAAGAATCAATGTAGGCAAGAGGTAACATGTAAATATTTTAGCAACTTCATATTTAAGCAGTAGAGGATTTACCTTCTTTTCCCAAAACCACTAGAGATGACCATATCCTGTTTTCACTTATTGATATCATATATTGATCACATATCTGATAACAGATATTTTTAAGATTTGGTAATCCCAACTGCCTTTTTAGTTGAAGTGACCTGTTCTGTAATGCTCTGCTGTGTATAGGACATGGTGCAACTTTGCATTTATACAGTTATAGAGACTCCTTCCAATAATTACAGGCATTAATGTCCATATATATTTGATTGCAAATTGCTGACCTAAAAATTCCACAGGAAAAAAAAAAAAAAAAAGAACCCAAAAGGCTGTATTTGTATCAAGTGCAGATTCAAGGAGAATCATAAACATCACATATTCTAGAACTAGGCTTTTATTCAAAGCATTAAATGTATCCAATTCAGCTGGCCACAGTGGAGGGAAAACCAGTCCTCTGTAGCCAACAGTAAAAGCCAGGATTACCATGGCAGGTGACTTTAGGGAGTGAGATCTTTCCTCAGGAACTCTGGCTGATAATGTCACAGTGACAAATAAGACACGACCTTGTTCTGTAACACACACAGAGGGGTCCTCTGGCACCACATGGCACCAAGCCCGGCTGGGCCTCAGACTGGCCTGCCAGGCTACAACATTCTACCTTAATGTTGCAATTACCTTGAAGAAAGTGTTTTGAAGTCCATGTTTTCTGGGAACCATCCTGTCTCAGAGCTGTCTGGACCCAATGCTTCATACAAGTACAGCAACCATTCATGTTTTCTTATGAGAGAGCATGGACAGTGATAGACAGAGTTCTTTGTACAGATGGGGCATTACTTGATGGAGATACACAAATTACACAATATGTATTTACCTACTGTATCATTTCCTCCCTTACTAGTATCTTCTGTCATGCATTTATCAGCTATTGGTTTTGGTTAATTGCTTCAGCTGCACAATGCACACACAAATGCTCAAACTCCAATAGTTAGCAGCACTGTGTCTTTAGTATCTGCTACATAATCTTTCTGTGCTGTATTTAAACATTCCTGCTCTGCATATCTCACTGTATACCATTGCAGTTATCTTTTGCAGCCCTTCATTAGTCCTTCAATATACCACAAACATCCTGCTCATTAGTCTATAATCACCCTGCTTATCAGTTACATTTTCAAGCTCCTCATTACTTTGCTGCACAGCTCCAACAATTAGCTTTTATATTCTACAGGCTGACAAAACATCACATTAGCTTCTATTAGCTGCAGCCATCTCCTTTCCTCTCAGAAAGTGTTAATTTAGGTTAGACACCTATTCTGAAACTACTGCCTGGGTGCATTAATTCCATCACCAACACACAGCACTAGCTGACAGTACGTCTTGGAAGGTACAGCCTGCAGCCACGCTTGCAGTACACAGATACTTGTGATGAATCCACTCAACCATGAAACAAGCCGTGTCACAGTGACAAAGCAGACAAGACACCACCAGCAAGACAGGGTTATGTCTTACTTTTGCATAAAGTAAAAGCTCTGGGTTATTTCTTCCTTAGCTTTACAGCCAAGGAAAAGCTGGGGCATGCGTTGGACCATGCTGCCCTTGGGGGGCACAGGGGCACCTTAAGGTGCTTGGGGGCAAATTAAAAATTCCCCCACAATCCTTCAACCCTGGCCAGTCATTTGTTCTTGTTAAAAACAAACATTGGAATAATTCACAGTCAAATTAACGGTTTTGAAGTCCTGCCTTTGGATCATTTCAGTAATGCTGTTTACAATCCCTTCCCATAAAGAGTTCCAGTGACCTACATGAGGGAGTAGAAAACAAGAATGAAATTGTGGGAAATAGGGAAAGATGAATTTCTTACCACACTTCCTTCACTGAATCCAATGCAGTGTGTAACTAATAGTTTGTATACAAGCATTTATCCCAAGTAACAGCCCTGTGTAGATTCAGTTTCAGCAGCTGCAAGTCCAGCACTGCATCAGTAGGTCTCAGCAAGGAATATAGTATATGAAGGAGCATTTCAATAGTTAACTATTCAATTAACTATTCAATTACCTACTCAATCACTAAATACAAAACAAATTAATACTTCCTATGTACTACTAACTTCTTTTCATCTATTTAGACAAACATCGCTGGAAAAAAAGGTTGAGTTTAGTTTTGGTGGGATATTTTTTGTTTTGTTTAGTTCTTTTAGTTTAGGAAAAAGAAGTCTTTGTTGCTAAAACGCAATTTTGCAAAATTATGCTTACTAACTATATTGCCAGAAATGGAAACATATATATGTCACTTCCAATATGATTTCTCTTTTATGAGTCTTGTGAGGGGAAATGAGTAATTACAAAAGAATTATTCCTTATCTCACATACTTGTGTTCTTTGGGGAAAGGAGATGGTTCAAGAATATTTTCTTGAGGTTTGCAAGGAACATTAAAATTTTCCACCATGGAAAAATGCTAGGCATTTCCCATAGCCCAGGCTTTTTATTTAAACCACTAAACACAGCTGAAATATTTCTGAAACAACTTTATTCTCAGTCAGGCAGCTTCTTGGAAGGCAAGAAACGTGTTGGGATATATGAGAGAATTTGGCCTTGTGCTTTCTGACCAGAACAGCAAATTTTCTTGTAATCACTGGATAGAACTGGTTAGAATAGGAACATTTACAAAATTAAAGAAGAATTGATAATAATTTAATAAATTGCATATGCACATTCACATGCAATTATCTATTCCTCTAGCAATAGGCTCTGCCAACTATAAGAGTCTTCTACTCACTCTTCAGTAAGCAGAACTCTTCTTTAACTCCAATTGTAGCAGTTTTAGCTTTTGCTGCTGAAGTGCTGCCCTCCATTTTATGATTGCTCAGGGGAGGTGAGAGGGAAAATTAACTACATGGCCAGGTGTAGCCCTTTATAAAAAGGTAAATGAAGTCAATGTTTTGTCAGTAATTTGACTGTGGTATTCTGCACCTGAAGCCAAATGCTTGGCAAAACTAAGGGAGTAACCAGAAATTTTAGAAAATAATAAAAATCTTAAACAATAAGTTAATACAGACAAGTAGATTCTGGAAATGTATAAGAGACCCACTGCTGCCTGTTGTGACTTTTCCGGCATGCTTCTCTGAAACTGCAAGTACACATCCGGGATGGAGGCTGGGCAGTGCTCAGAGGCAGCTCAAGCTCATCCAAAATGTCAGTTCCCACGTCTCCAGTGTCAAAGGAGTGATTATTTCAATTTATTACAATTGCATCAGAAAAAAACCCTTTTAAAGGAATTTTAAAGCATTGTTTTGAATTCCCCTCCTTCAAAAACAGTCCATGTCAAAACAATAATCTGCGTCACCCATGTCTGCCTACAAACGAGATTGCCATGATGTGTCTGAATCATGAAAATATTCAGATGGGTAAACAAAATCAGGTTTTCCTAACAACATTTAAAATCACTGTGTGTCTGTGCTGCCTGAGCTGGCAGCATGCAGAATACAATGGGAAGGCTGCAGGTAGGAATGGGAGGAGGCACATCTCAGGGTGCTGCAGCAACCAGGGACACCGGGGAATTCAGATACTCACAACCACTTCAGCAGGATTTGTTTCTGTTATTTGCTAATGACCCCTACCATAATCTCCTAACAGCCTTCTACAGTTGCTGAAGGGGTTTTACTTAATTATTTATTTATTTTGTTTAGCTCTTTCAGCAGCCCAATTTCCCTTACAGTCATTCTCCTGTAACTGCAGTGACACCTGTAGAGGGCTGAGCCCATCAGCTACAGTTTGGCTGGCTGCTGAACTTGGCAAGCCAGCAGCACATAAAGCCCCAGCAGATGTTTCTGCTTTAATAGCAGCTCTTTTAAACCCTCGGCCAGACATAAATCCAAAATAGATCCAGAAAAGAGACAAATAGTGCCACCATCATGGCTCAAAATTAGGAGGCAGAGCTAGCCTTTTCTGCAGGACTTTGAGAGACCATTAGCAGCAGAAGGTGTTGGGAAGTGTTCCCATAAATTATGCTGACAGGTTAAGAGGGCCAGCCACAGCAAATGCAGCACATTTTGCACTCTGTCACGGTTTGCTAGGAAACAGAATCCTAAGACAAATACACGCATTTACACAGGAGTTTCCAAACTAAGATCACACTTCATAGCAACAAGTACAGGAAGCAGCCAATTTTATGGCTGTTAACACCTCCACATGGATCCATGGTGTTTCCACACCACGTTAATGAACATTCCAAAAATAAAACAGTAAGGCAATGATCCTTGGTAGAAGGGATCTTCTGAATACATGCCTTGCTGGATGTATTTTCTTTAAAAAAGGCTGCACTAAGTGTATTCACAGCTGCCACTGTGTTTTATGGGAGAGGAGGTTGATATATACCAGGGTGACATGCTAATACATCCATTCACTCGGTGATGACTAACTGCCCCTAACAGAAGCCTGGTCCACTATAAATTATTGGCATGTAATTTCAAATGTAAGCTAAAACAAGCCCCACAGAATAAGAATAGTTCTCAGCATGCAAAATAACCCAGAGCACTGAAGGAACTGAAAACTTCAATCACGTTCTTGTCTGACATTAAAGGAGACTAGGAAGAGAAAAAAGTGAGCCAGTGTCTATAAAGGAGTTCTTTTGTAGGAATGAAGATTATTACCTGTTCTCCTTCCCCTACCATCTACTACTCAAGCTCAGATGGAGGTGCCAGTGGTGGATATGCCTCTGAGGCCCTTGGGGTGTCTGCGCCCTCTCAGAGCTGGGCTGAGACTGGGACAGCAGAAGATGGGCTCCTTCCTTGCATGAGACTTGTGGTGGTTGAAGGCCACCAAGAGAACAGCTGCAGATGGAGGCCAGCAAATTTCACAGTGTCCAAGATGGGAAAGAGACTCGTGGGATGATGGCAGCAAATTTATAGATGATACAAAACTGTGAGGAGTGGCTGATATATCAGTTACATATCTTGTGGAGATGCAGGCAAACAGGAATCTCATAAAGCCCAACAAAGTGAGGCAGAAAGTACTACACCTGGGAAGAAATTACCCCATGCACCACCACATACTGGAGGTCAACAGGCTGGAAGGCCTGAAGGGCAGAAAAAGCCCTGATATCCTGGGCATCAAACCAAACCTAAGCCAACAAAGTGCCATTGCAGCAAAGGCAGCCGACAGTGTCTCAAGCTGAATCAGGAAGAGCATTTCCAGCAGGCTGAGGGAGGTGAATCCTTCCCACTCAGCACTGCTGAGATACAGCTGCAGAAATGTGGCCCTTCAAAATGAGAGGCAGGGACATACTGGAGTACAGCCAGGAGCCACAAGGATGATTAGAGACTGGAGCACCTATCACAAAGAGCAAGGCTGAGAGAGCTGGGGCTGGTCAGTCTCAAGAAGGCTCAGGGGAGACCTTATCAATGTACATAAATAATTGATGTCTGTAAAGGTGGAGCCAGACTCTTCTTGGCAGTGCTCAGTGACAAGCCAAGAAGCAATGGACACAAAATGAAATACATTAAACTCTATCTAAAAATAAGATTTTTATTTTCCCCCCTACCATGAGGGTGGCTGAATAGTGGAACAGGCTGCCCAGGGAACTTGTGGCATCTCCATCCTTGGAGATACTCAGAAGTCAACTGGACAAGATCTACATCACCGTGCTTTGGTCAAGCAGGCTGGATGCAATGATGTCAAAGAGGTCCCTTCCAACATCACTCAACTTGCGATTCCGCAGTTATTGAAAGTTATGTAATTTGACTTTGTTGAAGATAGTGTGTATCAATTTTCTGTTGATAACCAATACAGTTAAAACATCACAAAGAACTTTACTGCATATTTGCTAGGGAATCCACAACTTCAAAAACTAAAACCAAAAGATTTGTTATTTTGCTTTAATTTCAGCAGAACTGAACTCTGCTTGGAGTGTGCTTGTTCCAAAGAAGCTCCTAACTGGCAGAACTGATGGTTAAGCCAAGAAAAGAAACCTTCACATTTACTGATAAGAAAAGTGCTTACAACACAGAGCCTGCATAATCTTTGGATGTGAAATCTGAAATTATAGTTGTATCCCAAATTCTACATTTGAAGCCTGAAAAGTGGCACAAAAGCATTTTATCTAAATGTCATTTTGCAGTCATATAGCTCAGTCTTATTCAACTGCCCAAAGTAACTAAGGTAAAACAACAAGAAAAAAAAAAAAAAGGATTTGCCCAACGAAAGGGGGGGTTTTTTCCCCTTTCTACTGCTGTTGACTCCACTCTAAACAACCACTTTGGGGAATTTAACCATTTAACCTATGAAATCTTTGACTTTTAACCTATGAAGCATTTTGGTATATGCGGTCAAGCCTCCACTTCACAGGGAAAGTTCAGCATGATACAACTAGTCTACAGATAAATGCACAGATACCAAATTCTAGCCACTAGTCCCACCAGACATATTTTATTAAATATCTTTTACACATGACCTGGAAACCAGCTTGATCTTACACCAGTAAATTAAAACCCAACATGCCAGGCTTTGGGAAGGGAGCAAGATACATTTGCTGTTCTTATTTCCAAATTATATCTACTCCAGGGCAGTTTTTTCAAAGAAATCCAGATTCCAGCTATCACTGGGGAAAACAACAGTAAGGTGGTCAGAAGGAGTCACTCAATGCCTACTGCCCTACATTTGTGGAAAAACCCATGGAAAACCACAGAGAGCCACCTGCTCTCCTCATAAAATCATACAATCATTTAGGCTGGAAAAGACCTCTAAGATTATCAACCAATGAACCATTAACCCAGCACTGCCAAATTCACCACACAAGATACATTTACATATATACATATGTATAAATTCAAATGTAATATAAATATGTATAAATTATATGTAAATGTGTGTAGACTGGATCAGACTGGATCTCCAGGTATGAATTGTTTTTACTGAGACAAACTCTCATTAGAACCATGAGATAATGACTAAATGAAAATCCTCCACTATATATCTTAAAGACATATAATTCCTTGATTGTTGAATACACCTGAAGTGTTTTATCACACAGGCATTTTATATTTTCTATGATTTTTAGTATCCTTGCTAATAATAATTAGATATTCAAGTCACATTTTTGTTGTTTCTATATATTTACTTAGCAGGTAAAGGGAATTCCTTCTTCCAGAGCCATCCGTCCAACTTTAGACTGTACCCTACTATTAAAGTGGGAGACTGGCTGTATTTAACATTACCATTTATTAACCCATCTCTAATACGTAACCCTGTAGAAAATGTGTTGCAGAAAACTTATGGAAATGAAAGACACTGGCACCACAGAGCAGGCTAAAAAATGCCAAAATCTTTCAGCATATTGAAAACCAAAAATTACCTAACTTCTGAGTGTGTATTTGCCAAATGCATCATCAGTGAATGTAATAATTGAAGTATTTTTTCCTAATGTCTGTAAATTATTATCCTTGAATTATCAACACTAAAACATGACAATTCTTAAATTAAATTTAATCATCTTGCTTATTTTAGTTACTTAAATGTGTTCAGCATTTTAGTTACTTTAAAAGTTCAGACCGCTTTAACATAATAGATTTTCCTATTTCTAATTTTCAGAAGTAATAAACTGGGGAAGATGTTCTCCTAAGGAGACAAGCATATTTCCACATCTTATGTAATGGTTGTTCATCATTAGCTACCAAGGATACCAATATGGACATCATGCACATATATTTTCCAAGATACACTTTTGTCACATTCTGGTCTCTTTTCTTTATTAAGAATTTGCTAGTAAAACTGATTGATAGGTAGTCTTATTGTACGAGGAGGATGTGTCATTCAACTCTTTGACCTTGTCTTCACACTAACAGTCAAGCGTCTTTGAAATCTGTTTACTTCAGAATTTACAAGAGCATTAAAGACAGGATGTCAGCACATCTCAAGTTTGAAAAGATCTAATAATAGTACATGAGTTTGGACAGTAGGTCATCTGTAATGTACTTTAAGAAAGAGAGACAAATTTCATTATTCCACTTTATAGTTAAAGGCAAGTAAAACCATTCTTAAACTATGCTGTGGGTTTTTATTGGTTTGGAGTTTTTTTCAGACTGAGGAAGAACATTATTTTTTGAGACCAAGATAGGCCATGTTACATGAGATGAAGACAGATGCAAAACACTTCCCAGAAGTAGTTACAGAATCTAAAAAGCTTTTTCTTGCCTCTTACAGAGCAAGCTCTGGGCAAGTTTGAGAAGAAGCCTCAAAGCTGGTTCGCTCTTTCATCATGATGTACAATGTACAGAACTGAATCTTTCCCTCTGTCACTAACATGGAGACAGCATTCCTGCACTTCAGAGTCACAAAAATGAGACAGTGAGACTTAAGGAGTGTGATGGAGGATGGAAATATTTTCCAGTGGTAATACTCTTCTTCTTTCATTAGCATTATTACATTTAAAAATTACATATGGCAGTAATTTTCTTCTGTGTTTCCTAAATATTTGCATTGCTGCGTAACTGTCTCAGAAAGAAAAGTGATCTTTTGTTCCAATTTAGAACAGAGCGCTAATGATGCCAAGCTTATGGCTTTGACCCCTCTATGGGCCATTCACTTAAGAGCTGAACTCGATGATCCTTTTGGCCCCCTTCCAAGTCAGAATATTCTGGGTGTAAATATAGTTGCACTCTCTTTATTTACCTGCTCCAAAACCCATCTCTTCTGAGATTAGTAAGAGAAATACAAAATATGATAATCAGATGACCCATCAAATCCCATAGAGATTGTCCTCCACATCAGTGCTGTGTCTTCAGGAACGGACTAATCTAGCATAACAAGGAACAGTCACATCACATCCCAATTTGCATTGGCCACATATGGGCTATTCAGCAGCTCTGTGTGGATAGCATTTTGATTAGCACTTAAAGTTGATTTTTTTTTTGTTATAGTTTTTGGATTTGTCTCAGATTGTCCTAATATTTTTGCATATTTTGCATAGATAAATAAATATGCATTCAACACAACTGTGCTTCACATGCTTCACACTCCCTCAAATATTACAAAAGGTCAGAGAAACTTCTGGATTTGTCTCAATAAAGCATTTAATTGAACGAACTTGATACTGAAAAAAAATAAAACACTAAAGGATGTAAATGTGAAGGATATTACTGTACAATCAAAGGAAGTTGTAGATAATTATAAAAAGAAGTGAAATAAGAAGTAGCTTTGAATCACTTATTCTGTTAAGAATGCTAATTTTAAGTAAGGGGCATTAGCTGATGATTGATAAGAAACTTCAAGTGATCCCAAACCTTTAAGTTATTCACACTGATATTTAAAATGTAATTACTTTCAAACCACACAGTAGAGTTGGATTAATGGAACAAATACTTCAGGAGTAATCCATGAGTCATGCCTACTTATTATTATGAGGTTTGGATTACTTATCATTTCAGCTCTGTGGCTTTACTAAATAACAACAATAAGTAGCACACATTCAGGTTCTCACATCTTTACACACAAACTGTCAAGTATAAAAGGAAAAAAAATAAGAACATTTATGTTATATTTTCAATGAAATGTCTTAAAGAAAATACAGCTTGGGTTATGCTTATAGTAGGTGGATTTTCCAGGCTTTAGTTTTATGCTTTGCAGTTGTCTCTTCAAATCTTTAGGTACAGATTTGGGGGAAAAAAAATACTTTGTCTTTTTTAGTAAAAGTGTCAAAAGGCAGAGAAGAATGTGGGAGGGAATTAGTTCTGCTTTTCCTCAATCCTATGAGCAGCAGATACAGAAAGGCAGAGTATAATGAAGTAGGAAGAGAGAGGCATCTTCCATGCAATACTGCAAGACATAGGCATACAATTACTAGAGATGTATGTGACTTCATCATTAGAAGACCTAAGGTCCTGAGGAGGGAAACATGACCTGTTATCCTCTGCTGCCCACCCTACCCCTACTTGTTACTTCCCTCAAGCTTCTCCTCCAGTACTTCAAAGTCTATGAACAGGAAAGCAAAATTTGCCTTTGGAGATGGCTGACCTTTAGTAACTGCATTTCCAATTATTATCACAACACTAATTGCACATACAATCTTTTCTACCTATCTTTTCTTTGCCTTCCCCATGACAATAGCATTGTTTTTTGCTTCTTTTTCTTTCCATTTCATTCTTATCTTTTGGTAGTGATTATACAAAACCCACTGTGTAGCACAGGAGGAGAGAGAAATGCATTAGTCCTTACTTTGAAAACTGGACATGCTAGGCACAGATTTAATCTAAATTGCCAGTACAGCATCACTAACAGTACTGATAGCAATGTCAGGCATGGATACAGTAGAGAAGGCCTATTTGCATTTGCTTTAGAATTTTCTATTATCTTCTCTTTTAGCATAAGAACACTTGGTGTCAATTTACTGTCCTGTCTCAGAAAAGAGAAGAAAAAATTCCTTAAATATCAAGTATGCTGTCTGCAGGCAACTGGTTCCAAAAATGTTAAATAAGGGGATCTCTGTCAAAATATTTCAAATATCATTACACACTGCCAACTGCAAACAACACATCTGCAATGCAGTTCCACAGCTCAGCTGTGAAGCACTGGCTCACAGGCTTGCAGACCTCACTTGCCACTCCACCATCCTAGTTTCCATTATAATTGAGAAAAGGGGAAACTGAGAGCAGTGAGACAATTTGCATCTCCTGAAAAGGGTGAATCCTCTGCAAAGACATATACAGGAAGGGAAGAGATGCTAAGAGACAGCAAACAGTTCATCCTTTAAGACCCCCTTTAAAAAGGCACTTACCTAAGTGAATCACTTGGAATCAAGCTCTGTGATTCTGTGTATATGAACACTAAAATCATCTCAATACACCAGTATATCACAGAACACTGTATTATGTTATTCAGACAAATTACTGTTTGTAAGTATCAATGATAGTTGCTTGAGAATATTTGTAAAGCAATTCTTGACCTGTATCTTGTTTGGTATAAAATTAATTGTTTCCTTATGCCCTGTCAGAGCTCAGGTAAGTTTAGTTTTGCCTGATCAACTTGTGACTTGGAGAATCAGAGTTCTGCCCTTAGTGTTTGTGATTATAAATTCTGACTGCCATCCTCAAGAGTTCTGTAATGCATAGTTAAAATCTATTGATTTGGAAAATCCTTTTGCCATTTGCCGAGGTCTATTTGTAGAAGATGAACAAGAGACATGTCTAGACAGGATTGAAATAAATTAATTCTCAAATATGAGCTAATATCCACAGAAAATAATATTCTGTTGCTTGACTTAAGCAGAACAAGAGATTCAATTAGGCATGTGGCCTCTTTGATGCCCTGTGTCCCAACATAAGACTTGGCTCCCCATTCTGCTGCCATATGCTTCTTGTTTGAAACCAAACTCAACTGCAATCTCAAACACATTCAAATGCAGAGAAGACTTCTGAAGGAAAATTAAGTGCCATAATCATCCTCTGGGTTGCACCTTCACTGATTCCAGTATGGTATTGGCTTGTCAGTTAATCTGCACTGTGGGAGTAATGTTACCATACTGACCATCGAACTGCATCCACAGAACAAAACAATGCCAGCTCCTAACCTCTGAATAAAGACCTGCAGACAGAAGCAGAGGAGCTACACTGGGTCCAGTCTGTGCCTAGAGAACAACAGTCAGCTTAGAGAAACAGTGATATGAAAAACAGAATTGGGTCTACAGGCCACAGAATATATGGCAACAATGGCTATCAGGGCTGATTCTGTATATGTGCTACACTGAGACTCCCAAATACACCCAGGAGCTTGGCAGAACTTGCAGAAGACAAGATCTAATGAGAGCTGCCCTTCTCAGTCATGGAGGTTTTTCACAGGAGCCAGAGCTCCTGGTCACCTTGTGTTCAAGAGGAAAACCACTTGCTCATCCAGAGACAAGTAAACACTCCAGCATTATCTTTCCATTTCTCTACCACTGTCCCAGCTGATATGAAACAATAACACTTTCTACTTAACAATTCATACTTTAAAGAGTCCTTCAGAATGTAAAAGTTAATTTCCTACTGCCATTCAGTACAGACAAACATTCATAAATACATTATTTCATCTTGAAATCTGCTTATCCAAGTGGTTAAAAATTTCAATTGAGAACATGTTCCCATCCAAAGCAAAAGTTGTTTCCATGATCAAAAATCACTAGTTTTTCTCCCCAACTTTAGTCCATCTCAATAGAATGTGCAGGGAGAGCAGCTCAAGAGGTTTTTTAGTTCATTTCATGAACCACTTGTAGCAGAACTTTGTACCCTTGAATGAGTCTCTCAATTATTCTTTGTGTACTGCATATGCCTTCAATAATGCTCTCTTGCCTAAGCACTTCTCTCTTTGGAACTAATAGTGACTGAACAGAAGTATAAAAGGTAATTTGACTGAACAGAACTGTGAAACAGAAGTGATTTCTATTCTGGAGATGCAGAACCATCACTATACCTCTCCCAACAAACTTATTCACAGAACAAGTGCTTCTTTAGCTGGTCTACACTTCTGGATTTTGGCAGCGTTTTACCTTTAGAAAACATCTCACTTTCAATATTAACATTGGAATTACGTGGTTAATATGTTTTGGAATACTTCAGCTTTCATAAAGTTTTGATTTTGTTATGGAAAATTAGAAATGCCATCAGTCACTACCACAAGCATTTCTTAGCTATTCTTCTTCACCTACATTTGGTGAGTGTTCATATTTGTCTGAAAGTGTATGCAGGTGGAAAAGGCTGTACCACGTAACATATAAATCAACCTCCAGCTAAAGCCCTGCAGGCATTGCCATGGACACTGCTTACATCCTCTAGCAAAGACAGTGGGCAACCCTTAATAGCAAAGACATCAATGAATTTTCTTTTTTAAAAAATGGATGTTGAATCCAGCCATAAAGGGATCTGATTCTAGTGTTCTGCCTTTATTATGGAGTGGACATCTGCACAATATCAAATTCATTTACAACTTGGCCCGTGGCACAGGGTTGGCTACTAGATGATTTTTAAGGTCCCTTCCAACCCAAACTGTTCTATGATTCTATGAACCCTTCATGAGAATCCAGCAGAGCTAACAGAGCTAACTGTTTTCTGTATTTGACAGCATAAACCCATGAGGTAATGCTGCAACTCAGAACAAACAAGCCTGGTAGAAATTGTTCCAGATCTTCCAGATCTGGAAGAGAACTGAAAATGCATTAAGGCAGATATGTGAACATATGCAAGGCATGAAAAATCTAAACGAACCTTCTTGAATTGAGCATAATTCATAATTAGCAGTCAAATTCCAATTTCTTGTCACAGTGCCTAAAAATATTAAAATTTTGTATACAACATAATGCCTTTGTATACAAGTACTGTAAAAATACCTTTCTACTCAGCAAAAGTGTTTCAGTCCTTGACCCTTCCATTACAGAACAGTGGACCTAACACATATTTCCAGGATACCTGTAATCCACACTGACAGAAGCACCTCTCAGGATTAAAAACAGGTTTTCTCCATGAAAAATGAAACATCCTGGGGGCAGGCAGAACAGCTGCTGACTGTTGGATTACTGCTGAACTACTCACCTCTAGAGAGGATTCCTTCAGGTGTCCAACCCACCTCAAACAGCCCAGGGCACCCTGCCTGCTCTGCCATGTCCATGCACCGTGGCAAAGGCAGTTACAGGATGCAAGAAACTGAATCCTTTGCCTCTCAAATCTCACCAGCTCCTGCTGTAGGCTGTTCCTCTCTGTGAGGAAGATGTCACACTACCTTTCAACCTGAGTTTATGCCACTTTACACAACAGGATCATGCCATGTAGAACAGCACAGAGTAACTATGAGACCAAAGGCATGGAGGCAAATTTTGCTTTATTGCACCATTGCTTTGGAAGTTGGTAACAAACCCTAACACCACACAGGGCAATGTGCCAGTGGAGTCTATTACCTTTCTAAATGTGCTTTCCAAATTACCACTTTCAGGTCACAAGATCTATCAGAATAACTCTGACACTTTTTAAAAAAGCCAAAATACTAGCAATTTGTTTCATTTACCACCAAGAAGTCAGAGCAGATAAAAGTGTTTATTTTAGGCATGGTCATAAAAGAAGCTTTTCAGAAGGAAGATACAATTCACCTCAAACCGAAAGGATAAAAACATTTGATTTTACCCTACCAGATACATTAAATAATTATCAATCAACATAACAGTATCGATCTGCCTAACTTAAGAAACAATTATCATGTAAATTTTTGCAATATTACCTGTAGGTGTGAAATTTTTCAGGCATTAAGTACACAAAGAAGTAAGTAATCCTAAAGCACTTTTTTTTTTCTGATAATATCAATTTTGCATTAGAATCAAAGCAAACAAACAAACAAATCCTGTGAGAAATCCAGACATCAGGGTTGCAAGTCTCTTCAAAATATGCCTGCTTCATTTCTATCACTGCCAAGGCAGGTAAATTATACTTTATCCCTAACAGATGTTTGTTTGTATATTTATTAACCTCCAATAACGAAGATTTTAAAACTTTCTCAGACAAATAATTCAATTAGTATATCACTATAAAGTTTTCCCTATTTTCTAACTTGTGTTTTCTTTGCTGACATGTAAGCCTGCTATTCACCATCTAGCATTATGCATTTAGTCTGCATCTTCTTTGCTGGTATTTTTTATTACATTTGCTTAACACATTGTCCGCTGACTGCTATTCTCTAAAATAAAACCCCACATTCTTCTGGTCTTTGTCACAGGTCAATTGTTAGACCCTTCTTCATCCCTGATGCTCTTTAGGATCACTCCCATCTGATGCCCTACACAGCCAAATAGACCAAATGGACTAATCTGTGTCTTTTACACATTAAATTAAGATATACTTATATTCCAGTGTGAGATTTGACGTTTCTGCATCACAAAAACAGTACTGAAGTTCAGTTTGTGGTTAACTTCAAAACTCAAGCTTTATTTCTGTAAAATTTCCACTTAATCAGTAGCTGTGAAGCTGTCAATTCCTGCTGAAATGCAAAAGTTTGCCCCTAGACCTCTTAATTAATCTCCTCTGGTTTTCCCATCATTTCCTCAGTTTGCCAACCTCATAATGAACTCCAGTTTTCTCTTCCAACAACACTTAGAAACCTTTCAGATTCCAAGATATACAAATTTAATATATACACTGTCTAGTCCATCAACCAGATCAGTAATAAAAATTGATTGACCCCAAACACAGAGTTGTCTAGAGAATCTCCTTCACCTCACTTTTCTGTTTTTCCAGTGAAGCTGACTGTGAGGAAGTCTTCAGATTAGCTCTCCACTTTCTCTGTAGCAGTTTCATTTTATTATTCACCCCTAGATACTGCTTTGCTTTTCATGAGACTATCAAAATCTTTGGATCAAAAATAAAGAACTGGATACTTTAAAATTGCTTTATGGAAAGTGACCAAATAAAGCAATAAAATGTACATGCTTTTTACTGAACTCACACTGATAATCCCATCATCCTACATGCCAGATTTCCATCAACTTCAGTGCTCAGCATTGGAATATTAACAATTCACATCATAATTCTGGCACTGTACTTACAAGTGAGATGTGGTATACACAACAACAAAGAAGATAATTTATTGTGGTCCTTTGCATCCCACCCACAGAAAGAAAAATTAAAAACTACAGCAGCAGGGGATAAAATATTGATTTTAGACATTAACTTGAGTAGGCCTTGTGAGTAGAACTATATTTGGTGGAGAAATCTGACAGTGGATTATGGAGCTGTCTTTTGTAACAAGTATAATCCATTATAGTGCAAAGTCAGGAGATTTCAGATCTGGGACTGCAGGGAAATCCAGATCTATATGCATGAAAGCCTTGTGCCCTTGGCCAAAAGAATTGCAATGCTGGACATTCAGAAGCCATTTTTGACCATGATCTGGATGCAGTAGAGTATCTACTTGTGCTAGACTTCCACTGCTCTCTGCACACAATCAAGATACATCACTGTTCTTGTGCTGACTATATTCAAAAGAATTACCCACAGTAATTTGTCTATATCAATGCCTGTACAATAGGTAAAAGAAGAAATAGCAAAACATTAAAAAAAAAACCAAAAGAGAGCAGGTATAGTTTATCCTAAAACTGAACAGAATATCCTAATATGAAGACAGACCCGAAGAGCTGAATCCATACAGCTTCAGAAACAATCAGTTGCAGAGGACTTTGGCAGAGCAAATTTAACAATGACAGCCAGTATAGTGTGAAAACTGTTTAACAAAAGCAAACAGCCTCCCATATCAACATGTTTAGGTTTCATTGGGTGCAAAACAACTAAGTTTCTCCACACTTAAAGCACAGATGGTTTATTCAGCACTGAAAAGGCATCTCTACTAACATTTCCTAATCTTTCTCACCTTACAATGACGCTCTTCACAGCTGGGCAGGAAACCATTTTCTTGTCATATAAAATATCTGAGACTCCATATTGCTATTGGTTCAATTTAGGATGAAAATAACGGTAAAAGAATAACAATACAAAAGCCTTTTGTCAATATATCCACTGGTCCTGTGGGAACCCTTGGTTCAGATTCTTGACCCTGCACTGCCTACAGGACCACATTGCTTTTTCTAAGATAGGTGTGTGTTTGTCTGCATGTGGCTTCCTCTCCCTTCACCACAGAATTTCCACCCATAAACTCGAAATGTTTGTAAAAGGATTCTTGGTGAAACCAGTACAGGTCTGTAAAAAGCTTTATTTCCGTAAATGTAAGGGCCACCAGCTACTTTCAGACTGACTCTCATTTTATGTTCTTACTGAAAGCTGGTGAAAGCACAGAACCAGGAAGAGAGTACACACACTTTATACCAGAGTGACTGTTGGCAGAGTAGATGTCAAATGGGAATGAGTGCGTAACTCAATATTCTGTTTTAATCCTATTCACTGAGAGATAAGAAATAAAAATAGTTTTAGTTCAATTACTAAAATATTTGAGTTTTAATAAAGTCCTTTTTAACTTGTGTATTTATTGTTAGCTTCCAAACCTGTAAAATCTTTATTTATGAGCTTTTTTATTTTAATCACCCTAGCCATCTGTAGCACATCTGTTACTTGCTAGTATACAGTAATTAACTTAAATATGGACTGGGTACTATCCTGAATCAACAGATATCAAAGCACCTGCTTTGATAAGAGTCACACACTTCTTTATCAGCTATAATAGTTGCTCAGGTTAAAGCTAAATTTACTATCCATCCCCTAAACATATGTGTCCTATCTCTATGTAGTAATTTAAAATAAAGCCTTGATTTTTTTTTTAATGTTCTCCATTTTAGTTACAAAATAGTCTCTCTTAAGGAGACATCTCATATAAAAAGACAGATACTCTGATACTAGTGTCTATTTGGTTTTAACCCCAAAACCCCAAATGTTTCACATTCACTGAATTAGAAATCCTGTCTCACTGAAGTTTTTCTGCTGAGTATGGAGAAAGGGATCCATCTTTGTGGTCTCTGCTGGAGAGAGTACATTTAATTAAGCTATTACAAAAGTTCTCAGAAACTTAATTCATTAGGTTTTGAAATACTCTTCATGATCCTGCTGAATCCACATAACTACCATTCCAAAATTTTTAGGCAGCCTTGAACTGGTCACACGACAGCCATTAGACTTCCCAGCCAACTGGATCTGTCTTTAATTGCATCCTCAGCACAAGTCACTTTTGACAATCCTGTTACATTTTAAACAAGACATAACAGAATCCATCGTGACTCCCTGGATAATTACATTTTGTTACCTTAGAGGTCTGTGGCTCCTATAATTAATTGCATTCCTTTTAAAGTCAGCCTAGAAGAGAATGGCTCTCTGCCAAGAAAGTTTTTAAAATGTTCAAAGACTCATTCCAAGGAACAGCAGGTGCTCTTTGTTTTTATTTCTGTGTGCTCATGCCAGAGAAGCAGGGCATTCAATTGCCATGTGTCCACAACCTAATGCTCTCTCCATCTCCATAAAAGAGAGAGATTATTGTACCGTTCAGAGCAATACTCCAATAAACACAGTAAGGACTGGACTATTAGGAAGGCTGTTTTGGGAAGTTGCTCTCTTGGGGAAACACGGTTCATAGGTGCCCATCAAAAAAAAAGTCTGCTACAGTATTTGTGCATCAAACCTTTCATCACATGTGTTACATCCTCAGTGAGGGTGCTCAGGCTGTTAGTTCTCAGAACACAAAGCATTTCAATCCGCCTTCCCTGGGCAGCAGGGAGCTCATTAGTACCACCAGCTCACCATCTGTCTCTGAAGGAGGAAGAGACGGAATTAATATATGATGGAGCAGAGAGGAAAAAAAAAAGGCAAACAAAAAAAAATGGTTGGAAGCAGCAGGATGTCATCCAGAATGGCATACAATGTTTCCTTTGAAATAATTTCTCCTTGTCTGCACGAAACATGGAGAACAGTTTGGGCATGGCTAAGAAACGTTCACGAAAGCATTTGTAAAGACTGAATTTTGTTAACTTTAAATACAGTGTTGTTCAAAAATCCTCAGGAGATCTTCATTAAATGCAGCTGTCCACAGATGAATTCTGCAAAACCTTCCTAGTGCCGTGCTGCCTGCAGCCCAGGGGCAGAGAACAGCAGAAATGATGCTTTTCTGCTTTGAGGCATAATGAGAGAAAAGGTAATGAAAGCAAGCAGCTCCTGGTACAGACTGAGGCACATCCTGAAGCACAGCCCATGTGTGGGGTCAGTGACAGTGTAATTTATCATTTATGGCTGGAAAGGGTCACACTTAGCCTGAACACCTAAAATAAAAGCTGCAATCACCTAACTGTGGGACAGTCTCTTTCCCATGTCAAATCAGTACAAGTCCCTGGGAAAGCAAGAAGAGGCCAGAGAGGGAGAAATTGAGGATGGGATAAAGCCATACATGCTTACAGCTCAACCAGAACTGAAATCATAAATTGTAAAGTCCAGGCTCAACCTGAAAGTCACTCATGAAGTGAATCCAGTACAATCTGGTCCTTCAGGAATTTTCACAGAAGCATTCAGAAAGAGAATATATCTTACTGAAAAATCAGGAGTGGCTGCAGAAAGCATTTAGGGCTTTAAAACAGTGACTCAAGTATCAGCCTTTCAACCCATCCCACAGAGCTTTGGATCAAAGCATCACCTTCCCAGATGCACAAATAGGAACAGCTCAGATACTGAATGTCCACAATCCAAGCCTCTTTCAATTCTGTTTTCTTTGGCTGTTAACTTCTTTGTCAAGGAAAAGACACTACAAGCCAATTAAAAATTGTACAAAAAATCCAGCCAAATAACACAGAATACTTAAGTCAGAGAGTGGCATTTACATTGATGTATCTAAGCAAATGTTTTGATTTTCAGAATGACCGAAAAGTTGCCAACAGGTATTGTCAGGAAGTGCCATTTTTTGGAAAACTAACTCATTGACCTACAAGGTACTACAATTAGCTTCCAGGTTTTTTAATTTATTTATTTCAATGTTGTGTTCTGCTAAAAGGAGAAAAATGTCTAGCTATGAATTCCAAAAAATGTTAATGATGTGACCTCAGTTTTTTGCTGATCATGAACTATGTGGCATTTGTCCAATAAACATAATAGAGTGGGAAAATGAGTAACTGAGTTCTTGAAAAAACAAAGTGAGTATGTCATCAGCACAGAGAGTAAATGTACTTCTGTGCTACTTTCTGGGTCACAGACACTCTCACAGCCCACAATATCCTTCTCCTGACTATCTCATATACTTCTGTGGGTCTGACCTACCTTGACAGCACATCTTTGTCATATTTCAAGTTCAAAAGACCGATGTAGTTACAAAAGCAACCCACTATAGCAGGACATTGGTGAAACCAAATCTTACATCTGAAGAAAAACATGTTAATGATGCAAATTCAGCTCTGTTTTACAGTATGTGTAGCTGGACTAGATCCCTGATTTTCATTGGAACTGCCCCAGAATAGCAACCAAAGAACCCTTTTTATCATCAGTGTAACAAACAGGTGAATGCAGTTCACAGCACAAGAGCTCTTACACTTCCTTGAAAGGTTACTTCCCTCCAGGTTAGTTATGAAAAACATTTTCATTCCTAAAGTTCTACTGCAGATTATGAGCAGATTATTTGCTTACATTATACTATTTTCTGCTTCTCATGGACAAATGTACAAGAATGGATAGAGGCATGTAAACTGTTGGATGCAAATCCCTGCCACAGAACAAAATTCAGAAATACTGATCCCAAGACAGTAAGACGAGACACAACTGCTCATACTGGTTTTGTATCAAGGAACAGAGTGGCTACAGTCCTGTTCACAGGATGAGGTATAGGAAACTGGAAATCATGAAAATCATAAGTGTTGGTAAATAGGGAGACACAAGCCAGGTCAGCACAGGAAATATGACTTTGCTTGTTGTAAACAGCTATTTGCTTCTTTTGAAGACATCAATATGTGGTTTATTCATGTCACTACTGTACACTCAACTGTCAAGGTTTAAGTGTTGATGGCTATTCATAAAAAAATAAATGAATGAATACTGGTCTTCCCAACAACAAGCCTCTCAAAATCTGAAATCAATAATCTTAGTACTACCCAACTAAATAGCCACACTGCCTGCCTCTAACACAAAACCAGCTTAGACTTTCTAAATACAGTAGTTGACCATGACAGCTGATAATCATCTAAATCTCTTGTATCAGTCGGCACACAAAGAGCAGCTCTTGTAGTAATTTACGACAACGATGCCCCCAGGACTAGTATTTGGGTTCTGCTCAAGAAGAAGTCTGCTAGGTAACAAATGCCACATGGAAAATGATGTCCAAAAATTAACTTTCCCTTTTGTGTAATTTTGTCGCATGGTAATTTTGAAGAAGGTGGTTGCATTTCTTGAGGGAAAGTAGTTTGATTAGATTGATGACCTCCAGAGATCCCTTTAAGGACCTGGCAAGCATCCACTCTCTTGAAAAGGAAGAGAAGCATGTGCCAACCCACAATGCACAGTAATCACTGCTGTTGCAGAATTTTATCTGCTGAGTAGTAGGTGAAAACAAGGTGCCCCAAAGCCGGAAATACAACCAGATGCACAAGAAAGAGGAGAGAAAACTGCCAGTCCTGAAGAGAGATTTTCACAAGAAGATTCATATACAAGTTCATGACACATTTAGTTTTGCTGAACCTCTAGCAAGCAAAAAAATAAAAAAAGAATTTTTTTTCAAAATATATATATATATACACACTTGTAGACCATTAACATATTGCTAATTGATCTGGAATAATTTTTCAAAAGAAGGTACTCTCCACTTAACTGGAATTGTGTCAAAGTAAAATCCCTTCTTTTTCTTTGCTTAGTTTTTGCCCTGAAGAATTTTTCAAAGGCTTTATTTATTTATAATCTAGGTAGGCCCCCTAAAGGGTTGGAATCTTGTTTGTTCTAACAAATTGCAATCATAATTAATAAATGCGCTAAACCTGCTGTCAGCCTGATGAAGAAAATTTGACTGGATCCTAGCAGGGAAAGATTTTCCCCTGCTGTGCCTTTTTTAAAAGAAAAAGAA
>VWYP01005542.1:195683-226274 GCA_013400435.1 Pycnonotus jocosus
TCAGTTTTTTAAATTGCTTTTATCACCTCTGAAAGAGTCCCTAGTCTATCAAGATAGTAGATCTTTTCCATGAGTCAATTATCATCTAAGGCAAAGAAGGGGACTGGGACACCCCTCAAAAGGCCAAGACCCCAAATAATCAGACACTGTGGGAGGTTTGACTCGTTCCTGTAATAAATGCACCTGTCGGTAGGAAGCCAGCGTGGCTCAGGTGTTTGCATTACATTACCACAGGCACAGTATCATGACAGTGAGCAAATGAAAATCCTCCTAGAAATGGGAACACGGGAATGCATGCAGGAACACTCACAAAGGACCTGGATAAGTATCAGCTTCATGATGTCTGGTTCGTGCATCACAGAGGGAGGCCTTATATAAGGCAGGAGCAGCCCTGTCAAAGGCCCCAGGTCAGGGATGTGGAGCACACACAAGGGATTCTTCAGGTCAGTATGATCAGGACTGAGGTGGAGTTTCCAACCCATCTTTGACCCCTTTGAAGTTAGGTATCATGTCCATCCATCGTGTCCTGTACTGATCCCCCTCTCCAAACAAGAATTATTGGTGCATTTGTGCAATGTGTTCTTGAAGTCCTAAACTTTGATTGCCCCGAGCTGTCCCTGAAGAAATTCAGCTCCCATCACCCATCAGTCTGCCAGCTCTTCAGGAAACTGTATATTCAAGCAATCATCCCCAGTGGGATGGGCAACCCAGGAGAGAGAGAATGTACCAACCTCTTCCCTATTTTTTACGAAAGAGGGAAAAGACGTTTGGGGGACAACATTACCAGCAATTATTAGGGAACAGATATTGGATGTTTTGTGATTTAAAGCAAAAAAGAACCTAGGAATATCTAATCATCAGCTGAAGAACAGAATATTTTGAAGAGTTCAAGCAGTGTTGTCTGGAGCTGGACCTATTCTCAGCTTACCTTTTGCAAAAGGCTAAAATATAAAATATTAATAGCCACATATTGTCGATGTGTTCACACATTCACACAGAACAGTTCAAACTGTAACCCTTTATATTTACAAACAGAAATTGGCATGAAATATTTGAATGTACCAGTCTCAGATTAAATCCTGCACATCTTTTGCAAGGAGACTCCAAGAAGATCTAACTCTTCTTTGATCCTTCTGATGAAACTACTGGGTAGCCAGAGGACTGACTGGAGAGTTATGGAAGGGTGCAAGTCAAAATCAGCTGCATAGATGTAAAACTGTTTCAAGGACACAGTAATAGGTGAAGGTAAAATAAATATCAGTCAAATTCCTAAATTCAAAAACACAGTTTGTGAATAAATGGGGTTCTGGGGCAGGCAAATCATTCCCACTGGTCTTTTTTTCCTCACTAAAAGTGCTCTATCTGCTTATCTTATTATTTCTTCTCTGTCAGACAAAGATTTGGTACTACCATTCATGTTAGCAGACCATCTCTTTAAAATCAACACTCATTCCCTGGGCCTTGGGGACCATACATAAAATGAAGGTGCATAAAAAAACCCACAAGCCAAATCAATTCTAGTTTGTTCTGTATGGTATTTTCCAGTCAAGGGTATAAAGTTTTGTCTTATCGTGTTTAACAATGTATGACTCCATTGGAATCAACTTAACTAATGAGATGTCAAAAATATATTTTGTTGCATTTATCTAAGTTAGTAAGAAAATCAAAATTCCTTTAATGACAAACTAATATATTTTCATTTGCTGTCAAAGAGCCTTTGATGTTATTCTATAAGTGAATGCATCTGTTGCATTAAAATTCTTGTGTAAAGCTACATTCATCATTTGCTTTAGAAAATAACCTCTCAACCATAAAACTGGTTCATCTGGACATTAAAATGCAGAACATCAAGAACAGAAATAGGAAGAAGAAATCATTTAGATACAAAGATGCAGTAGTAAAATTCACTGCTATATTAAAAATATACTTCTGTTCAACTTTATTTTTTGCTTTTTTACCTCTAGCTGCTAGTACAGTGAACTCAAAAATAAAGGTTCATTATACTAGAATAATATACACCAAAAAAAGCAATATATTTCCACGTATCTCTGCTCTTGATTTTATCTATATAATAAAGAAAACTGTTGTATTTTAGGGCAGAAGTACATAAAGCATGTGGAAATGAGCATACGCATGGCATCAGTCAGTTCACTGACAGCTTCTTTGAAAAATGTTTTTTTTGGGGGGGACCGATACTACACTCAGTAGTCTCAGAGAAATTCTTATACAGGACCAAGAAGATGGGAATTCACCTCATGGGACATTGAATTGTGATTAAACAGACAGAAAAAAATACATTAATTAAATGAATGCAATATCTTTGCTTCAACCTTGGAAAATATTTTGGATTTAGGGTCTGGTATGACTAGTCCATATTCAAAACATCACATGAAAGCCCTCTAAGTTTACCAGGCCTAGGAACTGACAGTCAATGAGTGAAAATACAGAAGCAAATGGGCTCTCATTTGTCACAAGCAGAAGACGATGACAGAATTTTAAAAACACCATTTTAATATTTTACCATGCAATTTAGATTTCTTCAAGAATGCTAAAACTTTAAAGTCCTCAATAGGGAAAATGTTAATTAGCGTAAAGTGATAACTTGTCACTGTTTATTTCGAAAAACATGCGAGCAAAATATCGATGGGGAGAAGGAGAGGGATGAAATTTTCATTCTGTAAGATGTATGTTAAATCTACTCTCTTCTCAGGTCATGTTTTTTCTTCTTTTAAAGCTTCATTCACAGTTGTTCCCATCCTCCTTTTCTCTCAAAGCCCTTTTTTAGCCACAACTTTGTATGTCTCTGGTGCACCAACATTTTAATAACAGTATAGGGCTTACATTTGCTGTTTTCATTCATTCTGTGCAATATCTTACTATTCAAAAATAGTCATCAATCCCTGTGGGCCTGTTCACAGTCATAACTGAGAGTAGGGTTGTAAGTATTTAAGTGTCTGAAACTGTCAATTTATTTGAAGAAAAAGGATGATAAAACACACAATCTATGCCATTTGAAGTTCCTTATTTTCCATTAAGAATTTACGTGATTACTGAAACAACAAGCCAATCTTCCCTAAGCCAAGGGTAATTAAAAAGACAAAATCTGTAAGGAATACCAATCTTAAAGACAGGCTAAGATCAATCAAGTCCTTGAAGGGATGGGAGGCAAGATGGCAGAACTGAAGACAGTGGTGTTTCCTAAAAGCTGAACTATTTTGTGACATGAATGTTAATAACCCTGTAGCGTGTCTCATGGACAAGATCAGTCTCCTACAAGTGGAGAGCTGGAAGAACGACAGCAATAACGCTCCTGTTATGGAGCGAAGTTCTGGGTTCAGCAGGTCCTAATTCTGTCACTAGACTCTAGTTCTGTAGTCCCAAATTGCTTAATTTCTCCATTCTCCAGCTTTTCAGCTGTAAATGGGGATAAAATTTTGTTTTGCCCAAAAAAACTTCCTCTTGACTCAATGAGAATACAGAATCAGAGTTGCAGTTGCACACACACAGACACACACAGAGACACATGCTACGTGCACACACCCACACACCCAGACAGAGAGGACTCTGTCTCCACAGAGAAACACTTCATGTCAATGTATACCACGAAATATTAACTAACAGGCACTGCCTTGGGACGTGGGAACCAACACTGTTTTCACAGCTAACAAAACTGTTTTTTCTCAGATTATAGTTCTACTTTACTACACAACCACAAGAATATTAAATTAATTAATTACATATGGCCATACTCTCTCCCTCTGTAATCGCATTTTCTTATTTTACCTGTACAGAAAATGGTGGGCTTGATTATAAATGAACAATATTTTGTTTTACCACACTTGTCAAAAATAATCAGAATGTTACCTATTGAAATATTACACAAAAAAATTTAAATGTTAAAAAAGCCAACACACTTTTTTGTATATTTTTACTGCAGATGTAATTTTTTAAGAATTTTTCTACTTAGTGGATCTCAAAGAGTGGCATTTCTATTTATTCATGTGTCAGTTTATGCTCTTTTCCTTTCTTCAAAAACAATTAGTTTATGTATCAAAGTTTTTCATCCCTGCAGTCATTAAGATTTCAGCATAAATTCTTATGGAGTGGAGAACAGCACAAATATTCAGATGACAAGTATTATTTAAAGTTCTAACGTTAAAAATCATGTTAACATTTTCAAGTGACCAGACTTTGTAACTCTCCAGCAACAACTGGAATATATTTTCAACTACCTTGGAAACTCCTACCTTTATCAACATATAACTTTTTTTAATGTCACAAGTTGTATTACCCCATTAATCAAACTGGTAGTGAAGACTTGAATTTCCCATTAAAGTCAAAAGTAGTAACTGTACAACTGCGAAGAAATTTTAGATTACATGTCAGTCAATCTATGAAGCAAACACAACACATCAGTCCCTGCAAATCGTTTATAAATCATTCAAAATGTCTGTTCTAAAATCTTCTAAATCAAGATTTAGGAGTTGTGCCAACAGTACATTTTAGTAAGATGCTTCTCCTGAAAAAATACTCTGTTTCCATTGGGCTGAGAATGAAAGTAGCTGTAAGGTAGGTTTTAAATGGTTAAAAAGGGGAATCATGCTTCACAAAGGTTCAAATTAAAAGAACAGAGAAGTGAAACACCCAATCTATTAGTCAATAATAACCTGATTCGTTTAGTGACAGGAACATGCTCAGAGCTGCATGCAAAAAAAGAAGACAGGAATCCTGCCCCAAGGCAGCTATAACCACACACAAGACAGACACATAAGGCATTGCAGGGCTGAAGACAACTTTATCTTAAACTGTAAATCATTTTAAGAA
The DNA here is from genome assembly GCA_013400435.1 of Pycnonotus jocosus. Lineage (NCBI taxonomy): Eukaryota > Metazoa > Chordata > Aves > Passeriformes > Pycnonotidae > Pycnonotus > Pycnonotus jocosus. The sequence continues at coordinate 200,508 of VWYP01005542.1, forward strand.
GACCTAAAATCATTTGTATGACCTATCAGTATCAATCATCCATAGGAGATGAATTCTCAGAAAAGGGTATGGATGAAGAGAGCTTATTTCCCCACTGAACAGGGAAAATCTTTCAGGTGTAAATAAGAGATCAAAGTTCACACTGCAAAAAAACCCAAAAAACCAAAACTGAAAAAAAATGATTGAATATGAAGAGCATGCTAAGGAAACAGAAGGTGAGAAAATCAGAAATGTAAACAGCATCAGAGAGCAGCATCTAAATGGATGGCATTAGTTCTGCCAGAGAAGAGATCCAGGGAAAAAGAAAGTGAGCAGTGGAGAGGGCAGCAGGCGGGATAAAAAAACAGTGAGGCCAAGGGCACATCCACAGAAATGAAAATAAGGAAAAGAAGTTCTAGTTTGGGGGGACAGAAGCACAATTTTATAAAAGAAACTACAGGTTTTTTTAAACAACAACAACAACCAAACAAACAACAACAACAAAACAACTAGGCTGAAGGAAGATACTTAAAATGAAATTCTTTTTATATACAGGTCCTTTCCCTCAGTATTTATTGCCTCAACATAAGACACATCTGTAAATATTGATCCATAGGTATGTTGGGTAATTGAAACTTTAATTTACAATTATTGCTCCTTTTATTAGAAAGGTCATTTAATCCATGTCAGCTTCTGCTTTCTCTGACATTATTTACACTTGTTTTCAACAGCTGGAGAATATTTTCTGTATGTAGCACACAGAGCAGATTAAGATTTATTGTACACAGGCCTAATAAATTAAAAACCATGAACAGAGGAGTGTGTAGGTGCTATATTTGCATTTTTATCAAAATTTTCTATTTCATACAGAAATGCACTTAAGTTTACCAAGAAAATTAGTAAGTACCTATTATGCTTGAACATAAAACAGCTATTGAGTGTGTAAGGCTGCTAAAACCATGAAAAAGTCTGTTTCATATATGAGAGTACTATTTGCTAAGGGAGAATTATATTGGTTGGATCAGTGACCAGAATAAATTCAACAAATTAATCTACTCTAAAGATTCTTTTCAATGTCACATCTTTTCTATTTCTCCATAAGGTACTGATCTTTCCTGAAGAAAGGAAACTGGGCTGGCAGGACCCTTGCCCTGATCATAGCAGCAATTGTTCTGTTCTTTCTTGGGCAAAATCAGGACATCCTGAGCAAAGAAAAAAGATGATACATTTTGAAGAGAATGGCTGCTTAGAGGTTGTTAACCTCCAGATTTAACAGGAGACAGAGGATGTGGCCAATGCCCTTGCTAGTGATCTTGCAATTAACTGAAATGGATCAGATACTGAGATAGATCATGCCAACCCCTAAAAAGCAGATATTTGAAAGAAAAGCAAACTTGAGGCCAAGAAAACAGACAGCAAGCCCAATCCCAGTTTACTGCTAATGAATGCACACAAATTCTCTAGCCATAAAAGGGAGCTCGAGAAACAGTGTAGGGCACAGAATCAGCTGAGCTAGAAACTGCAAAAATGCACAAATTAAAAAGCCATTCTTCTTTCCAATATGCTTTTTAAAACAGGTTTTCCAGTATTTCAGTGTTATATTAAACAGACCCTATGCAGGTCTATGCCTTCCTTTTTGGGTGTTAAGTCTAGAGAAACTCCTGAAGTGACTTGCTTTTGAAGAGTTGAACCAGGGGTGCTTTAAACTTTTTTCTCCTTACCAATGGAAAGAGATTACAAAAGCTATGGATTGTTTTTGACAGTCACCTGGGGCTGCATGTAAATCCCAGCCCCAAACCCTGTTTTTCTAATGCCAGCAATGAGATATCATGTGTCTTTTGGAATGAGATATTCTAAAGCCAAAAATGAAAATAGAGGCTTCTGAATAAAACCATAAGGGTACAAAAAGATACTGAACAAACAAGAACAACTTAGGTAAGAAAAAGTCAGCCTTCCAAAACCAGAAACTTGGCTGAAGTTCTTCAATAAAGGTGGGAAGAATTTCATGTGTCTAACACAATAATGGTTTCATTGGAATTTTAAAAGAAGGGATGAAAATTCACTGTTGCTTGACTTCAGGTGCTTCAAGTTAGGAGTTTATCAGTTTTAAGAAAAAGTCAGATGGAGCCAAGGTACAGAATATAGCAACTGACATTACATGGCACACTGGCTGTAGTAAAGCAAGGAAAACCTATCAGTTATTTCTTTTGCAAAGGCCCTCCAGAAACTCCTCTGTATCTGGGTTTTACCCACAACATTGCTCTTAGCTTTAGAAATTCCAGCTGCACTTGAATTTCATGCAAGTCAATCCCACTTCTATTATGAATGGGTAAAATTAAATTAATTAGCTGGAGAAAAAAAAAAAATGAAAACATGGCCTTGAAGTACTTTGAGCATTTAATGTTTAGAAGCTTTCTGTGCCTGCAATGTCTTTCTACACCACCACAACCCAAGAGATATTTTACCATTCTGAAAGTCAGGTGTGAGCTGTGCCTGGGGTTTGACAGTGAGCTACAGGAACCTGGTACACGTTTTAGAATCTCCAGAGTCCATCCACAGGCACTTTTTCTTTCAGAAGCTGTTGCATTGAAGATCCACGTTGAAGGACTGGATAATTTTACAATTACAATTCTCAGCCACTTGAGCTGCATGATTCAGTTACACTGAGAGAATTTGACTTATTAAAGCAACTGTACAAAATGCAGTGTAAGAAGCTTAACTCTCATTTCATTTCCATCACACTGTATTGCACAAGCTCTACGGACCTTGCAGCAAATCATGCTGAGATCCTCAAAGGGGTGCAGTTAAAAATTTAGAACCTTAGATGTTTTAGTAAAAAGGCAGATAACCTAAAATGCTGTTAATGGATCTAAAATATGAAATAAATTAATATGCTTCACTAAAATTAAAAAAGATAGGAGAAATATTCCACTATTTGTAAGGACATGTCAGTGAAAATATTATATATTTGGCTGCCAAATAACCAAGGCACTGAATTCTTGCTTGATCTCTCAAATGGATAAAAAGAGTAAAACTATGTCTGAAAAGATCCTACAAGGAGGACATTGATAATGGAATAAAGGGAGCCTTGAAAATGTGTGCTACACTGAGATGTGTAATTAGAACTTCTAATTTTAGCAAGACCTACATCAACAGATGGCGTAAAACCTTAATCCTTTTATCATTTTATGGCATCTATAGCAGACATCTGGAAGAACCAGTGGAGGTGGGAAAACAGACAGAGAGTTCAGTGATGAATTAAAGCCTTTCTTCATCATAGTGAGTCACAACAGAAGGAACTTGTTAAATTATTACTAGTGTACATACACATATTTAACTGAATTATAACTGAAGATATGTCCATAAGAAAGTAATTCTTCTCTGAGTGGCAATCCCATGACTGTGAAATTATTTTCTAAAACCTTTTCCCATCTGGGATTATAAACATTTATTCCTTAAAATCCTGACTCCTGTATAAGTTAGAGCTCTTGTCTGTTGCAAGACTTTTGACCACCCACATTTCATGGACTTTTCCCTTCTCTCCAAGGCAGAGTGAATGTGATTTATATTTTCATTGTTTAAAAGACAAGATATGATTTTAGCTCAATTTATGCATTCATTTGAAACTTGAGTGTTGTGACTCTAAACCCATGTGCAAATTAGGTTAAAGCAAGCAGATTCCTGTGGAAAACAATAATTTCTCAGAAACACTAAAGTCAGAAATCAGTAACCTGTTTATATGTTTTCAAAACGACCCAAAATTCTAAATGTCCACCCCAGTCCCCCACTAACATTCTACAGCTGTTTTCTCAGGTCTTTGCTTTCTAGCTCATAATTTTATGCATACCATAGTTATCCTTCCTTTCTTGAAAAGAAATACAAATTCAACAGAATGAACAATATTAACTGAAACTGTTGAATGTGACAAAGTTGAAATGTCATCAAAGGTGACAAATGAGTCCCTCCAGATAGAATTTTTTCTAAGAGCTGAAAAACAGAATTCCTGTCTTCCAACCACACAATGATTAGAGCTTCTCTCTCCAAAAAATGTGAGGTTTTTAATGAGAGAGCAGTATGAAAAAAAGTACCGCTCATGATATGTGCTACTTACAGAAAAGTAGAAATTAGCCTTAAAGCAAACTAATTTTTGCATCAACCTGATTCCTATTGAAACTAATGAGAAATCTCATTTAGGCTTCTAAAAAGGACAGATTTATTACAGACTTCAAGGCATTTTAAAAACTGCATCTCCCACAGTTTCAGCAGTGAAACAAATGGGAACATCCATAAATGAGAATAATTAATCAATTATCAAATCAAAGCCTTAGCAATATACCAACTGATAGAAACCTTTTTGAAATTACATTCAAATTAATGAGAAATATCAATGTTTCTTGCTAAATTATTATAGCTGTGGTCTTTAAACTTCCATTCATAACAGACATTTGGGGGATTATGGAAAAGGACCATACACCTCTATCCATGCTCATGGATTACACATACTAAAACTGGTTTTTAGGGAAGAAATCCTGTAGGGTTTTATTTCTTCACAAATTTCCACTTCTCCCACCTTTTCTTTAAGTTGAAACTTAAAATTCTATTTAACAGCCATTTAAACAGATGAAAATGAAACAAAATACTTTGGGATAACTTTCTCTGTTGGGTCCCATATGCTTCCACAAACATGACATTTTGGCATCCTTCAAAGCAATGGGACTTTTGCAATTATGATCATCTTCTACAGCAAACTCCAATAGAATAGGAAAAAATATTTGATATATATAAAAGGTAGTTTTATTTTTATATATCCCACAAACTAAAAAAAGAAAAAAAAAACCACAAGTAAAATTAATTGAAGTTGAAGGCTATATTTTGTGACATGAAATAAGCTCTCTCTAAAAAACACAAATGAAAGAAAGTGGTCTTTTCCCATAACCAGTGTGTTTGGAATGCAGAGGATACAGCCATCAGGGTTGGGCACTGTCAGTTCTTCTTTCATTTGATGCATAGTAGTGTATTTCAGAAAACAAAAATCTCCACAAACACTAGAAGGTACAGACATAATTGCAATGTGACTTCTCAACAGCAGAGATGGAGAAATGAAGATGTTTTATCAGTACCTTAGGTTACATTTGAGATTTACATTACCAGTATCAGCATTACTGAAAATGACTGCATTTTTAACAGGTAATAAGCTACACAACAGTAAAAATGTGAAACTGGGAATGTGAAAATGTGAATCAGTGTGAAGAGAAAATTAAAAGAAATTCTATCTACACAGATTAGTAGAACTCAAAGCTTTCTTGCCTAACAGTACAATGGAGATGCAGCAACTTTATATCTAAATTTTCTGCAGTTCGAAATTCTTGAAAAAATTTATTAATGGCTCACATTTTTGAAGCTTCTTAGAATAATTACAGGTTCAAAAGTAAGTTTATAGGCCATGTTTCATTTCCTTTGATAGACAGTGTTTTCTCCTACTATCCTAGTACAGTGGATAGTGCTCCTTTGAGCATTTCTTTCACATTCTTCAAGTAAAGTTATTCCTAATACAATACTTCCTAAGTCTGCACTGGGGGAATTTAATCTTTATAATAAGAGATCTGAGAACTTGGAACTCTGAATTATGCCTGTAAATTTACATTCATCTTAACTTCTCTTTTACATCTGATTCAAGGTGAATACTTTATTAATNAACAAAAAAAAAACAAACAAAAAACCCCAAACAAACACACAAAAGACAAGCAAAACCAACCAACTAACAAAAAAAAACCCCAAAAAACAAAACCAAAACCAAAACAAACAAAAAAACCCAAAAAAACCCCCAAAAACAAAACCAAAAACCACACCAAAAACACTCCACAAAAAAACCCCAGAAACAGCTGAAGAGCAGGAGGGTTCTTTGGACTTTTAGATATGATATGAGGAAAAAGTGGTGCAGTTACCAGACCTCAGGCAGGTACCTCCCTAATAACAGGCTTTGAGACACTTTATAAGAAGCCCCTGTTAAAAAGTTTCATCAGGATTTTACACACAAGTTTCTGCAAAAGGCATCTTTTGTTATTGTTATAAATACTTCTACTAAAATCCCTAAAACTGGCCAGTGATAAGGAGACATGGGACCCTACTGTACATCTGCCAATATTAAACTGGGAAGCTCCTGGAGCTGTGAAAAAAACTTTATGCTTCACTTTATCCCACAAGACCAGGGTCTGAAATTAAAGGTCAGATCCATTATTTCACATCAGCGCTAAAGGCAGGAGAATTTATTCACTACCGAATTAAAGATTAACCAGATGCTTCACCAGGCATATGACTGTCATAACTTAGCAGACATCATGGGAATGTAGAAATCTGAAAGCACCCTGTAAAAGTTGATGCTATCTCCAGTCTTTTGCTGGACTGCAGAAGGAGGCTGGGGGAGCCAAAACACCAAAGATGCTTTTGCCTTTGTATTTTCAAAGCCAGTCTTTCTTGTATCACCCACCTTTGGCTGCAGTTGCTGTAGTAAATCCATCATCAGGACAAGGAGAACAAGCAAGGCTCATCTACAGATTTTAACAAGTGGCAAAGCATCACAAAAACCTAAAATTAATTTTTATATATGTAAGATCAATAAATAAAATTAACTCCCCATATTTTCACTCCTTCTCTCACCTAGATGTGCAAATAGATCAATAAAATATTTCATGGTGTCTAAAAATGCTGTACTTCAGGTGTTGCTTCCCTCTCTTTGATTTTTTTCTTTGGCTACTGGATCCATATGGCCTAAATACTTGGCAACTTCGCTGTTGCCCAGACTTTTCATAATATTTCCATCTCTAGCCTCCTGTAGGCTAGACACTGAAACAGTGACATCAATGTGATCTAATTTATGTCAAAACCCAGTAAGATTATTCTGTACACAGTCATCTCAGACTGTTTTCAGATGGGTTTCTTACAAAATTCAGTCCTGTGCTAGTCTTTGCTTGGTTTAAACACCAAAATTTTAGAAAATGCAATCTAAAGCAATTTCATAAACTTAGAAGGACAACCTCCTTCTTGTTAACATTCTTGTTCTCAGGCTCTAACAAGAGCATCATTTCACACCACTGCTCTCTCCTGAATTCAAATGTGTAAATCCACTGAGGCCAGACTTTGTTTCAGTTGCCTTATTAAAAACTCCAAGTTACTCTACCAAACTAAACAGGATGAGGCTAAATTTGCATGGGGTTAACTGAAAGCATAATCCAGACCTTTAAGATTTCACCCAAAAAATCCATTCAATTTATATTTTGGGAAATGGCCTCAACACTAAGGTCTTAGCACAGGAGAGACAGCTTCTTTTTTTATTCAATTGCCTTCAGTTCTTGTTGCACCTGCCTTCACTTGCTCTGGAAAAGTGATGTATTTGCTTTCTGCTCCAATGGATGAGCAGAGCTGCTTCATCCATAACCGTGTCACTACATTTCCAGCTCTTAGACGCTCCTTGGATACTCCCTCAGGCACTACATTTTGTTGCAGAGCATGACCCATTTCCATAATCTGCCCTTTCCACTGGAGTCTCTCCAAAGGGGATATGTTCCTCTTTTCTCTGAGAATCTGCAGCAGGTCTCCCATGCATATCCAAAATGCTCCTTCTCGCTTACAAGCTCCATCACTAGCTCACTAATAATGACATACAAGCACCATTATTCTACCAAATACAAAGGACTTTTGTGACAGTAAAAGGTGCCCCTAGTGATCTAAGGCTGACTCAGCTTTACATGCAAATGTGTGGACTGTAAAATGATGATAAATTGATTCTGTACCAATGGATGCACATCAAGCACCTTAATAATCTGTTTTCAAAGGCAATCACTTAGGTATTCTGTTCATTTTTAGAGACAAACTATTAAATCAAGAAAGAAAGCATTTTTCCCTTCTCAAAAACATGTCAGAAAACATTAGGGTTTCTCCTCTGCTCAAGAGAAGTTAAGTCCATGCACACAAATGTGATTTAACAGGGCACCCTTGACAACTCTTTTAATTTTAGGGTGCAGTTTGGCCTTTCTCCCTTGTAATGCTATCGAGCCACTGCCCAAGCAGTACAACAGCTCTTGGGGGCCCTGTGAGCAGGCAACAGTGCAGGGCAGCAGACCCGAGCCTGCCTCACCAACAGAGGGGATCACAGAAACATTTTGGTCTGGAAACCAGAGCACGAGGGTTTGATGTGGCAGTTTTACTCAAAGCTTCTTCTCTTACATGGAACTGGACATCAGTCTTTATGGCACCAAAAGCAGGGTCTATCTGCTGTTTAATTTCTCCTCTCAATTTATCTTCCAGCTCATTAATCCGTTTCCCAGCAACCTATCCCCACTTTCTATTCTTACAGGCAATTCTTCTCTGAGCTCCTGCTGGGAGGCATCCATCTTTCAAAGCAGCCAAGCTTTAATTCCTTCTTGTCTTGCTTGAGCTGCATCAATCCTTCTTTTTTTATTCTGTCCTGAAAATTCAAGACTTGTTCTCAGATTAAGAAAACAATGCTGGAAATGGGACAGCTAACCTGAGTAATGGACACCCTTCTTAGAGAAAAAGCTTTCAAGTACCTAGAAAAGGAACACCCCATATTCTAGTCCAGAAATTATAACATCTCAATAAACAGAGCCTCATTTAGCATGGCAGTTCTTCAGAGAACAGAGCACATGTCTTTAGTGGCAAAGCACTTTCTAGAATACAAGACCTAAAACCAATTTAAAATTACCCCATCTAAAACACTAATATAAATACATTATCAAGTTCCTACATTTGATGCTTTTAATTTATCCAAAAAATAACTAAACAACTGAGATGTTATTAGTTTCAATTCCCACCACACTGATGGCAGTGTATATAAATAAGTGGAAACCTCTTTTTAGAGCATTTGCATATACACATTTGCCAATGCACATCTGCAGCCTGACTTCTATGCTGTTGTTTGCTAGGCTTATGCTAACAGTGGAAAATATTTCTAACACAAAGTGCTCCAGGTCACTTTTTGTACCTGATGCAGAGATAATCAGAGGTTTTCTCATAAAAACTCCTTTACTTTTAGTTCCAGCTCAATTAAGAGATGTGTTTTCTTAACAAGTTTCTCCTCTCTGCCCTTGTATCCTTGCACACTTAAGGATTGTTGCCAGATGAGCCAAGCCAGCCCTACTCCTATCAGAATGATTTTAGGGAAGGTAGGTGATGTCATGCCCCCTTCAGTGCAAGATACAGCTGCTGCCACATTTCGCTTTCTCACGCTTGTGCTAGCACCCATATTTGCATTGTTTAGGCAGGCACATGCCATAGATTTGGAGACACTTTTTTAAGTAACAAAAAGGTTTTGTGGGTTGTTCTGTTTGGATTTTTTCATTTAGGGGATTTTTCCTTCTTTCTTTTTCTTTTTTTCTTGCTGGCAGTTACTCCAATATGCGGCTATGCCTACAAAGAAAAGATGGCTTGGAGAAGAGTTAGCAGATATGATGAGTAAGGGAAAAGATTGATTTCCCTCTCCAGTACTCCTTTTTTATTACTACTTTAGGGTTTGAGGCATAAAGTAATTCCCTTATCTGGACCAATATATTTGACCAGAAGTAGTTCAAATAATAGAGGTAGCAAGGAAAGCTCTGCTGAAGAATACAGAGAAAAACTATTGGAGACAATACACCTGGGGACACTACAAAGGCAGAGAGATGGTGGATGTGGAAATCCACAGGAGATGTCATATTGAAAATTAAAAAAAGAAGAAGAAGAAGAAGAAGAAGAAGAAGAATGAGAAGCAATAGCCTAGCTTGAACCTTTTCTTATTTCCTCTATACTCCAAGGCCTAGACCAATTCCTTCTTTATTATTGTTGTTCTTATTTCATCAAAGCCTATGATCCCACTAGAGGTGCTCTGGCTATTCCTGCTCTCAGGCTTGCATCATCCTGCCTTCCACATTTTCTATATGGACATGGTGAACCTCTGCTACCATTGAAATTCATCCACATTTTTGGCCAATAAACTTGGTGGTCATTTAAGAAGTACCACAGGAATGTCTGTTGCACGTGTGCCAGAGACACAGGGGCTGCACACAAATAAACACACGCTTGAGTGTGCACTGAACAGAAACACGGCTCAGAGGCACCCCTAAAGGCACTGGAGACACTGCAGGGTTCTGGTGATGAAGCTGGACCTAAGGCTGGCCTTGAGGCTGCTCCTGCATACCAAGAAGGATGAAACTTCCCTGTACAAATGCTTCCTGCTGTAGATATGGTATCACTCAATTCTAAAGCAAAATTTTCTGCACGCCCAGGCACTGTAAAGGGATGCAGTCTCTTTCAATATTGCACAGCCCGAGTCACCCTTCCAATGTTGGCTGACACTATTAACCATGGCTAATACAAAGACAGAAATATGAGAGAAGATTTTTCCCCCCCCTCATATTTAGGTTAAATTATAATCCATAGAGGATATTGGGCATTCAATGTCATGCTTACAAATATAAACTAGTAAAATGCTAACATCATCTACATTAGAGAATACTTTTTTCCACACATAAATAGCATTAGATGATTCTCTGACCTTGTGTTACGAACGGTTCATTGCCAGTTTCATTTGTAACACTGTTACTATGAAAAAGGAGTACCTGGGCAATTTTAGGGCACAAAGTCCCTCCAATACTCCTTAAAAGTTGCAAGGTCATAATTATAACTAAGATGGATGTCTCTGCTTTTATTCATTTATCACAATGGTGCTCTGGAGAAGATTTCTTTGCTGTGAATGGCAAGGAAAAAAATTAACCAAAGACCTTGGGAGTTTGACAGAGTACAGGATTCAGCAGTCTGAAACAGCATAGACTGAGCAGGCATGCTGGAGGAGAACAAGTCTGGTTTAGTGTTTGATGAGGTGACTATCACAAGCTCCCTATCTTAATTTTTTCTTTTCTTGCTTGTCTTCCTTTTACTGTTTGCTATAAACCATTCTGTGCTTGATATTCAGTCACTCTCTTTTCTCCTCCAAAGGTTTTGTGGGTTTTTTGGTACAATGTGGAATCAACTTACTCTCATACAATCTGCAAAGAAATTCAACAAAACCTGCAATCCAAGCTGTGAATCTTTGAAAAAACAGACTCAAATATCAACATCACAACTGTGTGCCCACATCTATTTCATCCTGTGACAGTATCATAAGTTTATTACAGAGCAACTATCACTCCACAGTAGCACTGGAGACTGGCTTTCAGCAGTAAACCCCATAAAATATTTTTATAGAAATAAGAGTTAAAGAATTCATCTACCTCTCTACTACAACATAACAAGTTGTTTCCTTCACACATACATTATGTCCCTTTAAAATGACAAAATATATGTGACAACTTTGGCATACCTAATTACTAGATCACAAATAAATACATTTCCAGCTGAAAGATAAAATATACTGGAGGCATGAAACATTTCTGTCAATAACTGATGTAAAACCTTGCTACCTATGTAGCAACTAAACCCCATATTAATCATATTTATTTGCTTACATGCTATCAATGTATTTCTTAGCACCACACCCGCTGAACTACTCCCATTTCTTTAATCAAAATCTATTTCTGGCCCATATGAAAATCTGTGGCTTATAATCATGAAGTACATCTTGGGACTATGTCCCTTTCGAAACTTTTTAATGTTTATTTAGGATCAAGTCCAGACTTTATTAAATCTTGGAAAGAGTCTTATTTAGTTTTAAAGTGCTTGTTTAACCCACTGGGCAGTATGCACTGCCTCAGTCCATGGCTGCTATGTCTGAAGGCCTTGGCCCAAGCTCAAGACAAAAGTGTGAAGATTTCCATTACCATCTCCTGCATGAGTCAACAGGGAGCCATCACACTCCAATCACACTCATGAGAGACTCTCTGTGCTATGTTTCGAAGTGTAACTGTATATTTAAAAGAGAATGAAAGATAAGCCTTGACAGATGCATTTCATTGGCATTAAGTGAAATGTTAAGAGCACGTGATAATGAAGAACTGGCTGGATCCCTTAAATCCCAGACATCTCTAGAATATTTATTTACATAAATGTAAGTTTATTCCATCTGATTTTTTACAACTAACAGAAATTGCAGAAAGGAGAACCAAAGCATTATCCAGTTCAAAGTACAAATACGCTGAATTAGCAAAGTCAAGAGCTAATTGTTACTGGCTCATAGAGCCTCTGCCCACACTGGGCAGCGAGGAAGTGATGGAAAAACTCTCTCTATATCAACAAACAAGCTCTGAACTAATTTAAGATTATAAATGCTTTTTCCCATTGGTGCAGCTATCTGAGATATTGCTTCTTAACTTACTTAGATCATAAAGCAAATTATAGAGCAACAATACTTGGATATTTACTACAACAATCCCACCTTGAGCTCCTGAACAAACCATGGCAAGTTATTTACATACTCTCATAGGCTTTCCGACTGTGGTCTCAAGCCTGCTTATGTGTCAGTCACAGACACATGACAAGCTTCCACAGCAGCTCCAGAAAACCACATTAAATGCTCTTTTCTAATTAAAAAAAAAAAAAAAGTTCAAAAAGCAGCCCAAGTCAGATGCAAAAGAAAACACCTTGGAAATACAATTTAAAGTATTACATACAGTAATATTTAAACAACATTATAATGACTCATGTAACTCTCTTAAATAGCCCCAGTGAAAGCAAGAGGATGACTTTAAATATAAGGTTCAAGTAATATGGTTTCCAGGTTAATAAAAGAAACATATTCTTCTAGGTATTCTCCTATAATGATGAAGTCCTAAAGAGATTAAATGACTGTGAAAGGCTTTTTTCCCCTTTTCCAAAATTCATATTCCTCTTTTCAATTTCACTTTGAGTTACACATTTCATACATTCAGTTCATGAATGCAAATGTAATCTTACACTATGGATCATGGCCCCTCTGGAGCAGGGACAAAGGAGCTAAAAGGAGATTGAGAATTGTTAGGCAGCAGTAATCTGCAAGAACTGAGTTCTTCCAAGGTGGAGAAATGAGAGCAGGCTGTGATAAGTGACTACACATGGTTTCACGTGCTGGGAAAGTGCTCATCTAATGCAATTGTTTACAACAGCTCGGATCCTCCAAAATGTTTGTGTGAGCCAGTAATTACAGATGCACCTCAGACTTCACATAGTAGAGGAAATAAGTTGTTGTCAACTCAGGGGGTCACTTAAAAACAGATAAACCAAAAAGAGGTCAGGATTTTCAGTTTAAAAATGCCAAGTACTCAGATCAAATACTCTGGAAGTCTACAATTGGAATTATTGCTGCACCGTACACAATGATTCAGATTTCTGTAAGTACAAGTGACAGGGGCTGAAAGTCAATGGAAGCTAGGCTGCAATTACACACTCACTAGCAGTACTGGCTACAGCAGCTTATCTCATCTTCCACAGTCCCAGCCACTTATTCCTGCCCTTGCATAGCAGGCAGTACTGTGCTTGAGAAGGTGTTTGTATGCCCATCTCATGACCAAAAAAGGAAAACTGGTCAAAGTGTAAAACAATTCCATTAGAAAAATAACAGTGTTTGTTATTACTGGGGTTGAGAATCAATGAGACAGCTGAGAGATTACACTGATTAAGTTATGCTGCTGCCACAAAGTTGTTCAGCAGCTACATCCACCCAGCAAGAGTTGCCACATCTCCCCACAAAGCTCAACCACATCTCGTGCCAGTGTCCTGGGTGCCCAATTTCAGGTTGGGTTTTTTTTTTTTTTCCCTTTTTAACAGGAATATAAGAATAAAGAGTAAAAAACAAGGATTACATTGGCCTTCTTAGCCACAAGGACTCACTGCTGGCCCATGGACCCCCAGGTCCTTCTCTGCAGAGCTGCCTTCCAGCAGGTCAAACCCCACAGCCTGTGCTGGTCTGTGGGGTTGTTCCTCTCTAGGTGCAGGACCCTGCATTTGCCCTTGTTGAATTTCAGAAGNACAGCCTGTGCTGGTCCGTGGGGTTGTTCCTCTCCAGGTGCAGGACCCTGCGTTTGCCCTTGCTGAATTTTAGAAGGTTCCTCTCTGCCCATCTGTCTGAGCCTGTCAAGCCCCTCTGAAGGCTGCACAGCCCTCTGGGGTACTGGCCACTCCTCCCAGCCTTGTGTCATCAGAAAACTTGCTGAGGAAACATCTGGCCCTTCAGATAAATAATTGACAAAAAAGGTAAAAATACTGAGCGCAGTACAGAACCCTGGGGGACATCTAGACCCTGTGCCAATGATCCCTCTGGGCCATCCCTCGGCCATCCCAACCCATCCCACTCTCTGGCCGCCCAACCCACACTTCTTGAGTGTGCTGGTAAGAACTTCATGAGAGACAGCGTCAAAAGCCTTGCTGAAGTCAAGGTACACATTATCCACTGCTCTCCCTTTACCCATCCAGGCTGTTTCAAGAAGCAAAATACCCTCTAAAATAGAGAAAATTTCAACTCTCCCTGGCAGTATGTATACATAAGAGATACCATTCTGTACTTAGTGCAGTTTCAATATTGGAAAATAAGTCTGTGACTATGATGTTCTGAAAGACTTCAACCCAGTGCATTCCCTCTCCCTGAAGAGATTGATCTCTCTTGGTCTCACATTTGTCTTCCAAAAATCAACTGGACACATATCACTTTTCCAGCAGAAAGTTATTTACCAGTAATATAAAGTGGCTTTTCACACAGGACGTCCCCTTTAAATTGTTTCTCTGAAGCAGGCAACAGAGCACAAGGTTTGTGTATTTTGTCTCCTTTCCTCCCTCACCAGGATTTATAATGGAATAAACCCAAGGCAACTACTGAAACACTGGGCTGTGGTGTTTGAATTCACGCAGAGGTAATTTTTCCTGTTGTAAAACAGATGGAATTATCTTTAATTTGTCAAAGTGCAACAAGGGGTGACTGGTCCCCAAAGGCCAAAGTAACCATGGCAAGAACCTCACTGAGCAGTGCTCCATTGCAGCACACCAAGTGACATGAGTCTGGCTGGAGATGGAGGCCTGTTCAGCTGTGAGTCCAGAGGTTAAGGCAGTGTCCTGGTGATGAGCCAGGTCTGAGCTCCAGACACACCAGGCTCATGTCAGAGTTCAGACCATGGAGCACACGGCCAGACAGGCAGACCTGCTGTGGCAGCAGAGCTGGGGACAGCTGCACCCATGGTGTGGTTCACGCCATGATGATCCCCAAAGAGCTTGGTCATGGCCACCAGAGCCCACCAGTGCCTTCAGGGCACACAATTCCAAGAGGATTGAATGGGTTTTGTTGTCAGTTTGATTTTGAATTTAAAAACTAAGGAGAATTTGAAATTTGAAATTTTGAATTTGAAANACAATTTAAAAACACTGAAAACTAAGGAGATCATGGCTAAGCTCTTCTGAATGCTTTCCTGAGCTGAGTTCTTAACACCTATCTAATCTGGTGGATTCAATTTGCTTAGCTTTTAGAATATATTATTTTTCAGGGGAAAAAAAGTGTTTTCCTACAAAATATGTTACTATTTGTTGTTGTCAATTTATTATTAACATAACTGGTACAAGATTTCAAAGACTGTGTTCTGAAAATAACCCTAATGTCCATAGGCCTTTAAAAGATAATCATGGGGTATTAGGTAAATATTCTCTCTAATCAGAGGAAAAATCTTGCATTAATGCCCTTTCACATTTGAAAGTCCATGTTCAATTGCCCTTGAAAGATTCTCCAAATGACACTGAATCAGTTACACTCCACAGAGACTACAGAACTGGGCCTGGTGGCAAAAAAAAATAGAAAATAACTTTGCTGCAAGTCCATTAGCCAGTTTGCTGCCACCTATTCATACCAGTTTGCCGAATAATCTTCCTCACAAATCTATGCATTAACAGGAAGTATTTTTAGCTATCACCAAACACAAAGAACTTTAATAATAATAAAAAAAGCTGAATTCTAGTGTGCTGGGAGCTGCATGCCACCACATCCATGCTAAAGCAAATCTCTGAAGTGCTCTTTTGTTTTATGTTGCTCTCTGTTTTACTTCTCACATCTCTAAATCCTTTAAAAGCATCACCTTTTTTCTTGTGCAGCCTTCTGTGCTTTTGTCTAGTTGCCAAATCATGACAAAGCCAAGATACACTTTTGTGCTAAAATTCAGTGTTGATGTGCTTGCTCTTCATTACACCGACCTGAAGTTTCCCAGGAATTATCTGTAGAACAGCTCTCAGTTATTACTTGTTCCAAATGTGAATAGCTCTCTATGCTCCATCCCACTTCTTCCTGTGGATATGGTTTTTCAGCTTTATGGCTGAGAGCAGACTTTTGTGTACCTGTCAACACTTTTAAAAAGTTTTAAGCTATCCACACCTCTTTCAGGCACAATAATTGAGACACAAGGTACTTCTTGGGATTTTTAACCTTTGCTGACAATCGATTCCACAAAAATTATTTATACTCACTTTACTGCTGTCATAAAATAAATTAAATGCGATGGACATATGGTTATTTTGAAGCAATGTGTTTTAAATGAACTCTTAAGAGGTAATGTTGCACACTAGCCAATCAAGTACTTTGATATAACTCCAGATACTCTATTAATTCTGAATTATAGCCTTCATTCCTAAATCTTCTTTCAGATCTCATGTCCTTAATATACAATGAAGAGCACTTATGGGAATTGGAAATAGAGAGTTCATACTTATGGCTGCAATCCATTTTTTTATTAGAAGTCAAAAATCAGCCCATCAGTCAAAGAAATACAATTTCCTATAACAGTTCATGAGGTATGGGATAGAATTTTTCTACTACTTTTGAAGTCCTTGATAAGATAGGCTCCTTAGTTGGGAAATCCCAAAATCAGAGGCAACAACCAAGACTAGAATGATGCTTCAATTTGCAGATAGAGGAATTAAACTTGGTTTGCCTAGTTAAAATCTAACATTCAGGACCAAAGTCTGCTGTCTTTTCCCCTCAGCATATAGTATTACAAGTACTTTATCTCTAAAGTCAGATATATTACATGCTGAGAGATTGCTTTAAATGTACAGTTTAATATTTAAATCTATAAAGAGTGGCTGAACTAAAAAAATACAAACGAACATAGAACTAAACTAATATGGAATGTCAGTATGACTGTGTGTCTGTGTCACTGCATTATCTGTATTCCCCAACATGAGGCAGAAAGCAGAACAGAGAAGAGGATGATGGTCTTGACAGAACCCCTTACAGTGTAGGCAATTATGCTGTTGAATATGAAGTCAAAATAACAAATTGCTCGTTAAATAATTTTAAGTGATACTTTCCTGGAATATTCTTGTAACAAGATTCAATGCCCCTGTCAAAATTCCATGTCTCCTGTCCTACAGACTGTGGCAAGCAGATTAATAACTGAAAGCGTAATGCACTGTTATCTTTCATTGTTATCCTTCACTGACAAATGATGAGGTCCCAGATACATAACTTTTTTAAATCTTGGACTTAAAAAAAAGACATAATCATGAATGAAACCACTAGAAATTTTACTCTTAATAATCTGTGAAAGACTGTGCTGATGTTGGTACACTTTGCTTCTGGCTTAGTTCTTTGAACACAATTACTATTATGAGTATTGGAAGAGATGAAGGATTCTGATATTAACCTATATCTGTCTGCTTTAGCAGGCCTAACTTGGTTTCTTTGAACTGAATGGCACTCTATAATTACATTTTCCTACACTGGCAAATTTCACCCTTGGATCCACGCGCATGGACAGGACTGGATTGCAGAATTGCATGGCACTTCTGCAAGATGTTTGTATCTGCTCTCATTTCAGCTTAAGCCCTGTATTTATTTCAATTTAGCTGAAGCTGCATAGGAACATATTGAGGGTCAATTAAGTTTAGGCACACAAACAATAATATAGATACATGTGCTGAAAACTTGTGAGCAGTAACAGCTGTACTCAGGGCCTTGGAATAAACTTATCTAAAAGGGAGACAGAAATCTCATCTCACACTTGTGATGGACTAAGAGCATAGATTCCATTGATGAAAATGAGCTGATGAGCTGAACCTGTAACACTACCAACATTCAGAGGTAAAGTCCTCATAGGATGTAAACCCTTTGCCCCCGTTTAATTAAGGAAGACTGTGCTAAGACAAGACCTTATGGTAAGAGTCTTATACCACCAAAATCAAACAGCTGAACTATTCAAGATTTCATCACCTGACATTTGTTTGCACAAACAATTTGGCACATGCCTATGAACAATGGATGCTTCTGTGGAGGCAGGATTGTTCATTACCAGGGTAGAGACTGAATTATTCATGGAAAATAAATTATTTAGAACCACTGCTTTAAAGTACTGCATGCCAGTTTGGGCACTTATTACAAAAAGGGTATTAATAAATTAGAGAAAATCTGAAGTAGGCAAGCAAAACAATGAACATGTTGTAAAGATAAGGCTCAGAGGCGATGGTGTGAAAATGCTTTGTTTATACCTGGCAGGAAAGGTGAGAGTACACTTTTCAAGAATAATTCCTCATGACAAGGTATTACTTACAATGAGGAAGGGACATATAAAAGGATTAATAGCTTGAATCTAAAAATAGCATTAAAGCCTCAGAAGAAAGCTAAAAAGTTTTTTTAAAAATTACTGATAATATAAACCTAAAGTTAAGAGAAACAGAAGCAATAACAAAATTGTTAATTACTTAGAAATACAGAGACATGGTGAGACAGGTATTTCAGATATTCTACTACATTTCACAGAAAAATTCAAGCTACAAAGCTCAGGTTACAATTAAAAAATAAAAAGAAAAAAAAAGAAGGAAGAATAACCTTAGTAATCATTTGCCACAAGACACTGGGGAGAAGAATCTAAGTGACAAAAGTCTGAAATGAACAGATCAGACAGTCTGAATCAGTGCCATCCTCAATAAAAGGAGACATGTTGTGAAAGGAGGGGAAAAGCTGGCCACAAAAGGCATTAGAGGGATTCATTCTACACAAAGACTCATCTGTGCAGCATATAGAACACACTGTCAGGTAGCAGCAGGAATTCATAGGTGGGGGAGGTGTAAAACATAGTATTGAAAAATGTACTGGGACATAAAAATACCTCCCTCTATCAGGGAGGGGCAGGGAGCTGGGCAACCACCAGGCCACATTCACTACTTTTGTAACAAATCTTTGGTTCTGCATCCTTTCATGCCTGGTATACTGAGAAATTTCAAAGCCTGCCTATCTCTCACAAATGGCACCCCCCTTTACCTGACTATAATAATTATTTACACCAAAAATTTGAGAGAAAATAAAATTGTATTTATAAGACACATATGAATTCTTGAGATTACTTTAAGTTCAATACCTATTAAGCCCCTAGCATTAACCATAAAATATCACTTTCAATAGTGTTACCTTAGCCCATCCTTATCAGCTGACAATGAATTTTTGTTTGGGTTTTCTGGAGTGCTTTCCCTTTCCTCATTCAGATAAAAATTGTGCTACACTGAGTTTGTATCATTCTAATATTAAAACAGTCCAATCAAAAAGCAACAATAATGTTTTGTTGTCTCTTCAAGGTGAGTCTTGAATCTTGTTCTTCCCCCAACCTTTATTTACATCAGGAGAAAGCGTCCCACCAGCATAGAGCAGTTTGCACTCTCAGTAAAGACTGAATGAGTCATTTAATCATTTAAGGCACCCAAATTTGCAGAACAAGAAATGTAATATTATACAGTAAGCCTGTTAGTTGTGTGTCTTGTTACAAAGTAAGTAGGGCTGAAAAATCATTAGAAACACTTAGATAATCCTCACATTGGCTCAAATTTTCCAGTTGGAGAAAGGTCTTTCCCTATTAAAATGGCCCCAGACATGCATTAGAGCACTGGAGCTGTGAAATGAAATACCCTGAGGCTTCCAGAGCTTCACAGAAGCACTGTACTTACAAATGTTCCAAATATATCAGCTTGGTGACAATGCTGGAGCCCTTTGCCTGGCAGGATGAATTGCTATTGCCAGAGACAATTACAAAAGAAATTTTCAAAACATTTCAAACCATTCCATAAGAGCTGATTAAGGGAACTTTCTAAAGACGACAGAGAGAAAGGCTGGGAGCTAGAAATCACTGTATTTCTAGAGACAGGTAAAAATATTAACACTGATATTTGTATTGTGCCTTAAATTTCTAATGTTCAGTGAAATTTATAAAAAATATCTTGCACCCAAAATTTTTACAGTGCTGTGTGTTGCATTCTCTGTGGTTGAACTGTTCAATATCTCCAAGTCTTTGAGCCAAATGCCTGCTGTGGTGTATACCAGCAGCAAGTCACCCCTTTCTAGGAAACATGAGTTACAGTGCGAAGAGTAAAGGACTGACATAGGCAAGGGGAAAAAACCAACTTTCCAGTTGTTTGAGGTCTGGACTAGTCATCCCAGAGACTGCAGCCAAGCCATGGACTGTAATTTAGACATTTTGCAAAGACTTAAGCATTACGGTCAATTCATAAAGCCACAAACATACCCACTCTAAATTAGTTCAGTTTTTTTCAATACAAGAGCTACTGAAATATTTTCTTTGGTGAAAGGCAAGAACCTCATCTGTTGATTCTGCAGACTGTACTTTTGCCCTAGGAAAGGTTTGCAGAGCCATATCAAAGGCAAGTGCAAAGTGACTGTGACCATGAGAAGCCCTGCACCAACAGTTTATACTCTATGCTCCAATTAACAGTGCTTTTCTACCTTCTTTGCTTCTTCATCCAAAGCTGAAAATGGGCTAAGACCACATGGATATGCAGAGGCATTGCCTCAATGGCCTGAAGTTTTAGTAATCACGCTCATTTATTATTCTAACACATTTTTCTGTTGTAAAAACATTCCAGAAAATTTACTTTCCCTATTCCTACTTTCTCCATTCAGCTTCCTCCTGTACAGAAATTTCACAAATGTTTCTTTTCACTGCATGTGAAAAAGTTGAATGCAAAGAAATAAAATTAACATTTGCAGCTTTTCAGATTTTCTAAAAGCTTATTATCTGGAATATTGCAACCTGGTAAAAGAAAAAAATATATATATTTGGCCTAGTTCATTAATAAAACAAAAGAGACTCCACAGATCTTTAAACAACATTCTATGAATCCACCAAGTCTTATTGTTATGAAAAGTCTCATATTAAACCTGCTCTACTGAAAAATATTGCTTGACAAGGAACAAGTTCAGTTCATTTAAGACTAATGTTGCTTAGAGCTTGCCATCAACCCTGACTCAGGCACCACGGCAATCCTTCCATTTGTTACAGACAGATCATTCCCGAATTTACCTAAAGTAAAAAATCAGAAAATTGCATTTCAATGTCATACATTTTCAGAGTAAGTAACTGGTAAAACCAGAATGATACATTTTCCCACTTGTAACGCTTTCAGTCAATGAGACTGTGGATCCAAGCAGTGCTGACTGCACAGCACCTTTCTACACACACACAGTCCCCTGCAGCAGCACCTCTTGTTCCCAGTATAGCAATAGTGTAACCAATTTCATGCCAGCACCGGGAAAATCAGTATGCACAGAGTGTTGGTTCCCTACTGAAAAATTAATTAGTGCTATTTGTATGCATCACTCAACTTTTTGTAACGGTGAACAAGAACTGCATAGCTATTTCCTAAATTTTGTTCTAACTTTTTTGCACTGTTTTAAAATTCAATAAACACAAATCACTGGTGTTTTATACAGCTAAACAACAAATTGCTTTACCATGACTCCTACATTTATTTACTTAATGGAGACACTTATAATGCAAAGTCCTTTGAATACCAATGCTTATTTCTGTAGGTGCTCTCTCCTAATTTTAAGGGTTGTAAAAGGAGTATAACAAAAGAGAAAAAAATATAAATTACTCTGTACTTTAAATTCCCCTACAGTTTCCATATTTCATGCCTGTAATTTCAGAATTTGCACTTCAAGCATGGATATGGCTCAACATCTCATACAAAACAGCAGACCTCACGTAAAGATGTTGAGACAGTTGATCTCCATGCATCTAAGTGAGATTTCAATCTGGGATCATCTGGTATAAAGAGAGGACGAACACTGACTGAGGAAACTCTACACAGAGCATCAGTATTTTTATTTCACAGGTATTAAAATTAATTTGTGCCTCACTTAGCACTATTAACATTCACAGCATTATAAGTAGTGAAATAAAACCCTGAATAGCACAAATAAGCAGCCTTACCAAGCTTGCCAGCAAGAACACAAAACTCCCAGCAGTGAGGCATTTTAATAACAACATTTAAATACAATACCTAGAAGTACTGTCTATGACTGATTGTTATGTTAACACAACTATAAGACATGAGCTATTTATTTAGGCCTTCAGTAATCCTGTATCATATCACTGATGGTCTTATCCTATTCAAGATCAATCTTAAATGCTTAAGCCTTTCAGATGGGCTAATGTTGCCCCTCAGTCTTCATTGCAGTGGGAATGAAGGGCAAAGTAAATGATTAATGGAGCATTTCATCTTTTTTTTTTTCATCACAAACTGTGAAAAGGAGTTTCCATTTGACTGCCCAATTTCAGCCCATTTGGAAGGAGATGATATTGGCTGGATTGGCTGGGACACATGGTGAGAGGCAATTCATGTGCAATGTGTTTGTGGAGACAAAGCCATCAACCAGAAAAGTAACAGCCACCATTCGTCTACCACCCATTACCTAAAGGCCAAAGTGTCAGCAAAATTAATGTATGGATAGTCAAGAATTTCCATCTATCTTTTTTCACAGATGCCATTAGAAGGAAATGCTGCAAACCTAGGCACACACAAAGCAGGTTTAGCTGTCCAGACAGAAGCTACTGTGGTCTTCTAAAGCAATCTCTAGTTTGACATATATTCACACAAAACCAAAAAAAAATTAAAACCCCTCAAATTTGTGAATATACCAGCCTAAAGTTTGTCCATGAAGGCAGATGGCAAAGCAAGTATGACTGAAGTTAAATATTTACTAAACACTACATTTGAAATATGCTAATGGCTGAACTGATAACTGTATTTTTTAACAAAGCAATTCACTACCTGCTAGTTGCATGTCTCTTTTCTGAACCTTAAGCTCAGATAAGATTTTGGAAGCTAAAATGTTAAGAGTCAAGCCAAATGTCTGAAAAAGTTAATAGCTCTACTCTTGTTGGAGCAAAATACTAGGAATAATCTGCCAGTGTTCCAGATATAGTCAGTATCTAAGCAATCAAGTCAAAATCTAAAATTAAATAGATGTTAGGTTTAATCTGTGGTCCCATATGATTGTGGTGGTATTTGCAATTACCAAGAATTAATAGTGAGTTAGATACTGGGCTAATTCTAGAAGATTTAAGATTTAGCTTTCCTCCTCCACCTCTCAGTGCTACAAACTTGGACACTAACTTCAGGAAGAGGAAGAAAGTATGTGCTACATTCTACATGAAAAGCTCCAAGTGCTATTTATCGACAAAAATTGATGAACAGCTCTTCTGGGAAAAGGTCTCAAACCTCAGCTCAGATTTAAATGTCACTTAAACTCTATTTTCACTGGTTCAAACTAGCCAACTGCAAAACTGGAGATCTGCTATTTTGAAGACTTACTCCCCAAACTCCTCCCATCTGCTACCAATCCTTCCAAATAGCAGCAGTAAAACCCAGGGGAGCATCTGGAACAGTCTTATGGGCAGAAACACCTAATGAGTAGCTCTAGCACTACAGCAACCTTGACTGGATTCATTTCAAAGTGACTTTTATCAGCAAAGACTAGGCACAGCTAATTAAGAAATATTCATTCAGGCTTATTATTTTTTCACAAAAGAGGGCTAAGCAAATGCAACTGTATTTAGATGACCTGTGAAGCCTGTTTAAAATCTATACAGAGGACAGAATCCAAGTAATAATTTCATACAGACTAAAGCAAAGTGATACTTACTCCTTCTGGAATAGGAACTAGCAGAGCATCATTATAATTTTAAAAAAAGCTCAGATGAAACATTATTACCTGATCAAGAAGGTATCTGCTCAGGGATACAGAAATACTTCTAAAGAGATCAAAAGAAAGCACATGAAATTCAAACAAATAGTTATAAAACAGAGACCCAAATCAGAGGGGATCTTGCGCCACTTTACAGCCAAATACAACAGAGATGATGTAGGAATGAGATTATCAAATTTGCTAAAGGATTATTTCACCTTTTTTTTCTGTCAGTCGATACATTAAAATACCACTGCAGCAAATGACACACCAATCTTACTGAGTAGCTAACCTGGTGGAGCATTAATGCTCTCCCAAACACACTGCTGCTCTCCACCCCTCCAGCGCCTTTGACAAACTGCTCGGCTGCTCTGCTGCCCTACTCTAACACAGCGTGCTGATGGCTTCAGTGGGTGCACAGGCTGTCCCTAGCCCTGCTCCCCTGCCGCAGGCCATGGCTCCCAAATTGGCACCAGAACTCTGGGCAAGAGCAGGGAGTCAGAGAGACAAAGTGCTGCTAAAACACCCGGCTGTCACCTCCTGCTGTGCCCGAGGCTGTCGGCCGGCCCATGCCCTGCCCGCTCTCCCTGCAGCCACCGCAGTATCGACCCCTGACACGGGCATGGGTGGGTGGCCTCTGCCTGGGGGTGGACAGGGAAAGGAGCTGCCCCTTGCTGTACCAGAGGAGTTTCTGATCATTACATTGCCTGTGCAACTCCAGCCTCAAGATACACATTGGACATAATGAGGACTAAGAAACCCAACCCAGCACACAACCACAATACCCCAAGCCTTGCATTTGCTGTCCACTTACAAATGATTTCAAACCATTCATAGTGATGGTTTTAATCATTTTCAAAAAACACACAGCAGTGTGAAGGCAGTGCTGCTGTGTGGCCTGTGTCCATGCAGATGCTCTGTCCTCTAGAACAGAAGCTGTGTAACATATTATGCTCAGAGACAACTGATTGTACATTCATCTAACCCACATGACCACCCTTCCATATGCAGCTCCATAAAACAGATATGCATGTAACAAAGCAAAATCCCCACAGTCATTGCACAAGCAACATTGTAAAGTCAGACTTCTTTTTCAGTAAGATTAATTTTAATGAACTTACAAATAAAACCAATGAAAGCCAGACAAATTGAAGAGATTAAAGTGTAACATCAAGACAGGCTAGAGAAATTGTGCTGTGAATAATTAATCACAAATCAAAAGTCTTCTGAAGCCAATTATTTTCCTAGGATTCTTTCAATTGTGAATATTCACTATGGAATGACCTATGCCTTTCCCATTTATGCTTCTCTAAAGCACATTACAGGTACTACTAGCCATATCAGAGATTCCCCTAATTCAGTATTAAATTCCTTGTGGCAGCAGGGATTGGGAGTGGTGGGGTTTTTGCTAATTGATAAATCTTACAATTAACTCCTTTGGAGAGATTTTCAGCCATGAAAAATCCACGATTTTTTAAATGCCTACAAAATGATCTGTATTCTGGGATATCCCATCAGTTCTCAATTACAGGATGGGCAGAGACTGAATGAAAGAACTTTATCCAAGTAGAAGGATCATAGATTTGTAGAAGGGTATTGGTTAGAAGGGCCCTTAAAGAACATCCAGTTCCAAATTCCCTGCCCTGGGAAGAGACACCTTCCACTCCACCTGCTCAAAGCCCCATCCAACCTAGCCTTGAAATCTTCTGGGGACGGATGATACTGGAAGGCTCCTAATTCCAGCAGTACACAGGGGTATTACACCCTCCCAATGCAAGTGCATGCATTTCTACTGCAAACATGCACAGTTGTGCCCAGGTTCTCAACAGCAGATTGGGAACACTGGCCTTTTTTGCATTGCATGCCTTTTTTTTTTTTTT
>VWYP01005542.1:226328-264428 GCA_013400435.1 Pycnonotus jocosus
ACAGCACACATTTACTTAAGCAATTACTGTCTGCTGTCTTCTGTGTACTAAGCATTTGGACTGCTTTTTTTACCTCTTCAGTACATCTTCAGAAACAAGGTCTCAGCAGAATCTTCTTTCTTTTAATTGCCTAGTTTGATGCTTTAGTCTTTTCAAAATGCTCCCTGTGTTCTTTAAATATTTAAGGAGGATACAACCCCTTCATCTTTTGAAAAGGCCAGATTGTCATCCAAAATGCTTTGTTCCAGTTTGAAGTTCCATTGAACCTGAAGCACAAATTCCACAAAACTGTCCTGATCTCTCATGAAGTTGCTCCCCTGCCTCTTTCCTCCACTGACAACATGATTTCCCACCCCTCTTTCCAATACCCCTTTTACACATGAGAAGCTCTGTTAAGCAAATGATTCATCCTCAGATTTCTCATTGCTCACATGTCTCCTGAAGACCCCCTACTGCCATTTACATTATACTAAACCCCTCCACCCCCCCACCCAAAAAAACCAAAAAAAACCCCACCCCAAATTCTCTTTTCTATTAGGTTTTGGGGTTTTTTTGTCCATCATGCTGTGCTTGCATGTGATAGCAACCCCTTTAACCAACTGCTTTCTCCAGGAGTTCTTTTCAGTCTTTATGCTCTCCAAGGAAGTTTCTCTACTGTATGAACAAAGCACACAGCCCCAACAAAACACATGGGCTAAATACTGAAATGTAGAAAGATGCATTAAGCTGGGCTCTTTTTCCTGCGGCTTTGTTTAATTTCTGACATTAGGAGATCTCAGTGGAAGCGTGCCCCTGAAATGCTTTATAGAGTCACGGTAAGGATGCAGGTGAAGCTATTTGATGCTGAAAAATATCAAAGGAATTCCAGTTAGAAAGTACAGGGAAAAAAAAGACAAAAAAAGACACAAGGACATATAGAAAAAGTATATCTGGGAAAGAAATGCAAAGGCAGAGCAGGCAGATAGGAAATGTAAATACTAATCTTAGCAAATCACTGAACATTAGAAGACAAAATGTCCATAAGCTAAAAACCTATCCAAATAATTAGAAAGGTCAGTAAAATTGATGCATCCTGTTTTAGCTGGGGACAAAGTTCACATCCTACCTGTACAGGTTATGTGGTCACTTCTCCTGAGCTGGAAGCACACAGGTGAATTTGAATGTTGTTGTACAACATGTGAATAAATGGCATCAGTGCCATTTATTCTGCAGTGAAATGCATGGTTAGGAAAGCATGTGCATGGAACACATTTGCTTAATGTTTAAAATATTGATATAGGATCTTCCATTGTTTTCTTTATTGTATTAAAGTACCTATCTCTTGAATGATCAGTAACTCAGATCAAGTCTTGATTTGAGAAGAGGCTTACAGCAGCAGCAAGTAAGCTTTAGATAAACACGTAAAGTGGAGTTTGTTTTGCCTTACAGATATAGGGCAAGCATGGTGGAAGCTGATGATTTCACAGCATGGCAACACTTCTCTCTCAGCAATTCACAGAGCTACTATAATCAAATCACAAAAAACTGCAGCTTTCACAGGTTTCTTTGATTGTTTTCCTGTAATTAAAACACACATCGCACAATACATTTTCTACACTGTGAAAAAAATTCACTTTTACTTCTATCATCTCTTCTGAAGGTTTATTGCATTGCCAAAGCTGTTTTTTCAAGTGTTTACTGAGGAAAAAAGAAAACAATTCTCACCTTTCAGCCTCTTACAAGGTTCCTCTCTGAAAACACTTCACAGAGAGCAAGCCCAGCTTGCACCCACTCCCCTTAACAGCAGACCTCAGGAGGCAGCTTGGGAGAAAAGGCAGAGAACAGACATGGAAAACAAGGTAAGAAAGAAAAAGGAAAGCTGTGAGGAAAAGAGCAGGTTCAGAAAAGACCTGGCTCGGTGCACAGCCTTTCAAGGCCACCAGCCCAGTGGGAAACATGTTCAAGAGAGCACCACACTGCTTCTGGGAGCGCTCCTGGGCACGGGCTGAATCAGGGAAGGCCAGAAACAAAAGGTGTTTCCCACTGTTCCCCCAGTACATCACCTGCCCAGAATTCCTACCAACTGCAGCCCTAACAAACAGCTCTTTGGTAAGTTCAAATAGAATGAATTACAGAGGCAAAATTAGGGATAAAGGAAGACAAAAGGTAATGTGCTGGATTTACTAAACAGTATTTTTTAAAAGAATATATCATGTGTTCCACCTGTCAGTTCCTGTCCAAAGGAATTACATACACACATAAAAAACATTACAGAGAGAAAACTCATCATGAGCTGTACAATCTTTCACAGGTGCTGGAAAGTAATTTTTTTCTGCAGTGACCAAAACCAGCTTTACATCTCCTCCACCCCTTTTTCACCCCTCTCCCTCAGGAATTCTCATGCAACTCTTAAGCCTGGTTAGTATCACTCACCTCTGTGCACTGAGTGCCATGAACTGTCCAGAAACTGAGGCACACTCTGTATTTGCTAGTTGACTGCTGGCTTTGAAGAGGAGAACATATTGGCAAGAGTTTCTCCTGCAAATGCATCATTTAGCCCTGGCAGTGGCTGGGAAGCTGCTAACACTTTCAGAAGCTTTCAGACCCTATTCACAAGCCTCATGGTGACAGGTCTGAGAGACAGAGGCTGTAGTCTCAGGACCAACTGCTACATGCTGGTTTTCAGCAACCACCTCCTCTGGAAGTGTTGCTCAAGACAAAACCAATTAGAATTAATAACAGAGACAGGTAGGGAAATCCTGAGGGAGACATCCCTTAAAGTAAAGGCTTTGCTAGGGCTAAATCCAGATCAAACAAATCAGTGAGGGATGTGCTTAATAAGCAGTAGTTACTTATTGTTGTGATTAATATTAAAGTTAAGTATGATGTCATTATCTTTTGCCTGCTTAGTGTACTTAGAATCCACAGACTGGAATAGAAAGGCACAAAATATCCTGCCTACCCCAGATGCACAGAATTTTTAAATGCACAATGATACATGTATTTAGATGGCAGTACTGGCAAAACTCTTGACCTCTTTGCAAAAAAAATTCCTTTTATATGAGTGTTCTGATTAAAACAGACCTCCTGTCATGGGAAAGAAGCTACCAAGTCATGAGTCCATTTTTTAAAAATGGATTAAAATGAGAAATATGAAAATTCATCAAACATAATAAGGGAATCCATTAATCCAATCAGAGATGCCATCTTTCAGAGGCATTGTCAAAACAGGAGTACCCCACCTGAGGATACACAAGAAGACAGAAGTAGAGAGTAATGACTCAGGAGGCTGACCAAACCCGTCAAGGGGTCTTGGCAACAACAACTTGAAGATATCCAAACGCCATTTGCCAACATTTCACATTTTATCACTCATTAATGGATAACTCAGCTGGAGGAAAAAATTATGAAGAGTGTAGATGGGCAATGCTCAATATTTGAATAATGGATCATTTCCATTATGTTGTAAAAAGAATGTAAAATTGCATGGTGATCTATTAATCAGATTTAGTGATGGATAACTAAAATGATGAATATGGATTATATATTTTAATGAGTGGTACATTTAACAAGCATGAACATTGGTGAGTGTGAACATTGGTGAATGAATAGCAAGGCTTAAAAAAGTTTCAGCTCTGACAAATATAACTAGAACTCTTTCTAGCATGCATATTATTAGTGTTTTAAGATTAAACAAGATCTATTGGAGCATGTAATTGTTGACAGATAAAGAGATCTTAAGTCATGTAAGCAGTTTCCTCTTGCATGGTGAATATATTTCAGAGTCCATGTTGTACTGTATGGAAATGTATTTCCTACAGCTAAACTGAACTCAAGGCTGGCAGTGGAAAGAACAATGAAAAAATACAAGCACCACTCAAATTTTAGTATAAGCCAATTAATAGTTATGAAAGGAAAGCTCAAGCGAAGCAATGAAGACTCAAAGTCCCACTAGGGGACAATCAGATGCCAAGCTGTCCAAGCCCCAGGTAAACAATACTGGAACAAAGACACACACCCACACAGCTACAGCAATCCAGCCACCAATCTTGCCCCCAGCTCTTGGTTACCCCATCTCACTTTCTCCACAGCATCCCAAGTGCTCATACTCAAATTCAAGCATGTTATTTTTCATCTGTTCATGCACAGTGCAATAAAGATTCTTCCCAGCAAAGCTCCACTAGTTCTCTACCGATTCTGTAGCAAACACAGAACTCACTTCACATCAGAATCACTCTGTCTACCAAAGCTCAGGCTTGAGCTTATCCACCAGTGTCCTCTTTCCTTCTTTTTCCCCTTTTGCAGTCTTATATAGCTGCTGCACTAGTGTCAGCAAGAGAAACACATCATTCTCCTTCTCAAAGTACCTTCTGCAGCTGTATTAAATAGACAACATCTATAGATAATATCTAGACAGCTTGATAGCTATGAATTGCAAAGATCTTTTTACACTTTATAGTTACTGTTTCACTTCAGATATTTAGCCTTCATCACTCCTTCACTCCATTATTCTCACTAGTTTTTTGGCATCATGATGGTTGCACACTTACAAGATGGAGATATGAAAGCAATGACATGAAATTATACAATGGAAAACGCTTCTTTGAAAAATAAAGATCTTTAAGTAAAAGGTGAAAAACTATTCCCTGTTCCAGACAGAGTACACCAGAAACAACCTCTTGAGTGGAGCCTCTTGTGGAGGCAGAGATGGGAATTCAGATTTGTTGGCTTTCAGTAACAGGATCTCATCTCTTGACCTCCTCATGCAGTACTTTTACACAGCAGCAGACATGCTCAGAGTACTTCTTTGGTTTGCTACAAATGAACTGCAAAAAAAGTAGGACTTGGCTAAATACCATGACAGCTCCAGCTTACCTTAGCTTTCCAATTTTGTTAATTCAGCCACAGAGCTCAATATGCAATGATAACGTCAATGCAATTCTTTTTTTTTTTTTCACATATACTGATATGAGTAGTCTTCTCAAGAAGGAAATTTCCATTTTCCTTAGCACAACTGAGGTTTGCTTCTTTTCATTTTCCCACCCTAGGAAGAACAGTCTGCCCTGAGCCTCACTGGTAAGCAATTAAAATCTGGAAGCTTGCCAGCCTCTGTGGTACTGTGAATTCATTTCCCAAGTACACATGTAATTCTTGGAGCTGAAGTCGAGACAATAAAATGTGTAAAACTTAACTATATTATGACTCCTCACTCAATGACAAAGCCCCTTTCATACAAAGAAATTGGAGCAAATCAGCCAATAATGAGAAGTGCAGGCACTAATTATTTTATTACAAATCTGGAAATAGTGTGTAATTTAATTTTGGAAATTAAATGTTCTGATAGAATAATCATTTTTTCAAGCATGACATCATTAGCACTCCAGTTGTCTTTAACATTACTCAGTAATATATTATTCTCAACATTAAAGCTGAACAATATTCCAAATATTTGGACTTCAAAAGCTCATATTCTGTTTGCAACTATCAGTTTGATCCTCTCCAGATACTGCAGAGAAGTAAAAAAAAACCAGTGACAGAGGAGGGGGGACATTGTAAAAGCAATGTTTTAGAGGTAGCATAGCCCCGTAAATGCAATTAGTGAATCTTTGCCCTGTATATTGAGTGAAATACAGAAAAATGGGGATAGACTTGCTGGAGAGTTCACAGAAAGGTCATGGCCACAGATGTCAGTGCCCCAGCCCAGCCACATTTCACTGTAAGGCTGAACTGACTTCCAGCAACTTATCCCTGTGGATTGAAGGTGGATTTGGGAAAGCTTCAGGTTTCAGGCTGGAAACTGAAGAAAAAGGGCAGGGGGTGGGGGAGAGAAGGAGACTCATCAGCCAAACCATATTACATTTCCCACTGCACTCCCACAGCTCAGGCCTTGAAAGAAGTTAATCCTAACAAATCCATGTTATAAAATTTTTTCACCTAATTCATACAATCATTTTATTGTTTGTGTATGTGTACCTATCCCTCACAAAGATTTAAACTGTGGTGTGCCTTACATATATTGGAAGATTAACAAAGCTGCTACAGCATGTGGCTTGTAGGAATCAAAGAGAACAGATTTATTCCAATGTCCTATAACTGTTTCAAAATAAATTCAGTGATTTCACCTGAAATCCTATACAGTGTTCTATGTTATATAGTCATGATTATGACATTAAAGTTAAAGGTCAGTCAAGGTTTATTTTCTGGCCTTTGATAAGTGGAGGACTTATTCTGCTGAACCCTTTATATGCCAAAATTTAGCACTGTATTACTTGTGTTGTACAGTAAATGCAAGTTTGTTTCTGAAATGTGGTGTAGATCCATTATGGAGCAAAGGAAAACTAAGGACCTGAAAAAGCCTTCACACACTTACAGAGCAGTGCACATGAGTAAAAATGCTAAAAAGAGTCCTTCATTAAATGCTCAGTAATTTCATTAACCTAATCCAAAAATAGCTAATAAGGAATTAATATTCATTCACCAGTGTCTGCATCCTAACAAGAAAGACTTATGAATTAACCAATGTATTCTTTTAGGCCAAGGTTCAGCAAAACATAAAAGTACAAGTTTAAATCCATTTCTAGCTGAATAAGTCTGCTTTATGCTTAATCCAAAGGGCTAAATCCATTTATTAAAGAGCTAAAAGGGGTTTAGGGATGGAAAGATATAAAGTGATACCAGAGTGACTTAAAAGGCTGAAAGATTATTTTACAAAGATAAAACTTGAGGAAACAGGATAAGTATGCTGTATAATGAAAGCACATGCTATAGAGGGCTGATGTAACACTTTTTTATTTAATGTAGTACCATGACAAAGGTATTCTGAATGAAACAAAGAATGTATCAAATCAAACCTGATCAAGCAAAACAATCTTTCTTGAACAACTGATGCATGGATTTCTCTGTCACATCATAAAGAAATCAAGTAGAGAAGAATAATATTTGGCTCCTGGAATGATATTTAGAGAAATAGGAATTTCTAGAGTTACTAGCAAGTTCTCCATCACATTTTGAAAACCTTACTGAACCCAATTCCTCAGTGTCTCAACCAGTTCAGACACCAAAGAAACCTCTCAACCCATTCTGCACTTTCCTTTAAGCATTTGGCCCTCAGATGTTATACACTGGACTAACAGCATCATTGGTCCCCTAGGAACTGTGTGCTGCTGGAAGAGCAACATACAGATTCTTTTACATCTGCAAGACAAAATAATTTGGTTACCTGATAGTATAACTGCACTGTTGAAAAATCTGCCCTTTTACATTCTCCTTTTCTGCTTATGCACAGTCTTTATCTGTTTCTCTTAAACAGTTGAATTTTTTCCTCAGGCATACCTCTAAGTGATTTTTTAAAAAAAATTTTGTTCTTTTGCCCATTAAAGAACAGCTGCCATTCAGTGGGCCAAAAATGTACAACAGTGTCCAAGTGATATCCAAAGATCAGTGCTCAGGACAGGTGTGTTCAACTGAATGTCTGGATTTTGTCATGACAACAGCGTGACTTGCAACTAGTAATAATTATTTCTCCTGAAGCAGATCTGATAGCCTTACTCAGAACACATTCAATCTATAAAATTTCATACAGCAATGTAGACTGAATATTGATTTTGAAAACCCTAATACCAACAACTCATTTCTCATCAGCTCAAGACAGCTCAGAACCACTTACGGTATGTTACACTCGTTTCAGTAAGGTGCCCACCCTCATATAAAAAGACCAAAGTCATCACTGACTTATATTTTTTATTATTACATTTATTTTTAAATGTCAGTATTTTTTCTCTTACAAAGCATCACAGTAGTACAAAGTAACAGAATTTTTCCAAAATTGCTAACAGCAGAAAAAAGATTAGTGCTAGCACAGGTCTGAAGACCTGAAGAGCAGAGTAGGCTATTTTCTCCACAGGGGCTATAAGATAGTCTGGTTTTCCTGCTGTATCACTATAAAATGTAATGCAACGAACTTGTGAACGATTTATGTCAGAAACCAATACAGCATTAGACTCTGTTCCTTCAATAGTGAAGGCAGAAGATCCTACAATCAGTGGGGTTATCTTCCAAAATACAAAAACCCATTAATATTATTTTAATATAGCACAGACCATGGGAAGGATTGCAATCACCTTTTTATTTGAGTGAAAATTGAGAATAAGATGGCCTGCACTAAATGAAAAAGAAAACTTCAAACACATAATCTCTCCATTATAGCTATTTACTTTTTAATATAGAATTTTTTCTCCTGATATGAAGCTTAATTTATAAGCTGTTATTTAAGAAACTGATATAAAGACATCAAACTAAGCTATACACTTGATTTACAACAGAATGTTAATTACTAAAATCATTATGGTTATTTAAACTTTCATATTTT
Organism: Pycnonotus jocosus; assembly: GCA_013400435.1. NCBI lineage: Eukaryota > Metazoa > Chordata > Aves > Passeriformes > Pycnonotidae > Pycnonotus > Pycnonotus jocosus. The sequence goes on from VWYP01005542.1 coordinate 234,676, forward strand.
TATAGCTCTAAATATAGATAATTTCTCATAGAAAAATGCTATAGTAGCATAATTTTGGTTATGTAAACAAAGAATTTTAATATTCAAGGAATAAGCTTAACTCAATCAAAAGTGTCTATTCTCATACGGCTGATATCTGTTCAAATATGCTTTATTCTACACAGTCTAATGATTTGAGTCTCCTCACACATGCAAAAATTTCATTGTTCTATATTTCCATATCACTTGTGTGAGCCTTGTGTGGTAGTGCTTGATACCATTGCAACTGAGCAGTTAAAAACCAATCTGCAATTCAAATACTGACAAAAGCACTGCATGTACTTCTATTTTTTGTAATACTATAATGAAAATACCATACTGAAGACAAGCATTCTTATTTACATATTTATTCACTGTTGCAAATATGACTTCTACTCTTCCAAAAAGAAACTCAAGAAAAAGCTATGAGAAAGAGTGAAAGAAAATTAGTACATAATTCCATAAGCACTCACTCATAAAAACTACCCATCTATCCTTACTCCCCTTGCTCATATAAAGAAATTCCCATGCAGTGAAAAACATTTGCCTGTGTTTGCCTGATTTCAGTTCTCAGAGATCAGGACCCACAGGTTACACTTTCACTCTGCCACTGGCTTGTCTGTAACCCAGGGCAAATGACTCAATGTCTTTATCGTCTTTCATATGAAAAATGGGGCTGTGAATACTTCCTTTAGAATACCTGCTTTAGGAGGACAGTTACAGGGTTTATTAATTCTTTGTTAAACGCTCCAAGCTCTTCCAATTAAAAATGTTAAATAAATGCTACCCAGAGCACAGTTTCACAGTGTAACAATTGCATGCCAGTACTATAAATGGAAATGATTATTATTTTAAGAACAAGGATACATGAAGATTTCAATTACATCTTTAAAAAAGTTTTGTGAATAGCTTGAAGAAACTAGGCAACTATCACTTATGATCCCTTGGCTTCCTAAGTTGCTTTAAGTCTAAATTCTCTCCAGCATTTAGTTAATAATTGACTGTTCTCAAACTGAGCTCAAACCGCAAAATCAAAGCAAATGTCCCAGACCTCCACCAAAATCAAAGCTTTGTGTTAGGAAAACACATACTGGGCCAGTGCAAAGTATGTTTTGCTTTTGATCTTCTTTTGGATATTTTTCAGCCTCAATTTTGTCCATTAGGCAAATTACTGAGGCAATCAGATGGTAGTTGCCCTTAGTGAACTAGCAGTAAAAAGCCTGCTACGTTTTGGACATTTTGAAAAGCTCCTGAAGCCTGTCATACTGGGGGCAATCTTCAGACTTAATGTTTTCCAGTCCTAAAGAGGTTATTCAAATCTCCCTGGACAGTCCCTTTCTTTAGGCTCTGCAGGAGCAGAGATGTTTCAGAGCCCACCTTCTACCCTGATCTTCAAGGACCACCTTTACACCAATGAAACCCTGCTGCCACAGGACCACAAAAGAACATTTCTAAGTGCACCTGAGCAAAATCCTGAGCAGAACACGTGGAAAACTAGACACACAGCAGGTGATTGCCCTGTACTTAGGCAAACAGCCAAGCAAAAGTTTTCATCTTAATTTTTCTTCCCCCTGATCTTTGAAAAATACCTTCTATATGCATTAAAAAAAATATGACCAGGAGTAAGTACATCACAAAACATCCACAATATCTCACATGAGAATGATATTCAAGCATGGGTACATGTCAGATTTCATGAGGAACATTGACAGGTGAGGTTAAAACCATCTGAATGAGTCAACATAAAAATGAACATTTTCCTACTGCCCAACATAATTAATATACCATTATTCTCCTCAGGGAAGGATTTTTCAACCCCAAATTCTAGATTTCACCTTTTTTTTTATTTAGCCTTTTCAATTTTTTTCTAATTCTGCATGATGACAGCAGGGACAATAAAATTGTTAAGTTTTCTCATGTTCCTGTATAATGACTAAAGCATTTTGGCTTGCACTTAAAAAGATAAGTAGATAAAAAAATCCCCCTCACACCAACAAAACCCTCACTCTTTTGGGCAGAGACCAAGCACAGACAATTACAGCCTTAGTCGAATAAGTCTTTAAAAGAAGGAATCAGAATGTAAATGCTTCCATTAACAGGACATTCTCCTCTGCTGTCTGCAAAACTACTTTACATCTTCAATCAAGGAATTTAACAGGTAGTTCAGTGGTCCTAAAATATTATCCTCTTTTGCAGTAATGCATAGAAAATGAAGATCATCTCCAGCACACTGCATAACTCAAAAGCCAATAAAATAACTGCAAAAATATTGATCCAGAAGCCATATCAGACCATCTTTATATCTGGAGGGATATATTGAAACCAAGAAGTGACACAGGTGCATTATAAATCAATTCATAATCATGCTTCACACAGCACTAGAAACATAATCCATATTGTGCTGGTGAGATTTCACTAGAGGCCAGCAGGTGATGGAACATATTCCACCTCTGCCTAGCTTTAATATCCATCTCCATGGGCACACAATGGCCATCTACAGGTTTGAGAGCCTGACCTCAACCACATGTACCAGAAATAGTGAATAATCATACTTGAATAAGACATGGTGGTTTCATTCTCTTCACTGCAGAGCTTCAGAGAAACCTATTGCATAATGCTGGAATACTCAGCCAGAAATTTAATAATTCAAATTCATTCCTTACTGTCTGAATTAAATTCTTCATTAGCCTATCATGACACTGATGTTCAGTTCCCAAAATCAGACATCAAACTTTGACTAAAAGCTATATAATGGAAAGTCAAGTTTTCTTTGAAAGTGTGAGTAAACCCCCTTTTCAATTACTTTACAGGTCTGCTCTAACCTATCATATCTACAGATGCTTTTTGCCTTATCTTTTCTTGTAGAGGTCAAGGAATGAAGAGAATAATTTGAGGGTTTTTTCATATTATTGATAAGCCAATTTTTTCATATTATTGATAAGCCAATTATCAATTTTTCATATTATTGATAAGCCAACTCCTATGCCTTGGCTTCCAATCCAGACAAAGAAGCATTTGTCCACACCAGGAAAAAACTATCATTAAAACTTGGTTTGATCAGCAGTTGTAAGGAGGCAAAAACTAATAGAAATTATTAAATAAAAAAAAAAAATTATAGCGGTTTTCTAATGTGGCTTAGTCACCTAGAGCAGCACGCACTCCCTGTCGCAATGTGTTTGTGTTCAAGGTTTTAATTCACATGCATTTGTACATCCTGTTAGTAGGAGTTTAGACTCCTCATATTTAAATGAATTAGGCATTCTCCTCTTTAAACATTTTACCTACAAAGTAAAACCTGACAGATCCATTTAATACCATGTACATTATGAGAAAGATTAAATGCATCAAACATAAGTATTCACTGATCAATAGCTTCTTTGCCCTCTACCTCTTAAATATCTTCAGCACTTCCCCATCCAAGTTTGAGCTATCTACTGTCTCTATAAGCTGCGTGTTAAATAATAGCTTATCCATCTACATCACCAGAGATTACAGTAACCAGCATAAAACCCATTATCTAATTCAACAATCACCATTAAATTCTGCAGCAAGCCATGCCTTTTCTAGATAATGAGATTGAACGCTACTTTGAAGTTCCTTACAGCCTAATTTACTGAAGATTTGTAGAGCGTTCATGGAGTTTTCCCTGCAGAGCTCTGAACTTGCCAAGACCAAAATCAGGAGCAAAGATGCAAATAAAAGAGAGGCAGTTTAACATACATACAAGTCAGTCCACATCAGCTCTTCATCTCTTAGACGAACAGCATTTGCTCTACTTTGAAGATACAAAACAACTCCTCAGATGAGCTAGCCAGGAAGTTATTTTGTTTTGCTATTGAACTTGACAGAGAAGAACTGCAAATACACTGCTATGAAAAGCTGGCCTGTCCTGCTGCACACAAAATTCTTTGATTGTCTAATGAGGAATTAAGACTTGGCATTAGACTCTGAAAATGAGGACACATGATCAACAATGCAGCAATAGCAAAGAAGATGAGACAGTGCAGCAGAAGAGAATGGAAAGGGGAAGAGGTGCCATCAAACAATCATGATTATTATAGTAATTTGCTGTTAAAGCACATCAGTTCGTTATTATCTGCACTTCTGGCCCTGTGAATCAATAAACACAGTATAGTAGGAGAAATTATAAGTTAATGGACGAGCTTTTTCACTTTGAGGGTCAACAATTAAAACAATTCTCAGCTTTGCTCATGGAGAACTTGAGAACAGAGGCTGTTCAATTCAGAGTAGTTCAGCCCTGAGCTGGCAGAGAGAAACTGGCCCAGCAGCGGCTTTGCACTATTCCTGACCACATCATTTGCTGCATTTAAATTCACTATTATCCTTTAAGGAATGTAGTACCATTAAAAAAAAAGAACGAGCTAAAATAGGACAGGATAGGTTAGGATAGGCACATCATTTAGAACAATGTATAGATAACAACGTATTTCTTGAGTAATTTACCACAGCAGTCCATTTACTTATAGCACAGCTATTTTTCAGTTAATTTACACCACAAGAGAGGATAAATATCCCTTTAAAAACATCCAGACAAGCAAGTGACCTTCCTTTCTGATTTCGTATTTTCACAATCTTCAAAAAAATGCTCTCATCAAAAAAGAGAAACCCTCTGTGAGGCAGAAGCACCAGCAGTTATAGAGCGATACCATTCTTTCCACATTTCAGATCAGGGAGAACGGATTCCTACAGGAACCTTATGGCACAACAGTGGTTTTCCTTGTTACATTTCAGCAGTTAATTTTAGAAGCATTTGCTCAGCATCACCCACATGCAAGTAGACAGTCACACCACTTAATGGGAATACTTTTCTCTCTCTGCCACAAGCACACACACATTTTAGTGTGTGCTTTAGACCAGAAGAAAACATGATGAAAACAAGCCTGTTGCACTATACTCCAAATTGGAAAAAACATGCAATAAATCACTATTTTCCTTACATGTTGTTCTGAGGCAAAAATACAGCTTGGCTCTTAGAGGAACTAAAATCAGCTAACTGACTTTGGCATGCCAGATTGGATAAGTAGCCAGATGTGGACAGTAAAGGCTGGTGGAACCAAAGGGCTTTTTACATTTTAAGAATGGTGAGAAAAGCCTGAAAAAAGGGGGTTGACAACTCACAGGAAAATTCAGAGAATATTTAACCACAATTCTACAGGAGTCAAGTTCTTTGCATGTACCACTAGGACAAAAAGAACTTGTCCTTACTTCTACTAAAAATAATTTTTAAAAAACTATGAAGAAGTGTTGTTTAAGGAAGAAAATCAATATATTTCAGATATATATTCCTGGAATGCCAGAGATATTCAGTTGTACACCAGATTTTCACCACTAGGTAAATTTAAGCAGTCTGTCAAGTGATACCTCATGATCTCACTATCCTATAAGCTGCATTCACTTGTCCAGTTGATGAATAAAATATTATGATATAGTGTGGACCTACTACAGCAGCATCTTTAAATATTAAAAAACTTTAAGCTCCTCTCTAGAGAAAAATATTACCTCTGCTTCCACAAAATGGATAAAGAGTCTTGTCTTAAATCAAAGCAAATAATAGGCAGAGTTGGGAATGAAGCACTTGGGATACAACTGTATGAGCCAAGCCTTTGTCTTTAAAGAAAAGATAAATCCTCTTGAAAAATGTGATTTGGAAGATGAGCTTCCATTGAGGTAGTACAGCAAAATTTGCATGCAGAGAGGAGGATGATAACAAAGTAGGTTATAAAAAAGGTGGACAGTTTTCCAAAAGATACGCTCATAGCAGGGGCAGCAAATTACTATGCCAGTGACTAATCCTGGATATGCACAGAACAGACTTCAACCTTACTGGTTCTTTGCAGGTCATCTTCCTCAGTATTCCAGCAAAGAAGAACTCATGAAGAGCTGGAGTAATTCTGATGCAACCTGTGGTTCCATGAATCTGAAGTTTGGAATTCTGACAGAGGCAGGAGATGTCTCTGAATCTCTAATCAATGTGTATTTTCCAACTCTGTCCTAAGTATCCTATGTCAGTCCTTGCCAGTGAGAAGACACCAGGCTTCAAAAAACCATGTGCTGAACATTTTCCAGTTTTGACAAGGATTTAGGTTTCTTCAATCATTTACAATTGCTGTGCCTTAGTTTGGTAAAAATAAACTTCCTATGAAAATGGGCACAATTCAAACAAAGACTGTCATTCTCTTGCATACTGCTGGCACAAAACTGCCCCCACCTCAATTTCTGCTGTGTAATACCATTTAGATATTATGACCAGTTAGAGACAGTATCATGAGGACAAAAATTCTTTTACAAGGAATGAGACTATGATCCAGAAAAAATGCTGAGAATAATTTACAACACCTTTTCAGATCAAAATTGACAGGCCTGTGATCATATCTGCAGTTATTCAATATTACCTTCTGCAAGAGTAGCACTAGCTGTATGGCAAATGACTCTGAGAAAGACATCTCCTGATTTTGAAATCTCTTTTTCCTGGGAAAAAGATACCTTGAGACATAAGAGCATTTCTGCAGCACAGAAAGTATTTGTTCCACAGTTGTCATTATCTGCATCAGGACTGTGGCATACAAGAAGTCTTAACTATTGGGAAATGAAGATTCTACGATGGTAAATGCTATGTGTTTGTACAAACACACTAAATAACAACCCAAAACATCCATCTAAAAACAAGTGTTCAAGGTCATCACCTGACTTTGTTCAACTTAACATCTGGCTGAATTTTCTAACTGAACTCTGCCTCCCTGCAGAGCTGACAGCATGCATGGGTACTCCTGAAACAAAACCATTTATGCAAAGCTATGGAACATAAAAGCAGCTATTCCCAAACAGATGATTCTCTGCTCTCACTTACCCAGCTCCACTCGTAGGCAATATCCTCCTGGAATTCATGGCCACCACTTTCCCATCTCCCTCATGCTCTGCTTGCTTCAACAGCTGCTACCAAAGGCAGCTACTTCTGAGCTACGCAACACACATTTTTTGTTTCTGTTTGTATGGTTATTTTGGGTTTTTTGTTTCAGTGGAGGGCTATGAGTGGAAGTTTACCTCAATGTGCATACTACACTACAGCATTTCAGCTTCCCCTCCCAGGAATGCATCCAGCCAACACCCACCCACTTCAACATCTGTACTCTGGCTTCACAGCAAGCAATTTCACAGACCATGAGTTCTCTAAGTATTGTCTCCTAGACTGATCCATTAAGGAATTGTACAGTCTGTCTGCATTGCTCAAGTAGCCACTGCATCCATAACTGTAAGTGGGGGAAAAGGAAAACAGCTCCACAAGCTTCAGCACATTTGCTTTGCAAGGCCACCATGCTCACACTACTCATGGGACGCCTTCAGGACTCCCTGCTCTAATAGGAACAGGGACAACATCCTAAGAGTTACATGAGCAGAATTTGCGGGGAATAGCTGGTGTTAAATTCTGTTAAATACAAAACATAATTTTTGCCTTGTCTGTACATTAAAATGCAAAGATTTTCATTAAATTTTTGGATTAATTATAGAAGATTGTTTAGACTTAATCCAGTAATAGGGAATTATTCACCAGCACACACAGGTTATGGACTATACAGGAGGGTATTTTTAGTCCTTGCACAGTTGCCATGCTGCCTTGTATTGTTTGGTCCTTGGTCTGTTTGCCATGATGAGGACACAGTGAAGGAACAACACTGATCCCTTCATCAACTACATTAAACACCAACTAACTTTGTCACCTGAAATGCTGTAAAATCATGTAGCTAAATCTCAAAGAAATCAAAATAAATGGCAACCACCACTTGGAGCTCATTTTTGCACACAATTGTGTGCACTTCAGAATTCTGCCTAGAATTCAGATATACAAATTCCCACTTAATCTGTGTCCAATTCATATTTTGTCACAGATAATATGTGTGCATTCACTAGATAGTTCATATGTTTCCAACCCATAAACCTAAGATAAAAAAAAATAATGTATGACCCTCAGCAACACAGGGTATTGCAACTAAGTTGCTGGCATGGAATTAATGGAGAAATAGAGCAACTTTGAGCAAGTTTGCTCACAGCAAAGTAATTTTTACATAGCTACATTTTTTTTCAAAACTAGCTGTGTACAGCATATCGGCCTTTTTTTTTCCACTACAAGCAGAGTTTATGTGAAGAGGAGGAAGCAGAGAAAAGAGCAGAGAAAACCAGAAGCAGAGCACAGGTCATTGTTAGAACAGGTTTTATTCTCAGATTTGAACAAAAGTGAGTATCAGCATTAATTTTAAAAGATTAGTTGTATCAGAGGGAGGCCTCAGAAGGCAGTAATTTTCCAGATACATCCTTCTATTTGTAAGACATCAAAGGACAAAGCCCAAGTTTTGTCTTTCTATTTTCACCTTTACTTTTATTTCCTTTTTAAGAAAAGGCTCTCAGTGCAATGCTAGAACATCAGAAAGACTGAGTCATAATAAAAATCTATATCTATATATGGGCATACATAGTGATAATGTGCAATGATAATGTGATACTGACTTCATCCTTTAGGGTCTGAATCCCAAGAACATTCATTTCTTTTTACTAATGGAATAGGGAGGAAGAAGGGAAAGCAGCATCAGAAAGCTAATAAGACAGAAAATGTGTCAGCTTTATTCAGTAAAATTAATTACATGAACACATGTAAATAATGCTATACAAAATGCCCAAGTAAGGCAGAAAATGCTGAGCTGTAGAAGACATATTTTTTGATGAGGATTTCCTTGAGGCAAAAGTTTTCATGCAGAAGAGCATTTCCCTCTTTCACCATTACTGCTGTCTTACAAGGGGCTTTCCAAAAAAAGGAAGTTTTCTTTGAGTGCTGTATTCAGACAATGGTTTCTGCAGCAGGAGTTGAAGGTCTTCTGTGAGCTGCAAACACTCTGAACTCAGGACACGAGCTCCTATCTCACATCCCCCAGAGAAGTGGCTTTCACCTGAATCTCCACATATCACAGCAACTCTCCAAGGTTAACCTGAGCATCAATTGAAATTTTCTTCTTAAAATAATCATGTATTCATAATGTATTCCAAACATCAAATATAATTTCCTACATAAAATATTCATATCAGATAGGTTTTCAGTTGTAAGAAATGAACGCTATTTTAAAGCCTCTAAGTCTGCAGTATGTAACTTTAAAGAATATAAACATTTTACCATCTGACTGGTATTTATATTACTCTCAAAGCCTGTGACAAATGCATGATGAATCTGACAATCTTAACTTTTTAGAGCTATCGATCTAGAATTAATTTAGAATTACTAGAGATTTAATTATTTTCCAAGCAGTCGAGGCTACAAAGTGACACATTATCTCACTGCAGAGACGACTTGGGTCAAATTAGAGTTGGATATTCAATTAGTTTGAGCTTCTTGATGTTTGTGTATGTTTTTTTCCACTCCTACTGAACTGAAGTAATGAGTGTGTGACTTGCTTATTTAACAGTATTGTGAGTGCACAAAGTAAGGAAAACCTAGAGAAATAATTACAATCCAAAAAAACCAAAACCACTCGCACATTATGGAGTAAGTAGAAAAGGAGAGAAACACTCACAAACTGGTTTTTTTGCAGAACAAACTACCTGGGCCTTCATACAGGCAGGGGATATAAATTTCTTGAGCTAGAACATTCAGACTTGAGGAGCTTATTAGACCCTTGAACCAGAACTATTCAGTTTGCAGCAATTTGAGCTAAGGCATCCTGAACTAAACTTGTAACTTCTACAAGACAATAGACTCACTTGACAATATATAACTCATGGTACAGAGAAGCATAATGAGGCAAACTCTTTGAAGAGATCACAGTTTCTCTGTACTAAACCTAACCCTGTTTCATACTCGTAATAAAGCTAAAAAATACAGTAATGCTTCTTGTAGACAATTCAAAACAGTTTGATTAATTTTTTTTTAAATTTCATTAGGAAATTCCTCTTTTCTTAAATAAAGATTAGTCAAAGCAGTACATCTCTCCTGCTTTTCCAATAGCCAGGCATTTCCAGAGCAGGTCAGAGAGCCATTAAAGCATTTTCAGATGGGCACCAGGTGTATTGAATAACCTTCTTTGCCACTAAATGCAGCACTGGCAGTAACAGCAGTAGCCCTCTACTATTCATAAAGGAGAGGAGAAATCAGATTTTTAGCGAGAAAATGTCCCACACTCCCCTCAGTTATATCTTTTCTATCTGATCTATAAAATACATCTGCTAAAGATGCCACAGGGAGATAATAATAATCTTGTTTGGGGTAGAAGTGAACGGCAGCTCAAGTTTACAAGTGTCCACTGCTGCCCACCCCAGCCCTGCCCATGGAGAATAACCTTCCTGCATGCAAGCACCACCTGCTGTGGGAAAAAGACCTCAAGTCAAATATAAGAGTCAAGGATTTACTGCAATTTATGGGAAATTCCTGTAGCACAATGAAAAATAAAATTTTACAGTGAACTAAAATGGTTTGGTCTGCATTTACTTCCATATTTTATTTTATAATATATTTGATTAACTTGGATAGCTTTGAATATTTAAATAGCAAAAATGGATAAAGTTTTGCACTAAAAATGGAGAAGGACATTATAAATCCTGTCAGGAAAGGCTATAGGGAAAGCAGAAAATGTGGCAGATGGAGAGGAAATACTGCAAGGTTTAGGTACATGAGGAAGCCGTCTGGGTGTGAAAATCAAGCATATTATTTAGTTAATTATTCCACATACTAATCTAGGCAATGAAACAATTAACTAAACTTCAAAGAGCTGATACCCATACCTGTATAATTTGATTTAAAAAAAAAAAAATTGGCATCTCAGTGAAATAAATATTTACACCCCTTAATGACTATTCTTGCAGTTGGGCTTCAAAAACCAGACAAACAGAGTTGTTGGTTTGCACTTCTAACAACTAAAAGAGGTTACTGAAGAAAGAGAAGCTTGATTTGCTTTGGGTTTCTTTGTTGCTGTTGTTAGATTTAGGGGGGTTTATGTTCCTTGATGATAGTGGTGATGCTTTATTTGGGGCTTTTCTCTAGAAGAGCTTAGCCACAGGACTAGATTTAACCAAAGGAATAAAATGCAACATATTAAGATTTGCACAAAGAGTTGTAGAAAGTGACTCAATTATCCATCCATGCACAGGCACTCCAACACCAAAGCACTTACAGGCCAACACAACCCTTTTGGCATTTGCATGGAGAACACAGGAGGCAGGGGCAAAAGCTTCCCCTGAACTCTAACAGACAAGGAATGAGATAAAAATCAATCAGATTTAGAATCATGAAGCTGATGTTTTGCAGCTCCTTTCCATCTTACTCCCATGTCTCAGATGCTGAATTTTCCACTGACTTTGAGTCTGAGGCTTACTCCAAATATATGAACTGAGACAAGAAATGAAACTGCACAGGAGATATTCTGTGCTTGGGGCTGCAAGAACAAAGACAACTGGTGAGTACATTTTGCATTCAAGCTTCCAAGAATCTAGTTTTAATTTTTTTCTTCTCCCTTCCTTGTATAGCAAAAATGGCCCTCTCTGGCAAATCAGAAACTCATTCTTAACAAAATGAGAAACACTATAGAGACCTGTTTTGCCTGTATGTGCAGGTTTCCACACCACTGAGGCAGGCATTGTTTCCTAAACTTGCTTTTTATTGAGTTAATTAGAATAAATAGGTTTTCCACTTTTTCCTCACCTCTTTGGTGCCAACAAGGACTTTAGGGAATTCCTAGCTGGGTTTTATCAATTAGTTGATCAATCACTTTTCTACTAGAGACACAAACATTGAAGATATGATTAAGTACAAGGTTATTTAGTCTTCACATATTCAGTGGCAGCTACAAAACAAAGCAGCCAGCAAAGTGATTAAAGTGATTAAAAAGGGTCAAATAAACCATAAAGAACATTCTTAATTGTATTCATAATAAAGTTATGTTTACCACAGCAGTCAGAGCAGCTGAGGATGCTCCAAGATCTGCTGAGCACTAATGAGCAAGGGAATGAAGCACAGGACTCAAGAGTCAGAATCTGAAGAGGTGCATGAGATGTATGGAAAATGCTGTGGTAAACATGTCCAATTCTGAAGGACACAATTATGCTCAGGACATCAAGTCTGCAGTCTTAAGTCTCTGCATTTCAAATTCCAGATTTTATCCCCAATCCCTCTCTTGAGGCTAACAGCAACATGCAGATATGTGAGACACTTCTAATTGATATAGATATTAAAGATATGTACTCAGATACTGGAAACAACCCTGTTGGGAAGTTACAGGAGTACTTGCAAGATGAGCTTTCACGTGCACGTGAGCTACATTGTGCCCTCTACTTTCAACTATCAGCCCCTGTTCTTATGCTTCTCTCTGCTTCCTAAAAAATATCTCAACAGATCTCCTTTGTCTGAGGAGATTTCCTCATCAGCCTCACAAAACCTCCTGCCCACAACCGTTTGTCACCATGACAGCCCCCTGAGCCTACCTGAGCTCGCTGAACAATAGAGGAGATGGAAAGAAGAGCCATCACAGCCCTGTCATGAACAGAGCCTGTTCCAGAATGGCCACACCATCTGTCTTGGGTTCACACCAGGCATCACTTCTGGGTGGTTGCTTTCCCTCTGCAGAATTTCCTAAATGTAAATCTAAATCTGTGAGGCTACAAAGCTCTTTGCTGCCAAAACACCAAACACTGTTGAGGGCAGGAGTGGGTGCCAGAACAGCACATGGAAGATGCCATAGGTAGATATGAAGATAGGAAGATAGCCAGTACAGTTTAATAAAACCCAAACCCACACCTCCTCAAACACTGGGGGAGTAGGGAGTCGTAGTAATACTACTGCAGTTGTACCACAGAAGGGACAGCAAGCAGGAGATGTAGCATGTGGCAGAACAGCTCACACACCACAGGGCCTGAACAAAAGGTTTTCACTGTACTACAGTGCAAATACCACTGAATATTGGTAAAAGTGTGTCATATTTGCAGAGACTGGCTGCTGGAATTTGCCAATGGCACTGAATCTCTGTGCCGGCACAGCAGCACAGCTTTCCACGGCCTCTGCACCAGCTGATTTGTTCAGCTCCGCTGAGAAAAGTAAAGGAAGTCCTAGCAAAGACAAATATTTGCCTTCATACATTCACAAAATCAACCTCAAAACCTTCACCCACAATCTGTTTCACATATCTAAATGAGAAACACTTTAAAAAAATATGCTCAACATCAGACTGCAATATTTGTGATGATGACTTCACTGTGCTTACCTGGAACAAATCATCTTCATAAAACAAAATTCTATTTAAAAACTCAGGCACGTATTTTACAGGAAAATTGAAAAGTCTGAAGATTTTTTTCTCCAAAATTTAAAACAATAGTTGGCATTACAACTGAAAACAAAAATATTAAGTTGTAAGTTTTAGAAAATACAAGGGTGCCTTAACAAGCTTCTAAATTCCCAAGAAGTCATCATTACTCAGATGAACAAAAAACAGCCCATGAAAGTATCATGCTTAAAATGAGACATGGAACTAGCAATGAAAACAGAAAAGAAACTAGAACATATAAAATACACATGAAAATAAAAGTGAGCATATGGATGTATAAGGCTGAAGAAAGATAAGTGAAAGAGCATGAAAAGAATAATGGCAGGAAAGATACAGCAGATCTGCAAAAGGTGAGTGGCAAAACGACAAAAGATGATCTAAAGTACATAGAGTACACAGAAATGCCCTTTTTTTTTTCCTGTTCTGTATTCAGAATGAAACAGGAGGATGCATTCACCTCATGCAAAGATGTGGATGGAACAGGAAGTCTGCCATAGGCGATAAAGAAGGATGTTAAGCAATATCTGCTGAAATTAAACAATGTTCAAATCAGAAGCCTGGATAACACATACCCCTGAGTGCTAAAAGGGCATGCTGAGGAGCTTCCCTGAATTGCTAATATTATTTCTAAACAAACCTTTGAAAAATGGGGAAATTCTAAAGAAAAAGAACTGCCAAAGGAGACCTAATATTTAAACAAGGATAAAAGAGATGGGCCACAGACCTCTAGAACATTTATTTAGCATTCAGTAAAAGGAGTGATTAATTTGAAATTTCATCAACAAAGAATTAGAGGCTAAAAATCTAATTAATGTCAATCAGTTAGTTTAATGGAAGGCTGGTCTTGTAAAACAAACCTATTGTCTTTTCGTGAAGAGATAACAGGTCTGCTTGACAAAGGCAATTGTATGCTATAGTGCACTTGATTTCTCCATGGCATTTGACTTATTACAACATGACAACTCAATTAAAAAATGATGATGTGGAATTAACAGAGTGTACTTCAGTTGGATTCAATTGTAGCATACTCACAGGTCTCAAAATGTTCTTGATACCAACAACCTCCACCTCCAGTGGAACAACAAGGAATCAGTCATCATCTGATGTTATTTTTATTAAAAATATAAGATGTCCTGTGTTCACAGTGGTAGGTAAGACAGCTTCTCAGGGTTAGGGAAGAAAATGGGGTGCCTGAGAAATACACTGAGTTCCTGCCTACATGGAGAACCTAACAAAATTCATTTTATTAGAACCAAATGCAAGACAAAGGAAGGGAAAGGAGTTTTTATGTGCCAAATGGGAAGTCCAGAATTGCACTTGACTTGCATACTTAGGGAATTTAGTTTAGATGTCTGTCAAGGTTTTTAAAATAAGAGCCTATGTTTCCTACAGAATTACAGAAAAGAAATAGACACTTCCAGAATTGTATGACTGAAAGTTACCATTACTGGCATGAGAATCACCACCCACTTTGGGAACCTGGAGAACAGCTCCAGTGGAAGTGAGACTAAAAAAAAAAAAAAAATTACAAAAAAATAGGAAAAAGAAGAAAGAGAAGTTCAGGAAAACCTCTTGAAATACTTCCTTAGTGAAAAGCATCTATTACATTTTTGGGGAAAAAATAACTACCTAAAGCTTAGACAAACAGAAATCATCCCCATTTTGCATTATTTGTGAGCCCTCTGGCAGAATACCAGCATAACATCCACAATTTAAGAAACATGTGGATATACTGGAAAACATTAAAAGGAGGGCCACAAAAATTACTCCAGTCTAGAAAACATGATTTATGATCTGAGACTTAAGAAGTGCAACATACTCGGATCATCAAAGAGAAGGTCATAAGCTGACTTCATCACCACACTAGGTATTTTCACACATAAAAGCTATCTGATAACAGGATGGAAATAGTTAATCGTGCAGACAATGGCATAGCTAACTTCCAGTCACTGGATCTCATTAGCAAGTTAAACCTTGAAAGAAGCTTTTGATTACTTTCACAGCCGGGAAAATCAAATTTAAATATTTTACCAGGGGATTCTGCACTGCTTGAAGTCTTTAAAAGAAAATGATGCCATCCTTCTAGAATATATTTCTCTTTTTTCTTTTTTTTTTTTCCCTGCAAAAAATTCTCTGCAATAAGCATGCTTTGGACTGAACAGGAAAGATCATTCTTTGACTTTCAGGGGTAGAAAGGCTATAGGACTCCAAACCCTCTGCCTGCTCATTTCTCTTCATTCACAGCTTCTTACCTTCATTCAGAGTTTCCTTTCTCTGCAAAGAGTCAGGTTGAATTCTCTTCTCCATAAAGAAGATAATTTTACTGAAATAACATATTCTAGGGCTTCCAACATCACCCACTGAGGTCAGAAACAACACCTTCTCCCTTTCATGCTGCTAACTAGACTTACTCCAAAGGCAGAAAAGAAAGAACTCCATTTAGCTTATTCTACTTTATTAGAGATTAAACACAATCAAAACTTAAAACTAGGAAAATGGTGCTATGAACTTTCTTTTCTGATGAACTCATGTAATCACACAGAAGTATGACAATAAATTCCCCATCATTCCAAGAGTATCATGTATTGGGAGGTTTTGTCATCTCTCCTGCTCTCAGGAATAGTCTCCAGAAGAAAAAAAGAGCTTTAATCTGAATAAAGGGGTATTTGAGTTAAAAAAAAAAACAAACAAAAACAATCTTTTTTTAAAGAAAAAAGAACTAAATTCTCTAGTGATTCCTCTGGGCTTAAAACCCTGTGAAGAAAAGCTTGTATCTTCCACAGTTTTCCTAGTGATTGTCAGCATGCCAAGATATGACGTGAAAATAGGTAACGAGTAGCCCTCATGGAGATCATAATTACACTGAGATTATGACAATTACAAACAGAGAAAAAACATCTAGAAAGATTGGATTACAGTGAGCACTTTGCATGGGATTTGAGAAACACACAGTATATGTGTCTGTCAGTGAAACAAGCTGAGTACCCAGCGCAGGGAGTCACATTCCCAGAGCCACAATTGACCCTGAAGCCTCATGTTTCCTAAATGCACAAAACCTGTCACCAGGATTCTTTGTAGATGCCTAGAAAAAGCTCCTAGAAAAACCTCTGAGAGCACCATATATGAACCTTATAGCAGAGTTACAACCAGGATTTATGTCTCAACTAGACTGTTCATCTATTCTGTGTTCCACAAAGACTGCATTTTGTTCTTACCTGATTAGTCTTCAGTGTTCAGGGCTAGACACAATCCTGTGATACACCAAAAAAACCCCTCAATGAAAACACCAGACAAAGCAAATCTTAGTCATCACATGCAAAGAAATCTTTCAAAAGAAACAACAAAGAAAATTTGTGCCTTGTTTCTAAGACTAATAAACCATCATTATGAGCAAGAGTCACATATACAAGAAATAGATAATGCCATTATTTGGTGGCTTCCAGAACCCTCTGCTTACTCAACAGGATGCTAATGCTCTGAATTACAGGGAGATATTCTTCATTACATTTGCACAAAAAATTATACAGCATCTGTTATTGATGGTCTCCATTATGACTGGATGTCCACAAGTTTTAGTTATAGTTCCTCATGGGTCCACAGTATCACATCACCCATCTGGCATCTTCTAATATTTCACCATGCCACCAAGGTGTGCCAATAAGGTCTGAACTATGAAGTAATCCCAGAATTTCAAACACCAAAAAGTTTCAAAGAAAGGAGGTAGCCTATTGCTAAGTGCTTGCTCCTAAAAAGCAGATCACCTAAGCTTGAGTGCCCTTTAAAAAAAAAGGCCTAAGGATCCCCAAAACCTGCTACAGCCTCCCTGGGCTGCCAGGCCCTGCTCCACGTGTCCCTGGGGAACATTGTGTAGCCAGAAAAACACTCCTACCTCCTCCACTGCCTGAAATCATTGCACCACAATTTAAGTGCAGCGTGCATATGGCTTCCTTCATTTACACTGTCTTTCTTTTTGTCATGTAAATAATTTCCTTAGGTTATCTTTATCACTCTCCAAGTGTTTGACTATGCCTCACACACAGTTTCTTTCAGTCAATAAATGTTTGTATGGCAGAAAAAGACACTTGACTTCCTTATCTGTTTTGTCACCAAAAAACATAAGGTTTCTTGCAAAACTCACTGAGCCTTGATCTAGTCCTGTTTTAGGAAAAAAAATCAGGTGGGGAAAGGCAGAGAAGGAGCATGGACTTGGGCAGCAAAACCTTCCAAAAGCAAATAAAGTCATCTGTGTTATTACTGTAAAGTGTCTATAGAGCTGCCAACCAATTGTTGGTGCAAGAAAGATTATTTTTAATATCACAACTGTTTCCAAGAGAATGCATATTCCCAAAACCAAATCTAATGCACCACCATCTGGAGTTGGGTCTAGACAATATTCCTGACATTTTGCAGTACTTATCAGCACCACAGTGAAGTCTTGCTGACAGGGGCTTGGGAAAACAAACTGGGCAGGCAAGTCAGGCTGGAAACCTGAGGCTCCTGGGGTCTGTTCCAGGCAGGTTTTGTGTCCATCTCCAGATCATCATGCTGTGGCTTTAGCATTTCTCCTGCCACAAGCTGACAGCCTTCCCCGGCTGAGGGAGAAGGGAAACCAAAGCAAACAGCCAATTCACACAAACACTTTGAGAAATAAATTAATTAACAGAGCTTGTTGCATGTACCATATATCCTTATACTTAGCAGCAACACATGGTGAGAATTTGAGCTCCCATACAGTGCAGATTCTTTCAGTGCTATTTAACATGAAGGGGAAAAATGAAAACAAACCAACAGAAAAACCCCTCAGAACATCCAGATGTTGCTGCAAAGGCCAACATTGTTTCTCATTTCACTGCATATGTTATTCCATCACCCAGAAGTTTTACAACACATTTTGTATTACCTTTTCAGGTCAGCAGTTTTTCATGCTTAGTGGGCTCAGAGCCTTTAGCACCTCTGCAATTTTTCCAGTTTGGCTTTCTCCAAAGATGGGCCACCATCCAAAAACCCAACTTCTACCTTAGGGCTACTCTCCCATTCTGCATTTCCAGCCCTCATTTCTGATTCTGGCCCAAGGCAGGCCAAGTGAGAGGAAGAAAAAAAGGTCAAGGTTTAAGTTAAATATTCAAAAGGCAAACTGTGGTTTCTTTAAAGTTTAATTTAATTTTGCAATTTTCCTAAAGGAAGTTCATTTCAGACTTTTCTTTCAGGACAGGTAATTCACTCCAACACCTGTGAGAGAACAAAAGGCTCAGGAATGAATTCAGAGAGCACCAGAGTCGCTACACTAAAAGTGAACAGCAGCACAATTTTGCCACCAGCTCCATCACAATGCACTGGACTATTAATTCCCATGGGGCATGACTTCAGGTGTCCAACTCCCTGACTGGCATTAGGATCAGCTGTCACACCTGCAGAGCAGGATGCAGGAGGAGGAAGCTCCCAATAAAATCATCCTGCTCTTTCCAACAGCACTGACCTTTCCATCTTCAGCTCCTACAGGAGGAGACATGAAAGATGCCCAGCCTTCTCCATAACCAGCTGTGTACTTTTTTGTCAGTGACATTACATAAGACAGACAATAGAACCCTTCTGGTTTTACCATGTGCCCAACTCCAACCCACGCCTTCAATGGCCATTCTGTCAGAGCAGGGAGAAACAAATGCGTGGGCAATCTCTAATGATTAGTGCAATCTACTTGTCCATTTCCTACTATTATGAGATCAAACAGAAACCTCAGCCTGGATGCATTACAGTCTCATTAAGCCTTAAAGCCAGAATGGAACAAACCATTGCTCACAAATTCATTTACTCTTGAAATTCAAGCCAGTCAGGACAGGAAGGACAAGAAAATAACAGCCTTTTGTAGTGAGTAAATTACAGACAAATGGGTTTACAGGGCAGATGATCTCAGTTTTTAAATCTAGACTCAACTAAAACAACTCCACTAGAAAAAGAGGTTTCATATTTTCCTTTAATGCGTGGAGCATACATTTGCTGATGTACACAAGTAAACTAAAATGCATTATTATAAGGTTAGAATAAATAAGGCCACAGCCTCCTCAAGCCCTCCCCTGCCTACAAACCAAGTAAACACAAAGATGGCATTTAGGAAAGAATGCAAACTGAGCAAGTAATTGCATTTAATAATTACATAGATCAGTAGGAAACTGCACAAGAGAACAGGATTTAGAAGGATATCTTGAATTGCCTACTCCCATTTGGATTTTGTTAAGCAGACTGTATAAAATCTAATACTAAATTTATTATATTAGTATAAGAATGTTTAGACAGTTCTGCAAGCTTGGGTCAGTCTCAGAAGGAGAGCCGTTCATCACCCACAACAAACAAAAATACAGCTAATATTTCCACCACAAGCATTGCTTTTTTAAATCAAGAGCCAAAAGATGCAAACTATTAGAAAGTGCTGCTAGTGAATGAATGCTATTCCATTCCACCTCTTCCCATTCAGCATTGGGAAGTAAGAATATTCAAGTACCACTGCATGAGATCAGTAACAAACAATGAGAAGTTAAAATCTCTTCTGAGGCACCATTTTTAATTAATAATATATATTGTATTAATACATGATGTCCTAATACACAATTAAGTACAAACATGGTGCTTTGTCTTTAAATAAATTAATTTTAAACTTAATTTTTGTTCTATGAATAGAAAAAAGAACTTACATATAATATATGCATATAATATTAGCTGGTAAAGGATATGTATTAAAACTGGCACATGCTGTTTCAAGTTGACTTTTTTTTAACATTTGGAACAATTCACCTTTATAAGCATGGACTTATACTGTTAATGGGAATACAGATAAAAATACTGGGGTTTATAATTTTTCTAGGTTCTGCATTTGGGACTGCAGGCAGCATTTGCATGCAACTCACCAGCTGCCACAGAGAAGTGCTCTGTTCTCAACACAGAACATCAGATTTGCCAGGTGAATGAAGGAAAACAAGATTCTGCCCCAGATGTGCTTGAGAAAAAACCCTACCCATGTGATCCTTACAGTTTTCAAGGAATTCAACAGCATGAATTCAACTGCTTCTTCTCAGTCTAGGGATTTTTTGCATGTTTTAAAACATATGTATTAATGAATTCATACTTGTATTCTAAAAATGCAGCTTTACCTCAGCATCCAATAATTTCAGATGTTACACAGCTTCAGTTACATCCTTTGGTTTAGTATAGATGCTGCTTTTCCATATTTAAATTGGTTTGAGAAAAGACAATTTAAACTCACTGTAGGATTTGCTTTGCTCCTAAGTGTTCTCTATTGATTGCCCTAAAATCCCTCATGCTCCTGTTTTGTTGTTTGGTTTATTTCCTTGTGATGCTACACAGGGATCTTGAATCATTTTTCAATCAGCCTCTTATAGGGTGAACCAAAAATAAGTGGAGAGGAACTCCACATGCCCATGCTGAGCATGAAAAGCTCTGCCATCCTGCATGGTGGAAGAGCCCTCACATGGACCCTGCATTCCCACAGAAGTGCTCAGATCCATGGGAGCCCTCCTGGTTTCAAACCTGCAAGTGCTGCCCCTGTCTGTGCCACAGCCCCATGGCAGCACACAGTGCAAGCCCTGTTTGGGGTCAGCAAGGAGGATGGCAGCAGGTAAAGCACCTGCAGCAGGAGCTGCAGCTGCATTGCAGCTGTGCTCCTGCAGCCCTGCTGCAAGAGAGCCCATGGGAATGGGAAATACCAGGACTGAACATATCTGGATAGCCCCAGCTGTGGGGCACTGCAGAGAGAAGGGAACCCTGGTCTAGAACAGGCAAGATACAGGTCTGGCCATGGGAATTATCCTTTTTTTCATACTGTGAAATCTTATGACAAATCTGAGTAACATCCTGAGACTTCAGAGGTTTTTTTTTTTCCTTTAAGTGGCCTTTCTTTTCAGACAGATAATCACCAAAAAAATCCTGGCTTTCTTTTTTCCTTTATTTAAAGTAATGAAAAAGAAAATTTCTGTTCATTGTTACAGTAGGGAAAAACAAACAAACAAACAAACAACCCCACCAAAAAACCCACCTTAAAAATGTCAGCCCTAAAGAGATAAAAAATGCCAGAAGACAAGCAAAAATAATTCAAAGTTTATTAATCCAAGCCTGTTTCTGAATTCTGAATGTACAGGATTGACATTGCCCAAAGTCCTCTATGACCCCAAGTATTTACGTCATGTTCTAGTCTTGTCTGCAAATATAATTAATTAAAAAATATATACTTCACTAGTAAGTCAGAAGATTTCACTTATTTCTAATGCCAATTGAATTGTTATTCCCCACTCTTGAAATGTGGTTCTCAATCTAATTCTCACGTTGACTCTAACAACTGGTTTTTCTAAATACTCCAGACTTCCATTAATAAAAGTTATGAGAATGCTATATTGCATATGATAAAGTAATTTTACATATTTATGATGCTAAAGTTACATGAGTAAAAGTGGAATCTGAGATTTCATTGATAACTAATACAATATGCAGTGCTCTGCTTCCAAGAAAATTTGCATTGTGACTTGACATTTCTTGGTGTACACATGCAATTCTGGTAACCCATAAGGGAATGGGAAGCACTCACCAAAATTTGCTATATAATGAGCATGGAACACTGGTTCCCACTGATGATTAATATCCAAACTTTCATCACATTCGAGTGCCTGATTAAATTCACTGATTTGTTCTGATCCTCTAGAGAGAGGAGATCCAAAAGCAAAGTCTAAATCTCAATTTGCTCCTTTTCCTTCCTCATAATCTCATCTCTGGGAAATATTACCGAGGAAGGTACAAACAGACTGCAAGCAACCAGAAAAGTCTCTGCAAAGGAAAAACTGCTTGAACATTCACAGGCTCCCACTGCAAATTTATGAATCAACACATATATTTAGCCAACCAAGATATCCATGCAATTTTATAATAAAACATAACAATCAAGTGAAAAATAAACAAACCAGATAGTGGAATTCTGGATTCTGCATGTCAAAACAGGCATTGGAAGTCCTTTAATGGAATGAAAGGAAAGTGGAGAATATTGCAAATGCAGACTTGAAATGAAAAGTCTTCAAAGAATCACACATAGACACACACAAAGAAATTGTGCAGGCCCTGCACATAACTTCTTTAGTTTTACGGGCAGTTTAGCTAATAGCAAGAGATTTTATATTTTCCAGGGAGGCCTTAAAAGTAATTACTGTCTGTGTGTTCTTTGTCCATAACTCTTTAGTGGCAGCCAGCAGAATTTCATTTTCTTCCCTTATTTCAGTAATAAATTTCTTTCAACTCTCTTTTGCCCTGACACGAAAGCAGTGTTCAAGTCTAACAAACAGAAGACTTAACCAAGGCAAAACCCCAGAATTTTCAGAAGTTGTCAAATCTGACAATAGCAGAGTACTTCTCTGGGTTCAAGCCCACATTCTGAACATGCTTCAGTTCTTAAACACCACATTTTTAATGCCATGGTATCATGTTGGTACTTTTAGGAAAAAGAAAGGATGCTCACAAATTGCATTTGGACCTCAGGTTAATTCTTCATCTTGGATAGATCACTACTCAGAAAGAACATGAAAGAACATTACTAGAACTTCTACTAAAAACATGTTCAAACAAGAAACTTCATCAGCTTTATAGTTCCTTAATTAATTTTTAAATTTTACATACTTAAACACCAATGAGTATTTGTATTTTTATGATAACTTTTCTCAATTATGAACTGGCTAGTCACTTCTGAGTGTGACAACTTTTTATGGAATAAGAATTTTACACTTCATTTTATAAAGGACATAGAGCCAGAATATATCAAGTTCTGAATACACAGCAAGTTAATCTATGTATGGAGCATAAAAGTCCAATTTCCTAAAGCAAAGCACTTTTCTTTTCATCCAGTCCTGTATTGCCAAGGGTAGGAAATATTCCATTCTGCTTACAACTTGCATCCTGAGTTCCTGGGTCACTTCTGACTGGCAGTGCCAGATACTTAGGTTCTGCATGGCTTGGGACAAGAGATCCTCTTGGAAAAAATACTATGGAAAGAAAGAGGCAGAAATAATCTCCTCTGTTGTAGCAGGAAAGAGGAAACGGATGATTCCCTGGGGTTTCTTTCAGTGTGAGAACATTCTGTTGCTTTAAAACATTTACTTGAGAAATCAGTATTACTCTGCAGATTAGACCCACATGAAAGTTAGTAAATGGCAATATGCCAGAGCACTCAGCTAAGTGCTCCTGTCAATGAGGGGATCCCTCCAACACTCAGGAAAAATCTTGACCTATAAGCATCCAAAGACTAACAAGTTGCACCCTCCACTCTGGGATCTCAGTTTTATTTCATTTAAATTCTCAACCCTAGTCCCTAAGTGCAGTATAAAAACACCAACATCCCCCTTTACACCATGCCCAGATGAACCCTTAGAAAATAGAAATTAAAGTAAAACTCATCAGAGCTGATGGAGGCAGACACATCTTCAAAGGCATAGACTCAATTGGCTTATAAGATTGGCTTATTTTAGTTGGTGGGCAAATGCTGGAAGAGCAGATGGGCTTATTAATACCTGTGTATCTCATCTGTGTGCAAAAGCCCACAGCTAAAAATGAGAAAAGCAAATTATTATTCCTAGATGCTGTCAGTGATTATTTTCACCCAGGTATTCCTAAGTCACACCCACCACTGTTCAACAAGGTAGAGATATTAAAGCATCTAATTTGGCACCAGTGCAACACATGTCTTCTTACAGTCTGTGGGCAACATTAAATACCCCAGCACGATCCAGGAAAGCAATATGAATGGCTTGAAGAAGTTCGTTAGCCTCACAAAAGCTATCAACACAATTAGCACTAATTGTCAATCACACACTAGGTGGTGATGGTTCAACAGGCAACAGCCACAGAGGCTGCAGTCTCCCTCTGCTGAAGATGGACCTTCCCACAGCATGGAGCTCAGAAACAGCTCCTGCCACCACCTTCATCGAACCCCTGCTGAAGATAAAAGGTGGCCCTTACTTCCCAACACTATGATTCATATTTCAAAAGCACAAGGTGTTTCTTAAATATTTATCCTTTAGATATCTTAAGATATTTCTATTTCTAAGATGGAGTTCCCAGCTATAATCTATCTTCAGAATAATAGGAAGGTATATATGTGTATGAAATTAATAAATTCTAGAGTGCCCCATGAAAATGCAAGTCTGACTTGCACTTCCATATTATTTTCCTCATCACTTCATATACGCACCTATATGGTCAAACAAAAACCAGCCTGTCGTCACCTAATGTGTTGATGAAATTCTGCCATTGTCCAAAAGAAAAAAAAAAAAAAAAAACAAACAAAAAACCTCTCCCAAAATCCAGTTTTATTCAAAGTCAAATGGTCAAATGTTTGGAGCCAAGTTCTGAAATTCTTGTTTAGGTCACTGTTGTAACTAACTAAGGTGGAAGGATGCAAAATTCCAATGGTTCTTACTTATATGAATGCACCTCAGCGGTTTGATCCCTCTCATACACAATTTATAAGGGTCATCTTTATTACAAGGAGAAGAAATAGTATCAAAAGAAGTAATTGTTAAAATATAGGCATATGTATAAGGTAAATATCCAGCCCCACAGATGCATCAGCAATAATCCCTCACCTCCATTTGCACGGCTGCTGATGGTGAAATTGCCCAATGCAAAGATCACAGGAGGCTGCACTGCAATCTCCAATAGTCACTTCCAGCCAACACACCTGTGATTCTATGATCCTGCTTCTACAGCTCACTTACTCCTCCCTGTGAGCTTTAAACTGTGGGTAATTAAACCTCAGACACTAGACCACAAACAAACAAATCTGCGTCTACTGCCTACAAAGGGAATTCAGATTCATCTGATGTAAAATTTGTGTGCCATGCCATCTCCCCTTAAACCACCTACACTGGGCCAGGAAGACACCTTTAGCTCAACTCATCCTGGCTCCTGCTGCCTCCACTGTGCTCCTTGGCATGTGCACAGAGAAGTCTCTCTCTCATCTGGTAGGAGGTCCAAGTCCCCAAGATTCACAGCCTAAAAATGGAACACTGACAGTTTCAAACATGCTTCTTCAAGGACACAATTCTTTCCAAAGAAAGGCAGCAATAGGAGAAGTTTGAGAATTGTACATGCAGTTCTAGTATTGAACAAAGAAATGCAGAAATTTCACTCCTCTATATACATCAGCTCTGCAACTTAGCCAGGTAACACAGTTATCCTCTGGTGACTTCTTGTTCTTGGAGCTCAGGCTTCATTCTAATCACCATTTCCAAAGGTGGGAATCCTACCTCTGGCCTGCTCAGCCAAGGTGACATCAGATTCCATTCAAGTGGGCTATTCCAGGTGCAATCTTGATTTGGGCTAGATCTTCCCCTTCAGAAGGGTTTACAAAAAGCACCTGGTATATTGTACATGAAATACAGTGAACCTCTTTTTGACCACAAAAGCTCTATATCTTAACTTGAAATAAATCCAAGACAAAGGAAAAAAAAATCTCCAATGTTATCACCCCTGTAGGAAGGACCTAGAAAGATATGGGTCATTTGTTCAAATAATCTCATCTTGAAGAATGGCTTAAGAGTTCAAAAGCCTGAGGGGCACTGCAAGAATGAATTTTACTTTTCAGGGAAGACATCAAACCCAGACACTTCTGTGGCAGACATACCAGCATATCCTTTCAGATCCCTTTGAGTATATTTTCTGCTTTTTGGATTTGAAATCTTGAAGCAATACAACGAGCTCTCATTTTTTAATTAAGTTTCCTGTCGGCAAGACTGAAGAAAAAATATCAGTCAGTGTCTCTGAAGTGGGAGCTAGCACAAAACCCCACTAATAGACCCATTGACCTAACATTCACAGACTTTACCATTCCTAAAATATTTTCCACCAGTCCAGGCAGCAACAAATTACAGGTTTTGATGTTCTTAGTCATGGTACATTATCAGGGAATACACAATCAACTTCTCTTTGAAAAGGTTGACTGCTATTACTCTTCAAAGTTCATTGATGTGTTACACTCTCCTGCCTGCAGTGCCAGGGTATGTACCGCATATTCTAACAGGACAAAATGGAAATGGTGCATAGCTGCTAATGGTTACTCAAACTCTATTTGGGCTGATTTTTTAAAGATAGAAATGTTTTCTTAATTGAAGGTGTGTTTCTGAGAGAAAATAATTGTCATGAAGGCAAAACTGTCTCCTCTCAGAGGAAAGAAACTCAAGTGGAGTAATAGGATGCATATCAGACACCACATGTGGGAAACTTCATGAAAAGTGCAATTCCTTCTGATACTAGATTCATATTCTTGCCAACCACACTTTACAAACTACCAAAGATTGGAGAAAGGAACTCTAATGAGAAACAGCTCTTAAGAAATGAATAGCTGATCAGGTTAACACCAACTCCTTCTCACAGCCTGCTCCTTTTGGAAGATCTTCTCACAGGCAATACATTGAAAACTAAGCATCAGTGATTTAAAATCCAAACACTTTACAAAAGTTTCATGTAATAAGGAAATGTTTTCTAGTATTACCAAACTATTAATGTTGCAATTACATAATGCTAGGTATGTTGTCTGCCACTCTAGAGGAGGAGGCACATAAAGGAAAGCACAAGGTTTATTTTGAATTTATACCTACAAGAATAATCATTTAATTTGGTTATTACTTAGGAAGCTTGGCCTCTACCTCAACTGTTTTGCAAAATGCTAAAACACTCACACTGTTTTGACTTATTTTTTAATTTAGCTCTCTAGTAAAAAAAAAAAAAATTAATTACATTCTGTCCTCAGCTGTGTGGTTAATATATGTTGTTTGCATTTGAAACCCACCGGACTCTCAGTACTTTCAAATCAATGAATTCAGAAAGGATTAAGTCACACTGTTTTTCCCATCAAAAAGTCACTATGATATCCAGATGCAAAACTATGACTCTAAATATAGACATGAGATGTTGACAGTAATTGCTCTTGTGTCACTTTGGTTTTCTTTCCATTGAAATATACAACTCAGAAATTCATGCCTCTCTTGGCCTCTCTATGTAATCACATGTACACATACACATCCAAAAAACTACATTTAAATAAATGGATAGATCAATATCAAGGTAGATAAAGGTAATCGTATTCCCAGGAAATAAGGAAAGATAGAAGGAGTTTTTGGTTGGTTGGGTTTTTTTGGGTTTTTTTTGTTTGAGGGTTGTTTGTTTTTTTTTTTTTCTTTCCCTATACATAAAAACAGCAGGGAAACAACAAGAATATAACGTTATACTGAAGGTCTAAATGTTAAACTTCAGCAACATACTTGCAGTATGCACACACAAATTAAAAATATGTAAATATGCACCTTTAAATGATCAAACTTCAAAGTTACAGATCAGGACTTCATTAAGACACTATTTTGGTCACCCTGCCAAGAAGACTCGCAATCTGATGGAGCTCACCTCTACCCTTCCTAAGGTTTCTAGTTTGCTTCAGGAAAGCCTTGAATGTGCACCTCCATTATTGGGACACAAAAGAAATCCCTTTGCCCTGAAGGATCTCAGCATGCTACTGAGAGTATTTTATGTAGTAAAGTCTCAAAAGGAAAACACATTTCCTAAGTTCCTCCTCCAAGCACAATCCAACTGATGAAGTGTAGCAACAGTAAGAGAGTACTTAAATGACCAACAGTTTAGAAATGAAACTTCCCTCTGCTCTGTACAGAAAAGAACATATTTACTAGAACTACTTAGGTAATAGATTTATTCAGGTGAAATTAACATTTTAATTAGCAATTAAGTCATTTTACACTCTAAAGATAACAAGGCAATTATCAAACACATTGTCAGAAACTAAACACAAAGTTTGTAAAATGTACAGTTTATATAATTAATTGATTTGCACAAGGTTGCATTTTAGAACAAATCATGATGCTTTCTTTAAGTAAAGATGTGTATTTAATCATATTCTCAGCAGTATAAATATACTGATATGCCTATATCAGTCAAGTTATATTCCACAGTAATATCTTATGCAATTAATCAATGTAATTATATCCCTGCCATGAAAATATAAAAGATTATTTAAATCATCCAAGGGATGGCTGTAATTTTTCATCTCTTGCTGATTAAATCCCATTTTTCAGTAAGGGTTAAAGTGTATGTTATGCTACCTTCCTACTTATATTTTCCAATGTGTTAACTCTTTTTTCTGAAATCAATTCAGATACCCCTGCTGCCAATCTGTTCAACCAGCAAAAGAAGGTGCCACACTAAACTGTCTCTTTACATAAGAAAGGAGAATCTCCCTGTCCATCTCCTAACCAAGCCAGCCAGGAATTAGTTGAAGAGGACAGTAGTGTCCATGTCTTCTGGACACTACTTCTCAGAAGGAAAGGTCTAGCAACTTACTGAATAAGGCAGGAAGTGATGGCAGCAACATCCCTATTCCATCCAAAAGTCTAAAACTATAGTTATCATCACCTACCTAGGAAGGCCTCTGAGTACACAGTATACAAGCAGCAATCTTCCCTTACTCCAGAATTGTCCTGAATGGACTGAGTGATAAGAGTGAACCAGGCACAAGCATCATCTCAACAGTGTTTGGAAAAGAGCAATTTCATCTGCTCCTGTTTTCCTCACTCTTGTGACTCAGTCATTCTTCTCCTGTATTCCTCCCACCTTCATTACTGGCTCTTGCTCAACAAGGCACCAAGGTGAACTTCACCAATCCCACCTACCCAGACCTGTTTGTGTTGTATTTTTGTTCCCTCTTTTTCCCTAAATGTGTCTTAGATCCAAAACAAGAGAACTGGAGAGAGCTGGTACCTACTGACTCCTCCTCCTTTCCCGATGAGACTCTGATGATCCACATTCATCCCACTTAACATTCACCTTACAGAAATCAGTGGACAGACAGAGGCAACTGCAATGGTCAGGTCACCACCCCTATCTTCCCAATCATCCTCTGGAGACCAATACTCATCTCCATTAGCAGCACAGATGTCCTCAGGCAACTACCTACTTAATTTAGGCATTTAAGTTAATAGGAATATCTGGGGCTCACAGTCGCTTGATGAATTTAGAAGAGATATTCCTTTAAAAAATAAAACCTACCAGGAAAAGAGGGAAATGGAGTTAGTTACAATTCTGCTCATTAAAACTTAATTATCTGTATTTTCCTTGTTTTCCTCTTTGTTTCTAGTAGCACTGCTAAATATTTTAGATAGTTTCTGCTTGGCAGAGCAAATGGATTCAAGCCCTTACTAATAAGTTCCTCAACTCCAAATTACTCATGACTGTAAGAAAAGTAGCAAAAAGGGCAATTTAAAATTTATAACCTCCTTAATATTGTGTACAGTCTTGACAAAAATACACAGACAAACCTAAAAAGCATTTAAGTAACTGGTCCACTTGCCAAACACAGTAAAGGCACTTCCAGGGAAT